>WHYT01017351.1:167607-184825 GCA_009806455.1 Tetrax tetrax
CATCAAAGGAGACACCTTCTCTCTTGTCTGGGTTGAGATGATTATGGGAGATAAGGATTGATCTTTCTTCTCAAACCATAACTAACACTGGAACAAAACAGCTTTGGAGCGCAATCAGTGCCTTGCTCTGATCTTGGGGCAAACCCTGAAAGATCAAACACTGATTCCCTCCCTTGCAGCCATTGCTGTAACACGGTCACGTGTGACTGGTTTAATAAATATTGTCATCCCTACCCTCTATGGCAGTCACTTTGCTGATAAACATGAACAAGCTTGTTTACTGTCAGATGCAAAACTGCTTCTCAAACCCCAGTCATTAGGTGGGAAAGTGATGAGGAAGAGATCAAATTCTTGATTTAAGTCCAATGAGACTGTTCTCTCATATTAGTACCTGCTTTTCCCCCTCTCTCGCAACAAAATTTGAGTAGCTTATCCTGAAAGAGGGCAGCTAATTTGATGTGAAGGCTGCCAATGTAAGCGGTTGTGGTGCTGCTTTGCATTAGCAGAGTGACAGCAAAGGCAGAGCGGCTGCGGTGGCCGGTCCCTGGCTGAAGCCCTGGGAATGGGGATGGCAGCATTGCAGCTGGTTCCTCTGCTAAGTCACAAGGGAGAGGGCGATGGCTCCAACAGCTGTGTGTGGTAACGGCTCAGAGTGACAGCTTTTTTGTGGTGAATGGGAAAACAATCTGTCAAAATGTGTACAGGCTTTTTTCAGCCTCTGCTGGAAATGAGGAAAGTGGCTTCTCTGCTCATTAAATAGAACCGCTCCCTTGAGATCAGAGCGGTGCCGGCTTACTGTAACCGGGGCTCTCGTACGGAGAGTTGACCGCAGCCTTTATCCCCCAGATAATAAGCTTGACAAGTACCTTTGCTGTTTGGGCACATCGAATTCTCAGGAGAGCTTCACATGAATAAACCATTACCTCTTTAAAGACTATCCAGAATTAATGATCCCCCCACCTTTTTTGACAAGCACTGCTTTTGCTGTAGGTTGACTTGTGCTTCCTTAGATGATGGTGACAAGTGAGGAGTCCTGGAAGCTTTTGCTTTCTCCTTCTCAGATATCCCAGCAACTTTTCCTGCAACTGAATAGCTGAAAAAATATCTATAATTATCACAAAGACTAGCATTTTCAGAATAACAGCATAGAGCTGGGAGAAGAAATATCGAATGAAGTGAAAATGATCAGTTTAGATCAAAGTCGGAATCAAAACAAAGACAAAACTTTTTTGAGATTGAAAAGTAGGATTTAATCACTGTGCATATTGGGGCACTTCTTGCTTCTAGTTTTAATTAGCAACACATTAAGGTCTGAGGAAACACCTTTGTTTAGATACTTCCATCATACACGGAAAACATTCATAACTTTCAGTTTATGTAGTCTTGTATAATGTCCCATACAATTTTGCTGTCCTGAGAGGTGCAGAGTTTGGGGAAAAGCCCTGTGTATTGTTGCATGGTTGGAGTAACAACTGATTTTTATTTCCATCAGTGTCATCTGAGCCATTTGAATGTCAGACTGAACTGCATCACATTTTTCTTATGCTTGTATCTCATTTAAGAAGACGATTTTATAACTTAGATTGGAAAAGTATTGGCTCTGGGGAAAAACGAAATTCAAATATGAACTCTCCTAAAATTCAGGGTATTTAGATCTTTGGTACTGGGAGAGTTATTTCTGTCACAAAGCGTGACTGTGTCGTTTCTAAACTGACATGATAGGTCATTAACATATCTTTAGTCTTGCTTTACTAGTACAATTCTTAAAACTTCAGTGCAAGCTTCAGTGAGTAGCCACCTCTCAACTCTTTTGGGGGTAAGCAAGTAAAGAGGAAAAGTGGAAAATATGACCTGAGACCTCACCACACTGAAAATAAATTGAGAAATAGAAAGAATCTTGAACTCCCTAACTGTTCAGACATTCACACTGAAGGGGAGAAGGAGAAGGGGGATGTTTGGTCAGCATTTTAGCATTCCCAGTGCTGAAAAGAGAATAAAATTAAGGTTGGTCTGAGATTCAATGGGTCCAGAGGAGCATTCCCAGTGCTGAAAAGAGAATAAAATTAAGGTTGGTCTGAGATTCAATGGGTCCAGAGGAGCATCTAACTCTGCTAACTGGGATACCGATGTACGAAGGTAGAGATTCAGTGCTGCAAAACCTTCAACATTTTCATCTCACCTTTAGAGACACTGTGCTAAAGTAGGGAGGTGAACCTTCATGTCAGTATGTTCTTCCCTCAGAGTTGTGAGCTGTTGTTACCAGGCAGTCTGTACAGCATGAGATCAAAATCTGTGTTTTACAGTCAGGTCTTACCGAGGGGGAAGATGGAGAAAACAGGGAATTAAGAACTTTAATAAACCTTGGTATATAAACGTTGTTTTTAAGTAACAGTTTCAAGAGTATCCATCAAAGAGACAAAACAGTAGAAGCAAAATATTCAGAATAACCACTTTTATGACTGATACAGAATAGCTTATTGTCAAATGCATTCTCTCACAGCTAAATATTCTTGTTTTGCAAATCTGGACCTAGATCAGAGTTTCAATTACATGATCTTTGTCTCTGAGTTGTAAAATCTAGCCTTACATGTTACCATGAAGTTTTAAAATAATTATTTTTAAAATTAGACTTGGTTGAGAAGTTCTACTGATCTATGTCAGGGACTAAATTAACATCTCTTAAAATGAATTTGCATAACCTGAAAAAAGTTTTGCACAGCCTAATATAAATTTACATTCCTAATAAAGTATTAACATATCCAAAAATGGATTTTAAATGGTACCACCATATTTTAAATCCTTCCTCTAGATTCCTAACAAACAGCTTTGATTTGCATGTCCTGACTTTGCTATGTAACATAGAATTAAAAATTGACTGGTTTATAAATCAGCCTTTTAATCCTCTGCTGCTGACACTTTGTTCATACAGATGAGAATTAGCAGTGCAAAAAGGCAACCATAAGCTTTGCCTTTTGCCCATTGTAGGAGTGAAGCTAAAACCAGAGTTTGCAATGGGAGGGTGTTTCAGGAGATGCTTTACTAGACTCAGCTGTGAACTTGCCTGCAAAGCTCAGACCAATCTTTGTGCATTCAAAGTCTGACCCTCAAACCCAGAGCACTTTTCTCTCTCATTTACCAGACAAAATCAGAGTGGAGACTTTGAGCTACCCCTTAAGTGACTATTCTAGATTTCATTCCCTGTGCATATGAGATGTATGTTATTCTGCAGGATAATTTATTTATTTATTTATTTTTGCTGAAGCCTGGAGAAATTCTAAACAGAGTTTAGGAGCAGCATGGTAGGACTGAGAACTTGGTAAAGGGTGTAATATATTTACCAGGGGAGGAGGTCCTGATGCCTAAAGGCCAGCAGCTCACTACAGATTGTATTTGAGTATTTGCACTTGAGTCTGTAGGCACTGATGCATAAAGGCTCTGATTCAACAAGGTACTTGAGCTTTAGGAGTCCTCCTGAAATCAAATGAACAATGCATGTGCTTAAAGTTGTGCACCTAAAATCTTGCTGGAATGAAGCCGAAAGCAATTCCCATTGAAGTCTGCCATTTACTCTTTTGCTGCAGCTGAAACACTGGCTTTTTAATATAAAAAGGAGTGGGACCCAGCAGTAATGTGTTACCTTCAGCTGTTACAGTTTTCCAGAAGAGATGGTACCAGCTGGCAGTGAAATGAGGAGGTGAGGCAAGGGTAGACATAACTCTCATTCTCTCATTGTGGTTTTCCCCAAGCTCTTTCCAGGTGTTTCAATGGTCTCTTTTGGTTCAGCTCTGTGCTGGCAGCTGAAATGCTGCCAAGAGACCCAGAGCACCAAGCCAGGCATTGTGGCTGGGTAGGTAAAACTGTTTCTGTGGCTGAAGGTGTGTTGGGAGGTTCTTAAAGTAAAGTGATGACTCTAGGAGTAGAAAAGCAGAAACCAGTATATGGTTTAATCTGTTTAGCAACTTCCATCTGTTTAGCAATTTCCAAGACAATACTAAAGTGAGTGAACAGCTTTAATTCCAAACCTGCGATGGGATGTCGGGCAGCTCAGAGTAGGAGTTTGTAATGGATAGAGGGCCAAATGCCTGCATTTACATCCATCTAACTGTGCCAGCCTGATTTTAGCTGTCTCAAAAGGATCCTTTTTAGCACGGTGCATGCATAGGTTACACATGTAAGAAAATAAAAATGCTGAGCCAGGTCTTCAGTGGTTGCATCCAGTGTGGCACTGAAACCCAGGAACCAATACCAAACGCACCAAGCGAGAGCCTGGTTCGTTGTTTCATGTGCCGAGCTGTGATTCTCCTAGGGAAGGTGGCCCCATGGCAAGAGCTTACTCAGCCTGCTTAACCCTTCTATCCTCTTTATCTCTTTTGCTTTGCTCGTGAATCTGGTCAAACTACCAGATAAAGCTCTGACTGCTGTACTGCTATTTTTGCGCTTTTTTTTTTGTGTGTGTGTGTCCCTAAATGAGTTTTTGTTCTGCAAGCAGTTAGACAAAATTCCCTTCTGACTGGTAAACTGTGTGGAAATACTGTGTGGACACCACTGAAACATAGTAAATACAGAATCTACATGGTGTTATTTATAGCAATTATGGTTTTGGAGCACAGTATCAGGTCTTTCTAAAGACCTTTGTTTTTATTACATAATGTTGCTGCCGTCTCCATATGGTAGGTTTTGCCTGTGGTTAAGAGCCAATAAAGCATCCTTTGGAGATGAGTCCACAGGAAAAAGGACAGTAAGTACTGAGATGATATTCAGTAGGTGATTACCTGTTGTGATTCCTGACATGCCTTTCCTCTTAAATTTCCTTGAATAAAACCCAAGGGCCTCATTTCAATGGGATTTAGTCTCCAGCTCTGAAAACTAGGGTCAGGCACTCTGAAGTGCTGGCTAGTCAGCTAGCTGGTTGTGCTGGTACCTCATCCCTGGAGGCCAGACAATTTCTTGTGTTTAAAAGAAAACACACCTAGTTTAAAAGAAAACATATCTAGTGGAAGAGGTCCCTACTCCTTGTAAGGGGGAGTTGGACTAGATGACTTTTAAAAGTCCCTTTGATTCTATGAAAATGCAAAATGTTGTCCCACAGATGGTGTCACTAACATTACCTTTTACTCTGGATGTTCTCTTGCATTCACTTTGTCACAAACACAGGAAAAAAAAGAGCAAGTTGAAGGGACGTTCTGTTTCCAACACTCCATGTGTAATGTGCATTTGACCTAGCTGTGAATATATTTCATGCCTATTCCCTATTCCTGAATACAGCCAGCACTGTAATAACTATATGAACTATTGAAAGATGCAATGCTAGCAAAAATCATACCTCAATAAGGTATGAACAATGGTATCAGCCTCTCCAAAGCCTAAGGTGAAACAGGTACAGGACATTAAAATAAATTTCTTTCACTAAAATATATAGTCATAAAACAAACTCTGTTGAATCATTAATCAAAGTTGTTACGTCAGATTTTTGTTGGACTGGATAATTTTATATGTATTATACTTGAATATGTAACCCTGAGGAATGCCAGTTTCATTTCTGCAATTGGGAGAGCCAGATGAATCAATTTAAATTTCCTCTGTTTAGTTTACTGTGGAAATCAAGCTGAAGTCTCTGTTCCATAAACAGAAGGAGGAAAGCAAACTGATTAATGAGAATGACAAATGCTTAGATAAACACATTTTAATCAAAGTCAAATCCAGATCATAAGATAACAAAGATGGAGAAAGGATATTCATTAAATGATACAAAACGTTTATCCCCACTGTACCTACTAGAAGGAAAAAATCTCCCACTTTTTTCTTCAGTTGTAAGTAGATGCAGTAATTATTTTAATTGCATCTAGATCTTATATCGTATAACATCTATCTTGTTATTTCTTCGTAATGATATCTGCACATTCTTGACTTGTTTATTGATGATTTTTTAATTTTTTTTTTTCCCCTCCAGTTTTAAAACACTTTGTAGAACCACTATACTGTAGGTCCCAAACTGAACCACAGTCTATGTAGTTCATGACCTGTTACATGTGTGGCAGAATTGGGGGTATAACCACAACCCTCCGGCTCAGGTATATCAGTTGTTTCCTTGAGTAAAGGCTCTAATGAACTGTCAGAGAAAAGTCTGAGCTCTAACTTCATGTAACCAGCTCCAGGAGGCATCATCCAGTTGAGAAAAATTGATGATTATAGAGATTCAGCTCGTCTTCCAATTGTTCCTCTTAATTTTCCCGGATATCAGGCTCTTCTTTGGTCTTGGCTGTGATGTGATTCTCATGTGTGTGTCATTAACATGGCAAAAGCCAAGTTCTAATGATAGCTGCCTTGATGACCACTGTCAAGAAACACTTTCCACCACGCTTATCTGTTCCATAGACTGTCCCCAAGCACCAAGCCTGCCGTTTTGGCTAGGTATGACAAAAGTTGCCAGCAGGTGTGTTTGTGTGTGTATTTATATATTCAGAACACACCACAGAGATTATTTGAGAAACTCTACTAGCTTTAAATTCAAAACTGTCACTTTCTCTAGCAGACAGTATAATTATTCTAGAAGAATTAGGAAGCATAGAAATCCTTTACACAATGGGTGCCTATGTTAAAAAATAATAAGAATTTGCAGAATGTATAAAACATGAGAAAGATTTATACACAGAAATTGGAATTGAATACATTAAAATCAAAGACAGGCAGAGAATGAATTAATTTGCTTCAAATGATGGTATATAGTTTAGTTAAGTTCTATAACTTAATTTTAGTGAGCACAGTACTTCCTAATTATCTGTATACTAGCAGATCCATAAATAAAACATGGATTTTCTTTTTTTTTTTTTCTTGTATACCAAGTGTTCATACACTAAAAATCCCCCAAACCTCAACATTTTGGTAACTGCAGTGTAAATAAGCCAAATATAAAGCAGTGGTAGCAGGCAATAATGACTTTATGTGAACAAAAACATTCTCATGAAGTTTTAAAGCATCTGACGTTCAGCAATAAATTCTTACAGCTTCTTTGTGAAGATAACTCAATTTACGCATGAAAATGGGAGGTGCATGGAGAGGTGCCTTCTTGTGAGGCAGGGATTGTATTTAATTTTTTTTTATGCAGAATTGGCTGAGATGTTTACTGGGGCAAAATGGAATACATAAATATTCAGCATTTTGTGGCTGACCCCCAAAGCTTATAGCTTCGACAACCCCTATCAAACAACCAGGAAAATATTAAACTATGGGTACCCTTCTGGGCAGGTATGAGAGAGGTCAATGGAGAGAGGTCAGACTAACATAAAAGTGTCTGTTCATCTCCTCCAGTAGCATCACAGTAAGAATTAGAACCCACTTTGATTTCTAGCTGTTGTCCTGTAGGAGCATCAGGAGGTCAGTTTAGGGAGAAGCAAGCTGTTCTTGGCTTCTGGAGTTCGACAGGCAGTTTTTAAAGCAGTTGGAAGTCCAGGAGGGCTCTGAAGACACAAAGACTCTCAGAATGCATGACCAGGGAAGTATAGGTGGCTGATTCACTGGAAATAGCATTTTGTAGCATGCTAAAAAAAATTTTTAGGACATTTTTTTTGTTGTTCTTAAGAACAGTAAAGAAATAAACAACATGGTAAGGATAAGTCAGGCAAATGGGGAAAAACAAGCCCAGAAGTAGAAAGGAATATTGACTTAAAAGAATTGGTATAAGTCACATAAACTTGACTTTCTAGGAGCAACAGGCTTCAAGGTTTCCACACAGGGAGATCTGTGATGGGAAGTGAAGTCTTTATCCCATACCACTATATTATTTTAATAAGTTCTCCCTATTTCTCAAATGTTCCTTCATGACAATTCCTAACTAGATCAGAGTAACAGCCATGAGCTCTTTACTTTCAGCAACTGTACTGTGCAGATTGGGACAGGGATTTCTTTTTGTTCCCTGTCTGTACAGCACCTGGCACAGGGAGGTCCCAGTCTATGTACAGAGCATCTGTGTCTTATGAAAATTGTGCTCTACTGATACAGATAGATCTGACATTTCATTACTTTAGCCCAGAGAGCCAGTGTTAGCGAAGCAAGAAACCCTCAAGGATCATACAAATCTTAGAAGCACTCCAGTTTGCTGCAAAACCAGCAAATGCCACTGCCATGCCGCTGAGGTCTCACTTTCAGAGCCTTTCCCAATATTAAAGAATCTTTTCCCACACCTTGTAAGCGTCTACAAGAGGTTAATGGACTAGACCTCAACAGGATGTGTCCTTAATAACGGCTGTTCATCGTGTAGTAAGCTAAGGAACCTGACTGAATATTGACTTTCTTCCTTCTCTAGAACAGTGAAATAACACAGAGGGGACTGAAGATAATTTTTGTTCTGCATTTGCAGTCTGGTTTGTAGTATTCCACTCCAGTTATAGCACAGATCATTGTGATTAAATCAGTCAGCAGTAGCTCAAAGCCACCACTGGTTATCTTTCTGCCCCGATAAGCAAAGATCTCCAAGTATACAGGCTTTGGAAAAAATACGCCTTGGGTCACTTGCTTTGCTAGCAAGGACACTGCAGTATTTTTAACAATATGTTTTACTTTGAGAGGTCAGTGACTTTTGCCTGGATATTTTTTTTCTAAATATAATATTAATCTAAATGTTTAGAAAAATCCAAAACATCAGAATCTTCTTTACGCAGTATTTTAAGTAACAATTTTCTTACTGTGTCCTAAGTGCCTTGTAATTTGCATGGAAGAAACAGAAACAAAGCCAACCAATTTTTTTACTCTTCAGAGAAATAAGAACAGAATTAGAAAAGATCATTTTAAAGTACCCTTAGACATATCTGGTTTTAGGTGGATTCTCATAAAAGACCATCCATCTAGATTGCTGGTTAATAGCTCTCAGGAGACAAAGTGCACAATGCTGAGCTGTTTCTGGTTTCTTGTGTGAACTCTAAGGCTCTGACTACATGTCTAGAGCCATTATGCACAATTCAGTACCCCTCTGCCAAAAAAAAAAGACAAAGATTAGGGGGAGTTCTGTTACTGCAATTAACGTAGATCTCAATAAGAGCCATAACCAAGCATTCAAAAATCACCTGAAGGAAGTATTGCTTTATCATCTTCTCTAGAATGTTACTTGAGTCCAGTAACTCTCTCGTTTGAGTCAAGGAAGGGTAAGTGCTCTGCAATACAGCTCAGAGCTGTTGTCTCTGAAAACCTGAGACTAGCATATCCCTCCTGAATAATTAATAGCAGATAACTTTCTTCAATGACTTTTTTTTTTTGCTTCATTTCATGGGGAAAAAAAGATTTCTTTCCAAATATATTTATTACTTGAAATTACAGAATGATTTTAGCAAGCAGCTCTGCATTTTCTATTTGTGAATGCATAGTGCACTGTGCGTATTTAGAATTCAAAGTCGAAGCAGTTTTGCCCGCAGATGTAGAATTTGGTTGCAGACAGGACATTTCACATCCATGCAGCTTTGCTTTGTGATTCTACGACGCCAGTCAGCCGTCTCCCTTTGCTCTCCACTTTCAGCACAAATGTCAAACAGACGTGGGGCTTGCATCACACTGAAATTTCAGTGTAATCTCCAAAATCACCGCTTCGTTTTGTACACACAGACACGACTCTTTTCGCATGATAAGTCATAATCATAAGATTATTGTTTAGATGGATAGACAGTGTTACAAATATAGCTGTGATTATACTTTCACCCAACAGCTTTCACTCACAAACAGGGGATGAAAGGCAGTGACAACATGAGAAATAGACATCTGTGTACTTCAGCAGCCTTAAAGGTGTGCTTTTCTTACAACACAGAAGAAACAACATGGGGTCTTTCTGAAGTGTACTTCTGTACATGTTATTCATATTTATCCTGAAGCACGTACACCTCCCATGCAATTATTTATAACATATCAGGTATGGGATCCCATTACAGAATTAGGGTGAGGTTTTCAAATGCAACCAGTGAAGCGATGCTGACATAGCAGTTGGACCACAATGAAGAGAGATTCTGCAAAAGATTTGCAGAAACTCCAGCCCCCACACTTGATGAAAATCAGGGACGTTATTTTTCAGAGGAGAAAAATGAGGCCCTACAAGAGCCTCTGACCATAGACTTAGAACTTTTGTCCATAGTCAGTGAGGTAGTATTTCTGCAGGAGTCTACGTGTGAAGGTGGGTCACTCATGAAAGTGCTCTTGACGATTATTGGCCCTTTGAATCAGGAAGCTGAATGTTACAGTCCCTGACTGACTCCCTGATCTCACTGCACAAGCTCAGAGTGATGTTCCTTGAACTTCTGTGACTTGTGAACCTCAGTGTTAGGGGTTTTTTTCAGGGGGGATGTGCTCCCTTTTTGCAGCTTCATATACATGGATAAATAGGTTATTTTTCCATGTCACATTAGAGGTCATTTGAGGAGCACTAGAAATGGTTAACAAGAGATAATTCTGCAGTGCTGCAGTACTTTGTACGGCAAAGACTTTTGTACTATATTAGTACACAATATACAGCATGCCTTAGTATCTGTTTTTTTTAGGCTGTCAAGTTTCAGTAATAGAATTTCAGGAAATGATAAAAGCACTATGGTCCATAATGTTATTTCCTTCAAATTTTCTATCTTCTTGACAAAATAATAGCTAGCCGCAACATTTTGATTTGGTTGAATGCTCTTCTGTCTAGCAATGTTTGCAGCAGCACTTTACAACAAAAAGTCAATTAGCTGTCAGTTATTCAGCAACATTTTTGGGGTTTTTTTTTTTAGTTGTTTTTGATAGCCTTCACTTTTTTTTTTTTTTTTTTTTTTTTTTTTTTTTTTTTTTTTTATAAACTGGAGAATTCCTCATAGAAAAAATGCTCTAAAATACTTGAAAAATGGCATTTTACTTAAAAAATAAAATGTGAGCAGAGATACAGGTACTTATTTGTTTTGCTGATTTCTGGGACCTATGTGTTTAAACTGGGAAGAAAGGGAATTCTTTTTCCTGCTCTTTGCCTCTCTTAAGTGAAGGAACTAGCAGCAATCCCAACGGCTGTGCCTAGCTCAGTGGGCAGCAGAAAGCATTGCAAGGCTATTGGAGCTCTGTGGAAAGGACTTTTGTTTTTATCCAGTTGATACCCTGCAGCTGATGCAAAATGCTCCTGATCGAGTTTAACACCCCTTCCTGGGAACCAGACCCAGGTACAACGTGCCTCTCTGGATCTTACAGAGAGGGCCCGAGAGGGGTAAAGTCTATCTTTTAGCAACTAGTGGTTGCTGTATTGGAATGTATCTGTCTTTTTTTTTTTCTTGGATATTTCAGCTCTTTGAAGTTTTCAGGTAGGACAGTTTGTGGGTTAGCTGGATCCTGGACGCAGTTAGCAGTAAATGCTGGTGCTTGAATGAGTGAGATACATGAGGAATATCAATCACATTTTAAAAATACAGTTTAAAATTTAATCCTTGCCGTGGACAAGAAAATTTTCTTGAACAAATGAGAGCTGCAGGGAAATACAGTCATTTAATTAAATACGGTTAAGAATTGGAAACCAACTAATTTCTGAAGAAATTGAACTATAAAGTATTTTTCATTAATTGCATTGTCATTAACTTACCATGCTACTGCACCAATTGAATGTAGAATTTAAGTAAATTCAAATGCATTGTGTCAGATTCAAGGCTTTTTCAAATAGATTAGGAAAGAATGAAGTGTTATACTGAGATGACAAGTATAAGGCTTAAAATCTTTTTTTTTTTTTTTTTAAGTGCACAATTTGCATGTCAACTAGATGGATGTTCACAGAATCAATTTATTCTGAGACTTTTGATCAAAGATTTAGGGAGAGCCATAAAGAGCGATTCTCTTAAATGTTTGCTGCTTTCTAATGAGAACTGGCACCATTTGGGTATGTAGATGAAAGCACACCTAATCTTTTTTACTCCTCCTTCTTAATAATACCCTTAGATTCAGAAATTAGGCACAGCAGGAAGAAAGATCCTGCACAGTACATCTCAGCACTAATAAAGCAAGCTGTCTAACTCCTGAAATAAGTAGATATTTCTCATAAAGGAAGTCACTTGTCTATGGGGGAATGGGACGAGAAGGCAGCTTGGTTAATTTTGACAAAAAATTGAGGAATAATTATCTGGAACTGTGCCCATGAGTGCTGGAATAACTTCCATTGCCTGGGATAAAAACAGCTCCAAGCAATTTGGCTCTGCTGCATAAGGAAAGACCACAATAGGAAATCTTTTGTTAAGGTTAACAGAAAGGATGAGAAAACAGAGCCAAGATTTCATTTGCTCCTTCCCAGGTGACGCAGGACAGAAAAATCATAAGGAGATGAGTGAAGCAGGGGAAATGATGGAGCTGGGAGCAAACACTCCCATGTGCCACAATGCC
The DNA here is from genome assembly GCA_009806455.1 of Tetrax tetrax. NCBI lineage: Eukaryota > Metazoa > Chordata > Aves > Otidiformes > Otididae > Tetrax > Tetrax tetrax. Next base: position 179,965 of record WHYT01017351.1, read on the forward strand.
GTCATCCCCTAAGATCAGAGATGAGACTCATAACCCTGAGCAGGTCTCGCAGCAGAAGACATCAGCATTTAAACTTTGAGTTAAATATAATGATAGACTGCACGACAGATGGACAGGAATGGTGTTTTACTGCTTCAAAGTATTTCCTTCTGATTCTCACACTAGCATGCAATTCACCCAGTACGGACAGGGTATTCCAGGAAGAGGGTTTTCTCAGTTTATTATCACTACCATTAATATTGGAGGATGAGGATATTCTCTCTGAATGTCAGGAAACACGTGCTGTTTTGTCATGATAGGATTGAAAGAAGGTTTTTTTTTTTTTTTTTAACCTAATAAAATGAAGACACTGAAATGAAATAATTCTTTATATTTGGTAGTATTTCATGTTAATATAGCTGACATTTTGTTCCCCCTTTTCTAGGAAGCTATTACCTTTTATTATTCCTTTAACTGCATCAGATTATCCAGTAATACCCACTGCTGCAAATTGCATTGCCTCAGAAGTTTAACAAGTTGTACTGAAATAAGAAAGTTAAGATAAATTAATGCAGTGTAAATGTTGAAATGAAACCACTTGACCCCTATAAAAAATTTGCTGCTAACACCATTTGGAGTTGTGCTTAATGTTTGAATTTGCTATATCATTTAAAATGACATTGTGAAGTGGTATAGTTGCTGTAAGACATCATTTTAAAAAATGAGGGTTACCATGCCATTTGCTGCAAAGCCGTGAATCCCAGGAGAACGGAGTGGTTCCTCCTTGTTAAATTAAAAGGCACTGCATCTGAAAAGATTAATATCTCAGATACAAATTCTTGCTCTGTACAACTAGAAAAGTCTCTCGGTCCTAGGCTTGTCAAGCCATTAAAAATTGGAAAAAAAAATGAACAAAGCTGCATGCCAGGAAGAAAAGATGTGGGATGTGTTTCTAGTACAACCAAAAAAATCTTCTCTAAAGGGTATGATATGCTTCTGAAAACTGGGCAATAGCTCAGTCTTCCAGTGACAGCAGTCAGGTTATTCCTTGCATGACCAAAACTGTTCTGTAAGTATAGGTGCTGATGGGCATCACACTTTTCTTGAGGAAATATCTATAAATAGGATCCCCACTCTGCTGTTTTCAAGATTCAGACTTGGGAAATGTTCTTGTGTCCACTCTTATAGGGCATGGCATAAAAATGAGTTGTACAGAGACATAGAGATCATTAATTGGTCCAAGTCTGATGGTGCAGGCAGATATTCCTGGCAAGTTCTCCTTTTTATCCAGCTTCGCTTTCCATCAGGTTTGTGGTACTTAATAGTCATCCTTCTCTCTAAATTATCATCTTGTTCAGAGCAGGCTGTTGCTGTTGAGAATCTAAAGCAAAACACCAATGGATATGGCTTTGTGCTCCATCAAGTTTTGCCTTGTCTTTCTCCTCTTTAGTACCAATTTTGATTTTTATCTGCACTTTACATGTTTGTGACAACTTTGAAACAAAAGAAATAAAGGGTTTACAGTGTGTTTGTTGGTAAAATGAATACACACTAAATTTAGCTTGATGTTTTTTCTGCATGATACCCCTTATTTTTGGTTGATGTAGTATCTAGCTTGAAACTTAGTACAGCAGTAATGATTGCATTGCAGCCTGGGGCACAGTACTGAGGAAACAACAAACTGCAATGCTGAATCAAGTCAATTCCTTCACGTTTGAGAGCAGCTCTATGGGCCTTTGTTATCATTAAATGAACTTCAGGGAGCTGGTGAAGATACGCAGAGACAAGCTTTGTGGAGCTCCTTGTATTTCACGCGAAAGGAGGATCCATCTTCCCCTCGCTGTGTACAGAGTGAGAGATTGTAGTGTGCATCCAACTCTGATAATATTCAACATAAAATAGAGATAACTAAATTTAGGCATCTCCATGTGGGTTTAAACATGTGAGCAGGATGTCTAAATTCCTATTTTAGTTTATGAATGGAAGTCTGCCAATACAGCTCACGAAAAGGGAAGTTTGGGAGTTCTTCTCATCCTAAAGAATGTGGAGACACTCACATCTCCAAGGGGTGATGTAAATCTTCCCTGTCCTTTTTGTCTGTGGGGACAAATTGCTGACAGCAATTGTGTTCTGGCTAAATACATTAAACTAAACACAATATGTGGTAAGTTAATGAGGGTTAATCAAGATTAACATGCTGAAATCACTGAGATTTGTCTTTTCAAGAAGAGGATAAATCAGAGGGAAATCAAGCTGCATATGTCTGATAGCTGCACAAGATTGCTCTAGATGATTTAACGGGTCATTTTTCTTATTTATGCTCTATGCATTCCAATTCAGTAAGAAAAAGTCTTGCCAGCATGAAATTAAATGAGGGATTATTGTGTCGACTAATATCTGAAAGTGGATCTAAATACTGTTGAATTCACCAAGTGTGTGAAATACTCAGCATCAGGGGACATGGGGGCCTGAGGGCACCAGGCACCCACTGGTCCACAGACAAATATAACCCCAACTCTACATAAGAGCAGAGGATCTCTTTTTCTCACTCACAGATGTAACCTAATTTAAGAAATACTCTAGATCTTGTATTAGTTACATACTGTGCACATAAATATTTGTGGACAGTGAAGTATTTTGTATCTGAGGATCTGTTAGGTGAGGGAAGAAACATGTGAGTTGTAGTTTTGTTAAAGTAAAAATATCCAACGGTGATTTACTTACAGTGGGACAGCGCGTAAGTGGTGCGAGGCAATAAGTGATAGGTCTGCTCAGATGTTTCAGCAGCAAAAGAAACAGGAAAGTAGATGATGATGATGGAGTCAGAGGGAATTATGGAAATACAGTATTGTAGTGGAAGAAAAGAAGGTGAAAGTTTTATAACTTCTGACAGTTTTTATTTGTCATGGTATTTATCTCCCACTGCAGGAGTTATACACACTATTCATTTTATTTTTGTTTCATATGCATGGAATCTGAAAGGAGAAAATTATTTTATTATTTAAAGAGCTTGTACAAGATCACTTTTATTGCCAAGACCTAATATCTCAGTTCAGCTGTTTGTCAATGCAAATAATTGTAGAGTTCATTTTGGAGAAACTGACAGTGAAATGCTACCTCTATGCAATCAAATATATTCAGTCAGAATAATTGGTAATCTTTTCTATGCCTATCACACCTGGTTGGGTATTTTTCTAAAATGTATTTCAGCAGAAATTGTTGATTTATCCATATTTGTTGTTATATTCATCAAAAGAAAGGATCACTTTTGACAACTTTCTTCACTCTTAATTTCTAGAAAACTGACTTGTTTAAATCTTCTAAGATTTTCTTAAATGAGGGAATCTGTTTTTCAATTTTTGAATCAACATTCATTTCAAAATGTAAGCTGTTTATAAGGAAATATATTTTAAAACTCAAGATGTGTTGAAATAAAAACGAAACCTTGATCAAAGTGTGTGTATTTTTCTGTTCAACTTTTCAATTTACAACAACTTTTGTACCATTACATTTTTTTTTTTTTTTCTGCTTCAAAAATTTTATGAATCATGAGGGAAGCAGTTCTGAATGTGTGAAACCTTATGCTTAAAGAGAAGAGACACGTATCTGGACTTGTTAAATGTGACAAGCTTAGAATAGATGAGTTTTTCACCAAGATAGGTAATATTTTGTTTTTTTTTTTTTTTTTTTTTTTCTCCTCTCTTCCTAGAAAAATGGAGTCTTGTCAAAACATGCTCAAATGTTTTCAGGTCATCTACTTTAGCTATTTCTTTCCATGGGAATAACCTTGGAAAATTTCCTTTGGAAACACTATTGATAGTTATAGCATGTCTACTAAAAATATGTTTGGTGAGACAGCAAGTGCATTTTCCTTCCAAAAATCACATAAAGTATTTCCATTGTGAATTTTGTGTCTTAAGCTTAAGACAACAGTAGACTGACCTTCCTTTAACCTATCCCTTGGGCTACACCGCTGCTTAAGTACTGATACTGTGTCTCTAGCAATGCCTGTTCAGTCAGAATATGGACCTGAACTAACTTCAGCCTTCAACAATCACAGAGTACAGGAATATTCCTAATATTCCTGTATAGGAATAGGATACGATGTGATGGTTGTTGTATCAACAGCATTGTAATGATAAAACGTCCTTGTATCATTCCCAGGAAGGAGTGGGAAGTGGGAAATTCTCATTCCTGGAACGTAATTACTATGGTTTTCTCTTTGATGGCATTTGGCTCCCTGGTGTACCCGGCTCATTTCTTTCACCCCGTACAGCAGTGCAATGGCGCGAAGGTGCTGCTCACCCTTTTCCCTCCTCACCTCTGCGTGGAGAGGGACCGGGGAGCTGAGCTGTTTAGGGGCTGTGGTGGAGCACTTGGAACTAGAGTGGGTTTTTTCTTAGATATTGCATCACATATCACATCAAACACATCTTCAGCATTACTAGGATGGCTCATCCTCATCCAAAGGCAGTCTAGCTCTGGTCTGTTATGTCAAACAAAGGCATACATAACTGCACGCGCAGTCACTCTAGTGTGCACTGTCCCTTACAGTCAATACAAATATACATCGCAACATGTCTATTCTGGAGTGTCTGTTGTTTCAGGGAAGATATTGAAAAGAACAATAGCAAGCCCAAGGAACACAGACGTAATTTTAGACTTACAGCTTCCAGCAGCAGGCTGAAGGTCTCATTGCAGCAGGGTTTTACAGATTGATGTTAACAGCAGCTCTCTTACACTTTTACATTGATCTTTTGCTTACTCTTTGCATGTAACACTTCAGTTTCATTGAGGAAGTTATCCTCTTTTTTTTTTTGAAGTGCCAGACATTGTGGGGTTTTCCCTGCAGCCATACCTTTTACTGTGTCCTAGGTGCAGG
>WHYT01017351.1:192422-209100 GCA_009806455.1 Tetrax tetrax
GTCTGCTTTTGTCATCTGCAAATGACGCCCATACTCCACCACAAATACCTCTTTGCTTTGGTCCCTTTGGTAAGGAAGATGCCACTGCCACCTTCCTGAAGGTTTCTCAAGGTGAGCAGAGTCCATGCAAGGGGCAATGTTCTAGGCACAAGTTTAAGCCACACATTGCAATTGTTGCAAATCAAAGAACTGTCTTTTTCTTGTTGTATCTTTCCAGATATTATTCATGAATGAGAAGGCTGGTGGAGAGCACCCAGGATGTCCCACATGACCTCCCACGCTTATTCCCAAACACAACTCCTTAAGGCTCAAAGAGGAACAGAAAAGAGGTAGGAGAACTAAAGGACATGCCTCCCATTACTTACAGGGATGGTTGATATGATATTGTGTATGATACTGTAAAAAATATTCTTCAAAGCATTCTGAAAGGGAAAAATGATTTAGTCTGAGAACTGAAGAAAAACTTCTTCCATTTGTTTCATTTCTAGAATGTTAAGAAATGTACAATATTTCCTCAGATACACTAGCACAAATAATTTGAACTGTGATCAATGCATGCACTAGGTACCTCCTTAGCTTGAACAACTGCACTGAATTCCTGTGCAAATTAGGGAGCTGTCTATGCTAATTACCAACTCTGATCATTTGTTATTAAACTCATGCTATTTGTGCACACAGTTGAATCAAGTGCAGCTGGATCTGGGGCAGACACTTGCAAATACTCTGTGAATGTATAATTGTCTTACTAGTTCCTTCAAGATAAGTACAAACCACAGCAAATACAAAGATCTGGTGGCTGTTAGGTGGATGTGAGCTCTTAAAAGTGTATTTTTTCCAGACAAAATTATTTTAGCATAACATTTCAATTTAGTCAGTAAAGCAAGTTTTTAAAAATATATGCAGCCATAAACCTGGTCATTGCATTATCCCATGAGCTCGTATAATTGAAACAGTTGTTGGGTGATTATGGGAAATGAGCTGAAAACCTTAAAAATAAGTTTTAGTTGGCATACTCAAGAGAACCTGACATTCAGGCCTCCTACATCTTTAAATACAGCTATTTATTATTGATGCACTATTTGTACTGAAGTTCTTCCTGGGCTTCTGGTCATGGAGAAAGGCAGCAAGAGGGTGTAACTTTCGTTCCATCTTAAGAATTAATGTGTCATTTTTGTTTGTCTCTCTCTATATGTCTATATAACATCCACTGTATGTTTCTATGCATGAAGTCTGGGTATCTTTGGATTAAAAACACCACCAATATCATGCATTCTCCTGCCCTCTTATCTGTAACATATTTACTTTGATCAGATTTCTTCTCCAGTCAGATCACTTAAGTGTCAGTTCAGTTTTATTTTAGTTGGTGACTGCTGTGATAGCTGATGAGAGCAGTCATTGCCAATACACAGAGCACCAAGAGCTGGTACTAGGCTCACCACTGGATAAAACAGAGAGGGTACTATAAGGACTTGCATGTTTCTACTATGCTTGTCATCTTATCAAGAAGACACTTCAAGATACCCATCATATATGACAGTAAAATCAAGTCTTAGATCCTCTTTTGGCTGAAGGCTGCAGGATGAACTTAGGTGACTTTCCATCTCTCAAATTTTTCCTGTCAAGTCTTATTGCATATTTCTTTGAATCACTTTCCCTACTTTGATGGTAATATGGATTTTTTTTTTCCCAAATGGTGAAGGTTCATTTAGTGAGTCATTTTGCTCTCCTACGTAAAATATCTTCTACACCTTTTTTTTTTTAATGCATAGCTGATTAAATTACAAGTAATTGCTCCTCAGAAGGAACAGTATTTTAAGTCTCTTAGACTTTCTGCCTTTCAAATCAAAGAGTTCAGTGAATCATTAGGCATTTCAATGTATTAACAATTTCAGTGATTTGAGAAAAAAAAAAAACAACCTCTTATTTCCTACTCTGTTAAAGTTACTTTTGTTCTTACTTACCAAATTAGCGCTGCTAGCTCTCCTAGTGTGGTGTATATTAATAGTTGCATATGCTATATTCAAAATATAGTAGTGACTTCCATTTCTAAAAGCCATGAACAGGTCCTTGAGCTATGTATATGAAACTGATCCTCAGTTGCTGACCTGTGGAAAGCTACATGACAAAATTCCATCTTGCTTTATTTAAACACCCACTGGGATGGCAATGCCATTATACAATGGCAATGAAATTTGAGTTTTTATATATATATATTATATATATATATATGCCCTCCACCTACACACAAGCATACACTGGCTGAATTGCCAATTAGAACATAGAAACTGCTGCCAAGGAACTGATGCATTGAAGTATTATATTATTGGAAATCAAAAAAACCTTGACTAAGAAAGTTACTGTTATATATCTTCAAGACTAAATGGCTTTTATTTAAAGTCAATCTTCTCCCTTTGCCTAAAATGCCCTACAGGTGCTATTGGTTGCACCAGCTGAAGATCATCACCCTTATAGAGTCAAATCTTAGATTTGATCAACCTGCTCATTCACTTTAAATTCAGCTGCATTCTATCTTTACACTTTTAAAAGTGATAATAATGTTTCTTCTGTGAATAGATCATCCAGGCCTGCAAGATGCAGCGTGCGTGGTGCTTAACATTCTTCTTTGACTCCAGAAAGTACAGTGGTCCCCAAAACCTCTGGGGACTAAAGAGGAGGTTCAGTCTCAGCCCAGAAAAGCCAGCATCTTTCACAGCTTATTCAAGAAGGGGAGCTACTCTTGGTAGTGTTCATAGCTGCCCACTGTGATCATTCAATTGCCTGATACATCATCTCAGTTGAAAAAGCTGTTTAATGCATGGATAGTGGTTTGCCCAGCTGGAGATGTGTGTGTAGTACTTCATACTTCACAGCAAGTAGCTGACATTTGTTTTCATCAGCCACACATCATGTTGTTACACAAGGCAATTGTGCATAGTAAGTTTATATAACTCCCCTCAGCTGGTGAGCTAAAGATGATCTCCCCAGCAATCAATATTGACACTCAGCCTCCTGCTCAGCCTCTCCTCTCCCTTGGCCTCCCACCCCAGCTCAGCCTCTACATTCTCTCACTCCATCTCAGCCTCCAACCCCTGCTCAGCCTTTACTCCCTCTCAGCATCCCATATGCTCTCAGCCTGTGTGATAAAGAGAAAAAGTCCACAAGCCAGAACTAAAACCAGGGTAACTTCTGTTATAAATATCTATCAATTTTGTTTTACTTCACTGTGGTCTCTTGCTCTTGAGCTCATCCCACATCTGCTTTTCAGCTATTCTATAACTTCATATTCTATACAACTTTAGATTACTTCTAGCTCAGCTGGAAGTTAAGATGACACAGATCCCAGAGAAAGGGGTAACTCCACAGGCAATGTCCTTGCCATATAAGAGTAATTATTTTTCCTTGTTCCTTAGGATTTTTTTTCTCTTTACTAGTTTATTCTTTTCTTCATCCTTCTCTTTTTCTATTCTTTCAAATCTTAAGATTTGTTTCTCCCCTCTGTACATTCCTCTGCCTACAGGTTCCCACCCACTGCTCCTCCCTCAGAAGAAAAACTGGTGCTAAACTAATTAGCAGTGCTGTGCAATGCATGCAGAAGTACAAGGATGTTGGTATGCATTTTTCAGGTGTTATTTAGTCACAGGCAGAGAGATGCCCAAATGACCTCCTCTGGGAGTTAGATGCTTTACACCTAACAGCTCAGTTGCTAGTGCTCCTTCCAGGGTGTTCCACTGATGCTCTCTTTGCATCTTTCTGTAACAATTATGATGTGATAGGAAAAATTCTTAGCAACACTTTGACACCAAGTGATCTCTGATTCTGTACTTTTTTTCTGAAATAAGGTGAGACACCAGAGCTGGCAAACTGGTGAGAAACACTATTACTGGAAAATATTATTTCTTGGCCACTAATGAAACAGAAGGTACTTAGGTAAGTGCAGAGCTGACTCCTTCATGGTAAAATACAATTTGGCCATTCTGATAACAGTAACTACTGCTTCAAAACTAATTTCCTAATTTGTGCATAGGGGAGCAACTCAGGTGCTGTGTTAAATGCTGTAAAGTACCTTATCTTGGCTCCTGCTGTTGCTTCAGAAATCTCACGAGGTCTTAGATCATATCTGCCAGTCCTGGGTAGAGATCAGAGATCTCAAACACACTAGAGTACCCAAAGTGGTGCTGGGTGCCCACGTCAGACTCTCCTGAGTTACCACCTTGCTTTCTTTTGTGTGGTAGTACCACTGCCTGTCTTAGACTTTTATTTCTATTTGGTTTTAAAGTCTCTGTAAACCCAAAATATATTATCAGCTGTGGAACTGAAGATATCTCAGTTTTCTTAAGCTTTTCTTTCCTTACCTGTAGTGGTCTGATGATGTTCCAGCCGTTCAGGACATATTTACTAATTGAAGCCTCTGTTTTATCCACATCTTCTGCCAGAATGAATCCAACCATAGGACTTCTTCACCCAGCTGACAGCCTTTTGCTAGAAGAGATGGGGATCAGTACTTCACACCCTTCATGCTGTGAGCACCCACTTCCCAGCCTGGGGAGAGCCCTGTTTCTGGGCACAGGGGCATTTCAGAGCTGCTGCTCAGTGAGATGGGAAATTCAGCACACAAGGGGAACCAAACTTCAGTAGATGTTGATAAGCATATTGAAATAACAGTAAATGAAGGCATAACTCCATGAGACTTACCTTTGGTACTCAACAAAGTGGAAGGAAAACTTTAAAGTGGCTTAGTTTCTCTTTTAAACCTGTAATCAGAATATTTAATAGCAGGATGCTGTTAAATAAGGGTTGCAACGAAGATCCTAACTCACTCAGGTTTAATTACCCATGTCTTGTTACTTCCAGATGAAAACCAGGTGTTGCTGAAGTCAGTGGGGTCAATTGCTATTGATTCTAAGGAGGAGGGGATTCATAAGCTTGGCTTTTCCTCCTGCCAATGTTTGCACCTCCATTCACTGTACAAGCAACATTGTGAGGATAAAAATAGCGGCATTCTCCACTCCCACAATCCTCAGCCAGATTTTCATACCCAAGGTGTTTCTTTTGGGAATGAACCTACCTGTCAACACTCCCTCCCTGGTGATTTCACTCGTGGTGGCTCTGTTGTCAAAAAAAGGCTTCTTCATAGATACTTTGGCTCTGCTTTCTAAATTTGTTTTAATCTTCTTAGTCTGAATCACTGCCTTTTAGTCAGTCAGGGAGTCTAATCAGATTTTCCAAACTGTTACTCTGGAGCCATCTCTGGGTGGCTTTTTAGTAGCAGCAGGACTTTTATTATGTCTGAAGTAGTAAATTCAGGACATTTGCATTTGGATAACTCACTTTGGAAAAAACCCCAAACTTAAATCAACCTCCACCCCAAAAGACATGTTTGTGCTCCTCTTGCCAGGGAAACTACGGCAGTAGAAATATGCCAAAATGAATAAATATGTATTGACTTGACAACTGATTACAAATTATGTGCTATTATTTGGCACTGGAAGAGTCATCTTGTCTTTCTAATCTCTTTGAGCCTGGCAGAGGTGTGTGAAAGAATAAATACCCTATACTTAATACTGGTAATCACCCTTTGACCATACTTGATTGCTGACTCACTTAAGGTAACCAGAGGAAATTGGCCTGATTCTGGCTCCTCCTTGGCTTTCTGTGAGTTAAGAGCAAGTCTCACCATAGTTTGATAGTGGATATTCACTGGCTTGAGAAAAACCTCTTTAAAATAGCGGTACCAGTCTTCAGGCTGAAACCAACTGTTAGTTTTCCTATAAGGAGTTGGGGATCTGGCCCTTGTTTAATGCAGCAGAAGAGAAGAACCTTCCCTCTTCCTAGAGACAATCACAGGCTCTCCTGTCTTACTGCAGCATAACTAAAATGTTCCTTTTGTGACAGTAAAGAAAAAAGAAGAGTGAGTTCTTTGTAGGCTAGTGATGCAGACTTAAGAAAAATCAATACCTCAGAGAAAGACAAGACAAAACAGTAACTTTACACAGAAGGCTTCAAATAATTTAGTTTAGTGTGTCCTTGGGCAACACTGGTCCTTCTCTCATTATCCAGGAGAGAATGGACAGAGAAAGCAAGGAAGTCCAGCTGCCCCTCACTGGGGCAGGAACAGAGGACTCCAGGGTCAGGACTTCCTGCCTGGCTTTGTAGGAAATTCCTGGTGGAATGAGAGAGGACAGAGAAAATCACCTCCATCTGTCATAGGTAAGAGGCATGTCTGGGTCCAGGACCTGCTCCACAGCATGGCACCCCAGCAGCTCCCACAGCAGACAGAAAGGTGCTGGAAGGCCACTGTAGTGACTCCACTGGCTGTGAGAAATAAAAGTTGGCAGGCCTTGACCACAGCTCATAGACTAGTCATGTTAAGCAGGTATAAATCTCTGTATTACCTTCCCTGTGCGATATTTTTCCTTACATTAGTTCCTGCACTCTCTGTTGGTAGCTTAATTGCCCCCTGTGCATTGTTGTTGTGCTCATTATATTTTGCACTGTGCCCATTTAAACCTCAATCCAGGCAAGAATTATAAGGCACTCCCAACAGAGACAATAAATGTGGAGCTGGGAATGGGGCAGTCACTTAACTAGCAAATGTCTATGGCAGTTAAGAGAATTTTGCAGTATCAACAGTTCAGCTCATGTCGATGCTCTAAAAGAAGCAGATGCACAAGACAGCACTATTTATTTTAATCCCATATATACAGTCTGTTCTTTCATTCTTTTTACGAAGCAGCTGGTTCTTCATACAAGCAATTCTAATCCTCCATAATAATTATTTTTAATATGGGACAGAAATATATGCCTAATTTACACTATGTTGACACAGGACAGAAATATACGCCTAATTTACACCATATTGACAGCTCTGGTTTCAGTGGTGATAGTGTAAGATTGGTGTTAAAATTAATTGAAGAAGTCATGATTTGGTCTTATCTACTTCTTTTCCACAGAACCCTAATGATTGTACCAACATTGCTCTCGCAAAAGCAACTTTTGTTTTGCTGGTTTTGTTACCCCGCCTTGCAATTCATCCTTTCTGTTGACAGCCCAGTTTGTTCAAAACCCTGCTGCTTCCCTCCCTGTCATTTTGAGAACGTTTCATTCTCCATTCTTTGAATTTTTCCACACAGGAGTTAAATTTCTTGCTTGGATGCTGCTGTACCAGCCTGACTCCAGCATGTTTCCTTCCCATTCTCCTCATTTTCCTTCTTTAAGCAGTCTCTCCTTAAATGATCTCCCTGTCTTTGTTCAAATGCCTCCATAAGACAAATTTATCTGTGAAACTTTCTGAAGCTCTTATCCAACACAGCGCTTGACTTCACTGGGATTCCTGACTTGCTTAAAGCAGCACAAGTACTTTGCTTGGAGGTGGCAGCTCTTTGTCTGTTGTATTTTCTTTCTGAACTGCATCTTAGAGCAGACCTGTAAGCATCTTTGAGTGCACTGCACTTTCTTTTCTCTTTCTCCAGTACACTAAGCATACTTGATACTAACTAAACAGCAATCATCACCCTAAGAGTGTCACAATGCAAGCTGTGGCTCCAGGAATCAATGCAATGTCATAAATGGAGAATTATTAGACTTAGATGCAGATAAAGGAGAAAAACAGGTTTATTCCCAAGCAATACGAACTCAAGCTTTTGTAAGTGTTTTTCTGAATTGTGACAGAACCATTCAAACATTCAGGAGGAGTGGAAAAAAGCAAGGCTGCTATCAAGCAGAGTGCTTTTTAGCTTCTCCCATGGAGCTTCGACCCATATTTAATATATCAGAAACTACAAAACCCATAAAGCAAATCAGAATAAAAACAGAGCACTTTATGTCCCTGGGGTCTCTCACAGTTCCTTGCACAAGGTTATGTGCAAAGAATACAGATAGAACTTTGTTAAAAGAAGCATTTTACTTAACCCATTGTGCTTAAGGTTGGTCATGGAGTCAAGGTGTGGTATCTCTGACACCTTACTTTCTAATTTGCGATTGTGGCATTTCCCAACTACCTTAAGCTAGGCAAAAGAAGTGAAAATGAGGGTTTAAAAATATCTCTGTAATTCACCATTTTATCTTAAATTAGAAGCAAAATAAATATGTATTTTACTCCATTTGTTTTCAGCTACTTTCCTTAAAAAGGAAGCAACATGAACGCTGCTATGCCAGCCCTATAAATTATAAGTTCATTTTCTCTTTCAGCCATCTACGAGGTGCAGTAAAAAGATCACATAGCCAAGATCTTGCCCTCTGTTTAATAAAACTTCTAAGAGCCATATGGGAAGGAAGCTGATGAAAATTGATAAATTCGGACATAAGACTAATTGGTTGCAAAAGTTTGCTGTTTTTTAAGGCAGGCACATAGACACTACCCCCAAGCTATCTGCATTCTTAGGACAGTAAACACCCTTGAAAATCTGTCCATAGGAATCTGACTTTATGCTGAACTACCATTAAGTACAGATACATGAGCTATTAAAAAAAAAAAAAAAAAGCTTTGGGTCCAAATGCAACATAGCTGTGTTGTGCTCAGTCCCAGCTAATTCATCTTGTTTCTCAGAAAAAAAGAGCAGGAGCAAAGAACGGTTGCTCCTATGGAAATCCAGACAACATGCACCAAGACATCTGACTGGCCTTTCGTGGGAAAAATGCTAGACTTGAAGGAGACATTTCAGTAAGAGTGTGCTAGCAGAGATTTGCCTTCACAGGTATTGGGATCAGTACTGGGAGCCAATGTCAGAGACTGGGCAGAAAAAAAAAAAAAAAAAAAAAAAAAAAAAAAACCCTGTTCATGCTCTTCCTTCATCTTCCTACCCAACAGTTTTTATGCTCTCTATACACATCCAGAGCCAGAAAAAGCTTTGTTTAAGGTGTAATTAATGTGCAACCTTCCTTAAATCATGCCAGGCAGATGACACTGTAGCCACACAGAGATAACTGGAGCAACAACATAGCTGTCAGTGGAGCTACCGGCAAAGATGGGCAGGGATCCAGCCTCTGGACCAGATGATGCTCTCACTAGAAACAAAACCTTGTGTAACAGTAGAGTTCAGATGGCTCCAGTGGCTAACGAAGCTACTCATCATGGTGCTGGATGAAAGGACAAGCTGAGGAGTTAGATAGGACCAAACATACTAACAAGAATTTGTCTTGCTTATGAGAAACAAGCAGCAACTGACTGAGAATTTTAATATCAGGGCAACAGGTAAACATAATTGCTGAGCGAATAGGATTTATGAGGTACACAGGTCTACTGGCGTTTTACTTTACATGCTGTAAATCCCAACAAGCACATCTCACCCATTATTTCTGCTGTCAAGAGCAAATGCTGAGTTAAAGAACACAGCATATAAAACACATTTTCAAGTAATCTCTGATGAATTCAAGCTGCATTGCATTATCTGTAGTGATGGGCAATAAGCACTCACTGCTGCCCGCTTCTTTCAGTCCTCTAGGAGAAATTCATTGTGTTTTCTTCTGAAATGCTGGAGCTGTTTGGGTAGATCCTGCTCATCATATGCAAAGCACAACACATGGAATAGCATGGCATGGAATACTACTCTTAATTTATTTCAATTTCCTTTACAAAAGAAAGCAATAAAATAAGAAAGAATTAACCAGAAAGGGGAAACACAGCACGTATCAGTCAGAAGAGACAGCAAACTGCCTGTCTTAAATGATAAATAAAGAGTCACTGCATTCACAGAAGTGTAGGAATTTGCCTGCCCACTTCCTCCTCCTCTTGCAGGCACTGCCTGATCCTGAAATGCACAATAATATAAATACCAAAAAATTTCCATATTTCATTAGAATGCAGAGTTTTAAGCCATACAAGACTGCAGAATTACAGCCACTCAAGACAAGATCCCCATTCTCTTCTATCCTTACACATACATATGTACACAAACCACACAACATTCCCAATTTTCTAAGAAAACAAGAACTTTTCAGTTAGAAGTCTCAGAGCTTCAAAATCCACAATTTGCTCTGCATATTTTTATGTAGACACCTAATTTCATAAAGATGAATGCTAAAAACGTGATGGAGAGTATTTTTCTCCCTACTTTGATGTGTTCTTGACTGCTGTCACCTCTTAGCCAGTGATATTGTCAGAGCATAGTCAGAGCTGGTCTCTGGCTATACGACAGATAACAGCGGTATCTATCCTCTTAAGAGGTTTAATGCAGCGGAAACTGAAAAGACTTATGTGGACAAGCTTGACAAAAGTGCTGGTTTTACCTGAATTACCTACCACTTAGCAAGTATCCACTGTGTACTGTTGGTGTGCTACTATTACACTATGCAGAGGAATCTTCTGAATGAAGGTGGTTGTGCAGGGATCTCAGCTTCCATCAAAACAGAGCTGGAAAGTGGGGTACAATAGATATTTCTCTTGCATTCCACTGCCACCCATAAGGGATGAGGACAATAAGGTCCAACAGAAGAGTAGTGCTTTTGTAGCAAAGGGATCTTCAAGTAAGATTTAGTGACTGAAACCACAGACTCGTGCTTTAGATAACAGCTGACTGTGTAAGCATCTCAACAGAAAACTAAGCTGGAAGATCATTGATATATTTAAGGTGTGTCAAACACTGGAGGTGGAAAAAGCCTGAAACCTTCTTTACACTGGAAAGTAAGAGTAATCTTTACAGTAGAACTCTGAATTGTCCTAATTTCATAATGTTACAGTGGAAAAATTAATCAAGAGACCAAAGAGTGAAGACAATTTTTAAAGCAAGGTATAATTGTGACCAAAGCTTTAGTTACTAAGTCTACATCAACACTAGTATGTCCACTGAAGATTATGTGAAGACCATTGCAGACTTTCGTCTACATCAAAGCCCACCACAAATATACAGACTTGGCAACCACTGGCAGAGTGAATGGGAGGAAAACTCGACATTATTAGTGGCAGACACAGCTTGATGAAATGACTGAAAAGACAGAAAATCTCCTCTGGAGCTACCCAAAGGCTTCAAATATTCCTCTGAGAGAGAGCTTAAGTTTCTTGCTCTCCTTTGCTTGATTTCAGAATGATCGCCTACAGTTTGTTAGTGCTGACCTTGAGAACTGTTTGATTTTAGCTTCTTTGATCTGCTCCTGGTAGCAGTTTAAATCTCATTTGCTGCAAAACCTCTCTGACCTTGAGTCAATTCACGTCAAAATGCTAATAAACAAACACATTTCATCTAGATTTGTATCTGTGACATGCAAAAAAATGGGTACGATGTTATACATGAAACACTAACGTTGTTTTATTGAACCCTATCATTATTTCTATAATTATCTTAGAAGAGTGTATCTAGAAGATTAGTTAAGTTTCTACTTGAAAATTCTCCCAGTGTCAGTATAATAAACTGCCAAGCCCATGCTGCATGTCTCCAGGGAACAAGGGTTTTCCTTCTGTATAGATCTTACTGTTTGACTAGTAGCTCAGTTGCTAGTACAAAGAAGAACAAGCAGAAGTACTGTTGAAATTTTTTAGTCCTTAACAAGATAGGACTAAAATCCCAAGTTCAAACACCTCTTTCTTTGATTTGTTAAAAATTTGTACCTTTTGGGCACAGGCAGTATACAGAAGAAAGTCTGCAAATATTTTATGAAAGCCTGAACAAAAATCCTAAATGCAAACAAAAACCTCCCCTGACTCCTGCAGTGCAATTCTCTTTCTTTTAATATATTGTTGCTATCATTAAGTCTGCACACTTGTGGGTTCTGTACAAACAAGATTTCACACTGAGGAGTAGCAGAATTCAGACATATTATGGTATTAAAAATTGTAATAGTAACATTACTTCAGAATCTTGGAAAAAATACTTTCTCATAATATATATTACATTTGAAATCACCCCCCAAAAATATTCTGTCTTCACAGGTTTCTTTGTTTGAAATCATAGGTTTTAATAGCAACTCACAATAGAAACTAGGTGTTGAAATGTCATTTTGATATCTCGTGTCAGAAAATTTTGAAAACTCCTATCATACCTTCACATTTTCTTTAAGAGTTTATTTAACAGGATTTTAATTTTAAGCACTGTGCTAAATTTTAAATTGCTACATGTCATATTAATAGCACACAAAGAATAGTGATATATAGTGTCAAGTTAGGTATTTATGTATATATTTCTATGACCATACAGAATACGATAGCTACTGAAATATTCAATTTCTTTTTTATTATTAATGTTAGTTTCCACATAGCGTGATGTAAGGATCTTTTCTAGATCAAACTTCTTCTGCTCATAACAGTATGAATATCCCTGAAGCATGTTTCACTATCTGTTTGCAAGTTAGAGATCAATGATAGAAACTCAAAATTCTGTAAAAGGTGAATGGAGAGAAGGAGATAATGGCAGTGGATGTTCAAAGCAGCAGCATGGACACCTGAAATGTCAGTGTTGGACTTGTCTCCCTGTCTGTCCACCATGGAAGCTCATGAAGCTGGTCTTGAGCTCCTGCAGTGTCTGGTCTAAGTTTTTCAGGTACAGCAGCATTACTTTTGGTCTACCTCAGCAATATTTTTTTCTGGCTGTGTCCCACATAAAGACACGCAGATGTCAAGTACTGCTTTATGTCTATGTCACATTATCCATTTTGCCACTGCATCTTCAATCCACTTCATACAGAAGTAAAGGCTTTTTTAGTCTGGAATCTACTATCTGCACTTTGTATAATCCTGGGAGTAAATGATTTCATTATATGTTTTCCTGTATTAAAAGGAACAGGCAAAGGAAAATCCCTACACATACTAGCCAGGATTGCTGATTATAGTTCTTCAATTTTCCACCGTCCCACATCACAGCCAGCTCTTCTTAGAAATTAGATTATTTTGCATTCCCAGGTAAATTGCATGTGTAATTTATAATAGATACATAAAGACACATATAGTCATGTACGGAAAGAGACAGAGAATGACTCTTTCCTCAAGACTCAGAAGTGACTCTTCTCTCTCTCTCTCTCTCTCTCTGTGATACCAAGAAAACTTTTTTCTGTGACATTAACTATGACCTTTGAAAGACAAAAAAAGGAAATGTATAATTATCGCCATTTACTTCTGTGATGTTCCCTATTATGCTGTTACTAAAGACAGCCTACAATGTTCTTTGCAATGGTACTGTGAAGTTTCACCTTTCAGCATGGTTGAGCCTGGAAGAAAGGGATTGAAAAGCAGTTTTAAAACTGCCTCCTATTTCTTTGTAATAATTGAGGTCCTCGCAGCAGAATGGTTATATTGAAAAGAAGTGTCTAGTTTGACTTACCTAGAAAGCTACACAAAGCCAGGTGCAAAAGATGCACATGTGAATTACTCTCATTCTCAGAAAAAGACTTTCCAGTTCTAAACCTATTGACTTAGTATTCTGTCTGGTCATTTAGATGAAATATCCTGTCCATAACATGGTTTGTCTTCAAATGAAACATCTTTTTTAATTTAGCTTTTGTTTCCTCTTTGCTGATCTTTTCCTAGGTGTCCTTTATGCTATCAATCTAAGATAATTATGCTTAAGAGATCCCCTGCTTCCATGCTATAAAAAAATAAACTAAGAAAATCTGATTAGAGACACACTTCTCAATGCTGGGTAAAGCATTTAAATCCTAGGGAGGGGAAGAGTTCAGCTGCACAGATGGTCACCTTGCTGTCCTCAGTAGTGACTAGTTTTCTGCTAATTCTTTTCTTGGTGGGTCCCACTCAAATGTTGTCAAAACACCTGATAGATAGCAGGATAGATAGAGACCATCTGTGTATGTCTCGTGCATCATCATAGGTATTTCTTCAGTTTCTTAGAAGATGGCAGTTATGGAATAAAAACAAGTGCTGCCATGGAAAACCTATTATGATGATGCAGATGAACCATGTAACAATGCATAGAGAAATTCAGAGGGTAAAAAAAGTGTGGATTTAACAGAAGCTGTGGATTTAAAGATGTCCATTGGCTTGAACAAGTCCATGTGGAGATTTCGGATCCAGTAGAAAAGTTTGAAGTTTATTTAGGCAGTAAAAGAAGATTCTATGGAGTGGAAAATTAACATTTATCTTTCTAGTATCAAGCGTCTATTGCTTAACTCCCTGGCTCAGCTCCTCACATATCCCAGCTTCTCCATATGAATTGTTTCATATCGTTCTTTGCTCAAATAATGCTTTCTAATATAGGCCTCACATTTCTTAGGAATCATAATTCCTACAGAACATTTGGAAAACTTAATTTTCGATATAAGTCTGAGTAGAAGAAAAAGTATATTAATGTACTTTGTTCTGATATGCTAGGACAAAGCAGCATAAAGACCTTCTGCTGATGTTCAGTTGCATACTGCTGCCTAGTTTACAGTGGCATGAAAAAAGATGCTCAGGTAAAGAGTAAAAAGAGATAAAAGATACACAGGTAAAACAAAACTTGAATTCCTCAGGAAGTTTTTTATAAAGCCATTGAAACAGAAGTAAAATGAATAAATGATAAAGTTTTCTGCCTTTTGACACTTTTAAGAAGTACTCATTTTTCCAATTTATGGTAACTGAAGAAAAAAAAAAACAATAAATGAGTGAATGCTTATCCTCTTAGAAAGAATGATTACCATTACCCTCAGCAGCAGACACCTGTTCAAATATTCTCCCTTAAGAGGATGAAGCACAAACGTTTTGTCGGCAAATGAAGCAGTTTTTTATTGCAGCTGATGAAAATTTTAATGAATTCTTTTGCAAATTTCTAATTACCTAAATCATTTGGCATTGATTTTTGTGCCTGTATTGTAGAACTGTACCTGTCTTTAAATGCAGATGTGACAGATGTACGCACTGGCATAGAGAGAAAAAGAAAATCAGGCAGGTAGTGTGTTTTGCTATGCTTTCATACACCCATGACAACTATTTTCCATGGCTGGGGTACAGCATAAGACTTGTAATACCTACACCAGAAAAGGAGACATTTCAAATTTTCCCTGCCACAGGTTGCTAGAGGAAAGGATCTTGTCATTCCAACTTTGGGTGCAAAAGTGTTGGCCACCTAAATTCCCTCCTCATGTACAAGCTCGCATTCAGAGACATTGAAGCAAGATTCCAGTGGAAACTGACCTAGTTGTGCATCACTTGATTTCTCAGCACCACATGGCCACTTATTTTCTGTTTCAAAGAACTACCAAGTCAGACAGATATGGTGTCCTGAAGGTCCTTGAGGCACAGTTATTGATTCTCTTCCCCTACTTTTCTGTACTCAAAAGCATGTCTCCAAAGAAGATGCAGTGTTGTAGTGTTTGTGACATCAGATGTGTCATGAGGTAGGTATCGCCATGAGACGACATGATGTAGAGTAGCCTGAGATTTACCTAAGCCCTCTGGAAATTATGCCATCAACCAAACTTTCCCTTGAAATGCCTCAGGTTTCACATACCTCAAAGGTGATTTAAAGCTGTGTCTATTTATATTTGATCCCACTGCAAAGCAAAACACTGATTTAAACTGACAATCCCAAACTTGCTAGTGGAGACAGGCATACTGCCGAAGAGGAAGATTATTTCCAAGACATGCAGCACCATGGCATTCTGAACCCATTTCCATCTTTCTTTACGATCATCATCTTTGCCACAGCCATGAGAATTTAATTTCAGAGGAGGCAGTCAATATCTACATACTATTTTTGCTATCTACTTTTAAAGTTGGAGGGCAGAATTTCCTTATCTAGAAAAAGGCAATACCCCATTGCTATATGGTCTAAATTTCAGCTGTATTTGTAATCTTTTAAGATGCACAGGGAGACAGAATTGGCTACTGGATGTGAAAAGAAGCATTTCAAGCCGAGACCTCAAGCCAAACTTAGGAAGCACAAATTGTTTCAGTTCATATAGAAGATATGTCATCATACAACAGCTGTGTTGAACAACCACTCCTTCAGGGAGGTAAGCGCGATGACACCGCATCCCTGAAAGAAAGCTCTCACAGAAATTAATGAAAGCTCACAAGACTCACTATGAACAGCACTAAGGAACAAGCAGCATGACAAACCTGTAAAGTAACATTTTAAAGGTCAGTAAAAAACTTCATGATTCACAGATTTCCATGGGAGTCTGGGTGCACATGATCTGCAATTGCCTAGAAGACTGAGATCTAGAGCAAAGAAAGGATGAAAAACTGATGATGCAAAGCCTGAATACAGACAGAAACAATGAGGTAGCAGAACTGTTGTAGGCAGTCACCAGTTTGCCCAAATCCAGCTAGCCATAAACGTCTCACCCACAGCATGCCTTTAAAAGCAGCTGGATGTCTTGAGACAAAACTACACAGATTCTAAACCAGGACAGTGAAAGGCAGTGCCAGAAAAACCTTTTCTTATCAGCCCTGTGGGAAAGCAATCCTACAGCTGACCTACATTTGCTCAGAAACCACTGTGAGGAAAAGCTTTTAAAAATGCAAATATTTTTTTCTTCTTCTTCTCCCTCTTTCACCTGCCTGCTCCCTGCTTCCAAAGCTGACTCTGTAGTATCCTACCAAAGAAAATCCTCCAACAACCATCTCTGCCTGCCCTAACAGACTGTGAAAGATTTAGTCCAAACTTCTGTTCTGATCATGTCATGTCAGTTCTCTCCTGGCACGAGGGGGCACAGACCGAGTAAGACAGATGCTTCAATCTTCCAAAGAGTTGTCACTTCCCATGACTGTCACTTTGCAGAATTGTAACTTTCTAATATAGAAAACCCTGTAGGGAGG
>WHYT01017351.1:209120-219991 GCA_009806455.1 Tetrax tetrax
GATTTTTTTTTTTTTTTTTTTTTAAACTTTCTCCCCATGAATGAGCCTATCAAGCAAGTAATAATTGAATGAGGGGCACTGATTGCACTGCTGCAGGACATTGAGGACAATAGGTTTAAAGTTCTTACTCAGCTGTTCGATGATCTAGACGCTGTCCCATTCCTGCCAGCAAGGAGCGCAGTCAACCCAAAGCACCAGCAGGAAGGTGGGGTAAGTCTGGAGGGACAGACATGAGTCACCAGCAAAGTGCTATAAACAGAGTTCCTCCCTTTGCATTCACCTGTTCACGTGGAAGGATATTTCTTTGCCTTGTTTAACACCACACAAATTTCTCCATCTGCAAGCAGAGATGGAGGTTGTGCAGCTTTTTGTATACATGCACATGTATGACAAGGCGTTTCCCTGGCAACAGAAATGCCACAAAAGCTATCCGAAGAATTCCTTAGGGCTGTGCAACAAATAGAAACATTAACATACTGAGACCTAAATATAGCTGCGTTTTAGGGCTGTTCATCCAAGTCTTTACTTAGCTTCAGTTTGTATCTGAAACAAATGCAGTCAACAAGACATACAAGGATGTTTTCAATACTTTACAGTGTTTTGCTTTTAAATAGTGCAAGAAGGAAGACAGGGATGAGGAGGGGGTTACAGATGGTACCAGCCTGCACTTCACTGCGGAATTACAACCTTGCCTGATTTTGCTTTGAAGGTGCCCTTGATTCCCCACTGAAGGCTCCTCACTGCTGTCGGCAGCACAGGGAACATGGGGAAGAACCAAGCTCTGCTCAGTGGCCTCCACAACAGTGGGAAACCAGCTTTGACACCGCCAACATCGAGCTATGCAAAGAGTATATACACTTTGCATATGAAGATGCTTTGGCTGAGAGAACGGCTCATGGGTTTTTTTCCACTGCTAGGGGGTTGGATTATAGCTCAGAATTCTTTCATTTAGCTTTGGAGTTCAAATATTTAGCCATTTTTGTCTCAGAATGCTGTAAGTATAACACCTGGACTGCAAAATAAACAAACAAAAAAAGTGTTTGTACTGCAAAACAAAAAGGCAGACAAATAACATTCAATGATTCTATAAAATGGCCAAGAGATGAACATAGGCTCCCTGCAAAGGAGGTCTTTGGATTCCTAAAACTGGATCTGGGCTCTCTCAAAAGTTTCTTGAACTAAAGAAAAAAAAAAAATCAGAGATTTTATTTAGAAAACTTTGTATTATATATATATGTATGTATATATATATATATATATAATTTGATATTATTATTAGATATCTGTAAGGTGAACCACTCTAAATTAATTTCATAGCTGATCCTCAGGAGCTTTCCTTGGTCTGTTTCATAAGCTCTTTGCAGCAGGTAGGACACTGGCTCATCACTTTTATCCCAGATTGTCCTTCACCAGTGGAGCCACAGGGCTGGATTCTGTCTCTGGTGCTGCTCCCTGGCTCACATGTGACTCTTCCCTCCGCAAGCCAGCCTTCCCACCTGTAAAACTGAGGCAGTGAAAATGAACTTGGAGAAGTACATGAAAGGCTGCCGATCAACAATGTTTTGAGTGAGCTAAGTGTTATTTAAAAATGGCAAAGCTGATGCTGGATGACCAGTGTGCAGTTCTTCATGCAGGCTCTGTCGCACTCAGTGATTTCACTGTGTAAATCAAGGGGAGGAGGATGAAGGCAGGGGATTCAGCAGGAATATTTGTTTAGTAAACTATTCCCACACCTATCCTGTGTAATGATCAGTGCATTACATTCAGGAGGGAGGCAAAGGAGAAAGTGACCTGATAAATTTTTAATTAAAAGTTTTGATGGATAGATGTCTTATCACAGAATTAGTGTCTGGACATGGGAATTTTATAGATCAACCCTCAGAAACTGAAACAGACTTTACACCTTGATCATAATAAAAATATAACAAAGTTTTCATCTGCAGCAAAACCATTCCACATTTCTTATAAGGGAGCTGAACAGTTTTATGGATTATTTAAAAGCTCAAAGCTAATGGCATCTCTGAAAGAAAGCTCTTCAGACAACTGTAGCAGAAGTAGCTTTCACTGAAAACAAATACACACAGAATTCTGGAGTCACAGGAAAGCTAGGCTTGAAAATATCATCTAACCAAGGTGTTCAGCCACCTTGGAGGCTGTAAAGCTTCAGACACTTTCCCAAGGAGGCATAGTCCTCTTCAGAAGCATCTCAGGCATAGAGTGCTATTTAGAATCCATACATACTTTTCCTGGTCATCTTTTGTGAAACCTCTGAGAACATCCAAAGCCTTCCCAAATCCACAGAATAGAGCATGAGAGCCACAAAACAGCTTGAAACCCCCTCATTCTGAAGCAAGATCCCAAGCATGTTTTCCCTTCTCTAACAGAGGTTTCTCACCTGTTCTCAAAAGGAGACCAGGATTGATGTTCCTTCCTTGATTTGTGTTTAAAATGTTTTGAAAAAAGTATACAGCTAAATTGACTCAAAATTTCAGTGGGAACTTGAACCTTTTCTGATACAAGATAATTTCTTTAATTATGTTCGCCTGAAGCTTTACATGTGTTAGAAGTTCAGTGCGAATCACTGAGTAACAAAATAGCTTCACAGAGTGCAAAGAAAAAAAAGTCTATAATCAGCCAGCTCAGTTCTAAATGTAGTAAAGGGAAAACCAGATAATATTAAAGATCAAATGTTCCTAAAGGTCCCTAAAGCAAACCTCCTTATCTAGAAAGTACTTAAGGACCTGCTCCACTGCCTTCTCAAGTAAAGATGGGGTAAGCACACATAAGGGCCATCCTGAAGCCATGAGGTCCCCTAACTCCCAGGGACATCAGAGCACGTCTCTGGCAGGTTCTCAGATGCAAGGCAGCTCTTCCCCAAGCACCGTGCTCTAGGGAGATAAAGCTTCCAAGTTAATAACCCTTGGCAATCTGCAATATCGAAGTGTCTGCTCACTGAACAAGATTGAGTCGGAGTCAGATCCAGCTCAGGGCTCTCTGAGCTGTGGCCTGTGGCACCTTGGGGCTTATCTTGCCCAGAGCTGGTTAAAGTGTCCCCAAAGGCAGAAGATCCTGGTTCCAATAAGGGCTGATGTCCCATCACATGCAGCCTGTATACAAGCAGAGTGAAAGACTGTATATTTACAGATTCTGCAGTCTAGGGCTGGGAAAGGTGTCTGCTCACAATTTCACATGCTGTGACTTGGATTTAAGGCACTTCAGCTGCAGATGAAGCCCTAGCTATACAAGCCCTATTGACTTTAGCACTCTGTTCTCAGCACACACAGGTGATGTGCAAACCAGGACTGAAGGCCTGAGTAAGAAAGAATAACAGAACAGGCAGAAAAAGCAGAAAAAACCCATGTGTCATAATCAAAGCAAAGAGCTAATAAGTCACAGGGTAAATGAAGTCTCATTCCAGAACTCAGTGCTGATGTGACTTCATCACAGCTGCACTGAGGCTCCTGCAATCCAGGAGCACGGAGAATGCCACCTTAGCACAGGCCTTGAGTCACTTAGGGCTGGAGGTACCTTGAGTGTAATTGTTACTGCATCAGCAAGCAAATATTAAGTTAATATAAATGAAACAGTCTACAATAATTTGGCTTAATTATTCAGAGAGAAATCTAGCATGAGGGTAAATAGCTTTAAAATTGCTAAATAATTTGACTCCACATATAATTGCTTGTGTAATTTCTGTTAATTGCATGTCAAGTAGAGGTTTTCAAATATTAATCAATGCTTGTTTATATTATTAATTAACATTATTACATTACATTTAAATAATCTTACACACTTACCAAAGGACTATTTTCTATTACAGGGTTTTTCTCCCTCATTTGCAAAATCTCTTTCAATCCCACCAGTGAGTCATATACTCTTAATACCATCTAGATGACTTCACTTAATACTTTCTCTTTCACTAAGATTTGCCACTGTGACCTCCCTATTAGATATCAATTTCTGGCTGAAAAAAGATGGGCAAGACTCCATGTGAAACTGCTTTATGTTGTAAGGGAGGGAGCACGGGTGAATGATGCAAAGCTGTGAAATCTGTCTACTTTCAGCTTTCCATAGCCTGCCTCTGAGCTACCCATTGCCTTGTTCAGCTGGGGAACTAAAAGTCAATAATATGCCAGTCAGACCTTTATCTGTAGCTGGAGAACACAATACTACCTAAGATGTTTCAAATAAAAATTCTGAGGTACTGCACAATAGCTTCCTTATTTACAAGGATATGCACCACAGCAAGTTTTGTATGGATGTAAATTTTGAGTTGTTTATGATATTGCAAAATGCTGGAAGAAAACTCGTCTTTATTCCTATTATTATTTTAAAGACCACTCCCCCCAGTTTTTGCAAATTATGCCGCTTGAATTCCTCTGAGCTTTATGGCTTATCACAAAAGCTGATAAAAAAATAAAAAAAAATAAAAATCAATGGATAATTATCAGATTAAAGTGGCAAAACCTATAGCTAAGGAGTGGCTATAAAAGGATATCTTTTATCTTCTTACAAATGCAGGGGTGTATAAGCTACTTTTTTGTCACTTTCACAGGTGTAGAAGGGGCTCCCTCATTGGCTACATGATTCCAGTGTAATCTTTCAATCCCTTGCCAAATTAAGAAATCCTGTTTGCTATATTTGTCAAGGCTCACTCACTCTCAACAGCTGGAGAGCTTCTTTTCACATTTAATTTTTTTTTTTAATCTTTTTTAATGCAGCAGGAAGGATTTTCTATTTAAGTATGCTACCTAAACTTTTTGCAACAGATTAACCTTCAAAAAGTATTTAGAAATAAACCAGAGTCTTAAATAGACAGAGTTAAAGGAAAAGGACTAATGGATTCAATTCTGAATATAACATAATTGGCACAACAAAGCTATTTTCTAAAAAAGTAGGATTATTTTATAACAAATATAATGCCTTCATTGCCAAGGTTGAAATTTGTTAAGAAAGATAAGAACTTTTGTTCCTTATGCCTTTCTTTCAAAGATAAATAAAGGCAGTCCAATGTAACTCTCACTATTAGAAAATAACTATGCAAAACATTAATATATTGTAATTAGTTACATCCAACAGTTTGCGTCCTTCTTGCAGAAAATTAAGAGCCTCATTTCCCTTTGGACATGATAGTTTGAAATATTTTGGCATTCCTGACATCTTGGATCCTCGTTTATTATGGAAATTAATTGTTTCATTTTATTTGGTTTTGAGTAAATAATATTATGTTACTTTATTTGGATAGGAAGTTACAGAAAGCTATCTGCCATAAGGATATGGTATTTCTAAATGAGGTCAACTTGCTCAGATTGTAGTCCAGTACAGAGCATAATACAATTACTTTCAATGCTATTGAGACAAAATTTTGATGGCAGTCATGCTTTGCTGCCACAACCCTAGTGAGACTTAAATTTATTTGTAGTTATTGCTGTTCTTCACTGGTGTCAGATCAGCCTCAACCTATTTTATACAATCATAATTCTGTTCCGAGAACCACGATCATGTCAATAGTTTGAAGGGTCCTTTTTTAGTCATCTCAGGTGAGCTGACAATACGCTGTCAAGGACTGAGATAAATAAAGAAGAATGTCACACATGCCATCACTGGGTGCAGAGTCTGAGAAAAAAAACAAAAACAAAACCAAAAACATTGGATTTGCACCATTTTTACTGACATGTACACTTTAAATAGTAATTCATCACACAGGTCGGTGAATGAACACACTGGGATATGCCACTTTTTAGTTGAATTGTGTACTTTAAAGATGCATTAAGCGGGTCTCTTCTTGTTCATTACAACCCATTTCAAACGAAGCATTTTCATCATCGCCAAAACTTGCTAAATATCTTACAAGGGAGAAAAGAGCCATTCTCTGGTTACATGTTGAAAACTCTCTCCTCAAAAAATTCCCTCCAATCAACAAATAAATGACCAAGGTACACTTTAATTTTTTTTTTTAAATGGTGTTGTGTGGATTAAACCTGCTGAAGATCACAGTCTAAAATCCCTGCTTCTGCTATGAGTTCTAAATTCATTTATCAATATTTCATGTGCAATTGAACTCCTAGTGTACATTGGGAAGGACCAACAGATGTGTGACTCCTGTCTATAAGTTTATACGCTGCAGTAATGAAAGACCTATTGTGTCATGATCTAATGCCATTAAGTTGCTTGGTCAGTAAGGTAAAAAGATTAAGTATGATGGATTATAAAGGTTTCCTACAGGACTATATTGATATTTAAGGGATCCCTTCCAGAAAGGGATGATACTTGCCCTCTCATAGAACAAGGAGAGAGGGTCTCTTACTGCAGCAGAGACAGAAATCAAAGATTGCTAACGACTGCTTGGTGAAAGGCAATGCTCACAGGTCATTGCTTTTCAGAAATAGGTTTGGTCCAAAGCTTTAGGAATCATGGGCAGAAATATTTATGGTTGAGGCTGTAAACAGAAGATCAAAGGCGCAAAGGAACTACTTTGAAAAAGGTTTCAGCGCTTGGATGAAAAACAGGACTGGCTAATCTACACTCTGTCCTCAAACTAATGATCACTCCTGTGATATCTACAGTGCAGATATAAAAGCCATTTAGAGTGAATCGAATGAAGATGAACCCTATAGCCAGAGTATGGAATTACTTGAAAATAGTGAGAGTCATTTTGCAAAAGTACAAGCCTCTGCCAGAGATTTATGATAATTTTTTCCCCCCAAATTACAGTGAAGTGTTAGGACCAATGAATACAGATACACATTTTAAAGATCTGAAAGCTTTAGCAGAATCATAACACCTGTGCAGATGTCAAATGTTCTTTCTGCCTAATTTATAGCTTGACTTTAAATGCACAAAAGGCAGTGTGTATTTCCATTATAAAAAGTAATGAAACCAATACTTTTTCACACATCAGTATTGTTTAGGAAAACTTCTCACTTGGCTAGCTGAAGAACAGAGATTAAATTAGCTGGAAAAAATAGCTAAGAAATGGAGAGGATGACTCTTCTATGCTAGGTTTGTATAGAAGTGTCACAGAAAAAAGATTGCCTTCCTCACAAAGAACAAAATGCAAATAATATTCCCAGGGACACACAGAATATCTGGCTACTCTTAAGTATATTTTACCAACCCTGACACTTCTATTACTTGCATTTCTGTAGTCTTTCCTCTACATTCCCAGGATCCAAAGACTGGAAATAAAATATCTCAGGACAGAGGAGAAAAGAAGGGAAAAAAAAAAAAGCAAATCTCAAATCCTTTTTAAGAACATTAAAGCAAACCTGGAAAACCCAGGAGCTTCAAATGATTTATAGAACAGGCAAGTAAACCATATTTATTGCCAAATTCTGTTTTCAGAGAACCTTGTGCAAATACAAAAATTGCTCTATTTTTACTAATTGATTGAATCCCTGTTTCTGTTGGTGGAACTGAAATCCAATTTTAACTGCTCTTTTGGAGCTAGGAACATCTGAAAAAGTATTTTCTTCTGTCTCTGACTTGCAGGCCACTAGTAACACCTCTGTAAATCCAGAGTAACTCTAGAAGGCTACTGGAGCCAATTTCACTCAGCTACATCATAAACCTCTGGAAAGATACGAAGAGCAATAAATGGTGGAAAAGTATCAATTGGGACTGCCATCCGCCTATCCAGAGAAAACTGTTTTTTAGTCCCTGTGCAAGTTGCTACTTCTGCCTTAGAAACCCTCTCAGAAGGGTGTATATATTCCTGAGTGCACAAATAATTTAGAGGTTTGGGTTTCCAACTTCCCTCCCATTCTCCAGCAAAAGGCTGCTCAGGCAGTAGCTGTAAGCACTCTGAAATTTCCTCAGGTCATCAGCTGAGCCACTCCTTGGAAAGCCCACATCTCTGTTAAGAGTGTATGCCAACGCACACCAAAGAGGCACTTCTGCTCCAGGATGTCAGTTTACCAATGATATGAATATTTGGCTTGAGAAAACTTTCTTGTGTCAATATGGCAACGTGTGCACAACCAAATTGAGCATTGCTACAAATCCGGTGTAAGTCTATGACACAAATGGAAAGGAACTGGAAGGGGAGGCAAATCCTTTACACCCAACAGCTTTGTGTGAACGTCCACAGAAGCAGCACTACAAGGCTGTCTCTCTAACTCACCAAAGCAGCTCTTCAATCAACTACATGCTGAGGATGAGCTCTTTTAGATGGATGTCTATGTTTGCATTTAAACAGGGCTAAATCCCTGGCATGCAACCTGTCTTCTAATAGAAGCTACTGCCTAGATATTTCTTAAACTCTGTCTTTACTCATTGAAGAGTGAATAGGATTGGACATGCTTGCTGAGCAGAAGAGATCAGAACACATAAAGGAACCAGTTACAGAAAATGCAAATGCCAAGGAACAAAAATACCTCCCAAATGACTCATCACGAGCAAAAAGCAATGCTGAGAGATCAGAGGATACGTAAGAAAGAAAGTCATCGAGGAGAGATCTTTGGCATACGGCATAGCTGGAGAAGTGAATTTATATTGACATTGTGCTGCTGGGCTCTTGGGACAGCTGGTTTGCTGTGGATGTCCCTGCCTCATAACAGCCCACACAAAGGACAAGATCCTTTCTGGTGCCAGCCAGGGACAGGAGCAGGGAGTGCTGGGGGTGGCTGAGATGCAGGATTCCTCTCCTCCTGGAACCCACCAAGAACTGGAGGCCACTTACTAGTGCACAGCAGGTCATAAGAGTCAGTGTTCCCCTTATTGCTGAGTTCTCAACAGATTTTGGCAAGTTGATCCTTTAAATTGTGTTGAAAACCTAAGTGCCAGCAAGTGTCTGAAATCACAGGAAGCATGGCTATGTTGGCTGTAAATCCAGCCAGCCTCACAAGCCAGCCCAGCCTGGGGAAAGCAAGGTCCAAGACAGATTGCCACTAATGACAAACAAAATTATTGTAACTCCATTTTAAGGCTTAACAGCATCATAGAGCCTCTCATTTTTTGACACTGGCTCCATTCAAAAGAAAGATGTTGAAAGAAAAAATTAAGCCACTTTTCCAATTTCTTACAAAAACTAGATCACTTCCTGCAGCATGTTCTTAGAGACATCACTTCAGAAAACAGAAGTTTGTGCTTTTAAACTGGTCCTACCACTTCTCTCATATGAATTTATTTCACAGTCTAATAAAGCTCAGTATTAGACCCCAGCAGGTCCTGGGGGAAGACAAGCTGAGCTATTTTTCAGCCTGACAGAATTGCATCTGTGGTGTGAAAATGCCAGTTTGGATACTCAGCTGTGCTACCTGTGCATGAAGAGGCGCATGAACCCATAGCACTCAGGACTTAAAAATCTCTAGCAAACATAATGCCTTCTGACTGTGCTTACCCAGAAATAGCTGTAGCATGTGTAAGATTGGATGACAGTTTTCTGCATTGCTCCCAAGTCCCATAGTGTGATTACAGACCCTTTAAATACTATCATAAGCCACATATTGTTTTCCACTTTCCAAAGTCAGAAAATTAGATGACACTATTTTCCTCCATAAGAGTTTGAAGATCCTGCCTGTTTACCTCTAATGCTCAAAGCCTCAATGTTCCTGGCTGCAAGTTGCAGCCAAGCACCTTCACATGGCAATGGCCATATGAAACAGGAAAGCTGTGCTTGAGGACCTTCCCTCCTCACTCTGACTGTCCCAGCATGCCAGGCACCTGAGGAGGGGGACAGGTGGTCCCCCAGCCACTGAACTGATAGGTAGGTTGCTTTCCCTCTGTTTTTCTCTACACTAGCCTCACATTTTCATTTTTAGAAAAGAGATTTTCCCAGGCAGGTATTTTCCCTTAGCCCAAAGAATTGCTTCACCATTAAATCAAGAAAAGTGAGGGCAAACTCTGCTGTGGGCTTATTTTAGACTCTGCCTTTGAGATCAAGAATAAAATCAATAGTGGAAAGAGCAGAGAGCAAAGACCCTTTCCTCAGTTCTTAGCACGTTCCAGGTTAGTATTTGCCTCATGTTTTATTGTGCTTGAAAAGCAGTAGAGCCCTGCTGGTCCTTTCAGCCTGCAGTCCCCAGAGCCATGCAGTTTTCTTATTTAACTGATGTCTGCCCAACAGCTCTTTAATTTCTAGAGCTTTCCTTTTGCCCACGGGCTCTACCCTGGAAGTGTTGAGGCCTTTTCTTATTTCTCATAATTAACAGCACTGAGCCACAAAGTTAAGAGGTTGGGGTTTACTAATTGGCTCTTTTGCCTAAGGATGAGAAGGCTGAAAATAGTGAGCTTTTTTTTTTTTTTAAAGGGAGGAAAAAACAACCAGGAAACAACCTGCAATCAAGGTATGAATATCAGCTCAATGCGTTATCTAAATATTTGTTTTGTCTTAACAACAGCTGATGCCCTATGGAGAGCTTTGAAAACAAAATACATTTGCAAAACCCCCTGATTTTGTCCAACCTTTTTTGGTCTTTATCTTCCAGAAAAAAAAAAAAATCATCAAGAAAATAGGACATCAAGATGTACAATGACAGCAGAAATGCAGCAGGTATCACAAGATTCATGACATCGTAAATGGAGACATCAGTGGCATCCTCTGTACCTGACACTCATAATGATAATTCTGCTGATAGGAAAAAAAGCCCTAATCAACTATTCAATGCTATTCAATATTACCGCTGTCTTCAAAAAAAGTGGAAAAAAAAAAAAAAAAATCAAGTGGGAACATCACCTGGCCAAATAAAATACATTTTCAATACCTCCCTTTCCTCTGTTATTAAGAAAACTATTACTTACATAGTTAATGATTACATGTCATTAATAATAGGTACTCAAGAGAAGTACAGTGACATTACAATACTATGAAAGCACTGATTTCCCATAGCAATATCCTTTTAAATATGGGCTTTAACATGCTCTGTGCCTGT
>WHYT01017351.1:234918-253120 GCA_009806455.1 Tetrax tetrax
GTAAATGTCAGAGGAGTACACATTTATTTTTGAGGCAGGGAATCTAATGCCTAGAACAGTACGGATCAAAATCCAAAACCGTCAGACTTCTATTCTCTGCTCAGATGAAGTGTCATTATGGGCGGATCACTTCAAGATTATTTTCACTAAATTTTAGCTTAGCATATACTTTAAGTTAATGTTTCTCAAGGGGACAATTTATTGCATCATAGAAAGTTTCTCTCTCTTACATGAGATATGTTGCTCCTCAAGATGCTCAGTTAGGAAAGATTAATTTTGCTTTAAGTGGAAATAATTTTCAAAAGGACCTGTGAGACATGAGAACATAAATTCTAATGAAATTCATTCAAATTTGCAGCTTTGAAAATATTATTTCTCCCTGACTGTTTTTGTACTCTATCTAGCCATGTTGGGAAGACTGCTGTTCTTAAGTGCTTCTCTTTGGAGAGCTTTTTCATGAAATGCTGCTGGAAGTGTAGCATTAACTCCCAGGAAAGAGAGGAGAACCAGCTGAAATACACTAAACACCTGAGCCACATCTTTGGTTAAGGTTGGCTGAAGGAGGGCACAGCATTCTACAGGGCGTCATCTAGGCTGGGTCCCAACTGTCCTTCATGTTATTTACAACTCTTTCATCTTTTGTTCTTCACACAATAGGTGAAGCTGTGTACTTGCATTCAACCAATTCACACAACACTTACATGGGGATGTTGTGGATGGGAGACATCAAGAGAAGTATGTGGGAAGTTTGTGCTGTACTTAGGTCAGCTCAGAAGAGCTGTCTCCTCTCTTTCATACGATTTTAAGACATGCATGCATTTAAGCTTGTCTTGGATAATCTCTTCGGCTACTCTGTCACTTACAGAGGCGTAGCAAGCACAGGAAAAAATGTCAGGTGTCAGTCATCTGGTTGAGATTCATAGGAGATTCAAGAGTTTTTCACTTTGGTGGGAGGATGAAGTTCCGTTGCTGCTCAGATGATCTCTGGATTGCATAATAATTTACATCATTTTCTTCCAAACACAGAAAGCATGAGCACGTTTAGACTAGATGCTGCATGACACGACTGGTCTCTGTGCAAGAATGGAACTGGGGAATGGAGAAAGCTATTGTAACAGCAGAAATTTCCAGTGTACGATAACCACAAATCATGGGAAAATCTAAAATTGAATGATGTGCATGGCTTTGTGAACGAAGGGAAACAGAGGTTCCACCTTCACTAACCTTTGAGATAAGACGTTTCATTTCCTCTCTCCTTGCGTAGCCAGGAAGCCCTTTGGCAAAGAGGGGTGAGCTCCCTCCTGGGACCCCAGAGGAGGCAGGGGCTGAGCCTCCACTGCTCTCACCACGGGCACCATGTCCCATTCCTATGTGCCTACACCAAGTGGCAGTCAGCGGGTTTCTGATCAAGCGCTCTTGTGTGTAAAGTCACACAAGCACTTTGAGAAGGAAAGGGAGGTCTCCTTTCCCCAGCATTGACTTTTCAGGAGGAACTTCTGCAAACTGTGTTTTACTAAAACACATAATCTTCCTTACTACGATATCTGTCAGGTGGCACAGCCTCATGGGAAGACTTTGGATGACAATACCTATCCACACGTTTACTGTAGGCTGAGGTACCAGAGCAGCAAGAGGCCCAGTCTTACATAATATCAGTCAATTTTCATCATCCCTAATATGACTGGCACTTCTGGCAGCACAGCCCTTGGACTAAACAGATTGTGTGATGGATTTCTCAGTGGAAATTCTCAGAGCTGTCAGTGTATGTGCTCATTATGGATGTCAAGAACAACAAACAAATTAGAGCGATTGTAGGTAACTAATGTAATTAATTATCCACATGGCAGGAAATTTCTATGGCAAATTCTATTACCTTATCTCTTGAAAGTAATATAGACTAGTACAGATAAGTATTCTTTGTCTACATTTCTTCCTGTTGTAAAAAGAGAAAAAATATGTTCACAGCAGGTGTTTTCAATTAAAAACGGTAGAAAGGAAGGCTTCAAACATTACATCACTGTGTATATTCATATATAGGACATATTCTTCTTCTAATAACTGATCAAAGAAACCCCATTCTTTGCATTGTTTTAATGTGATTTTATAAACTTACTTCTCAGGACCCTTCTAATCAACACATAAATATGTTACTGTGGCTAAAACATTATTAGCCTTTCAATGACAGCAGCATGAATCTTACAGGCTGAAAATGTGACAACAAACAGATTTCACTGCACATCAGATCTGCATCTTAATCAGGGAACTCTTCTCCCAGATTGGCTTTAACATGAGAGCAGCTTTCCCACATTGTTTGTCAAGTATTTACAGCTTTTGAAGACATCCCCTGCTCCCCAGGGAAGGAAGATATATTCCCCAAAGCGCTACACCAAAAACAATGAATGAAAAAATGTGGCTTTACATCTGCTAGTGTTTTTTTCAGCAGGTTTAGAGTGTGCATTCACAATAATGATACATCATAAATATTAAGCTAGAAGAGAGTGATTTCTAACCACTAAAACATGGTCCTGTTTGACTACTGCATCTGTGTGGAGTCCCTCTTTCAACTTAAAAATGCAAGCAACTTCCAATACATATCTGGCAAAGGTTACTGTAGTTGTTAATGAACTGACCATCAAGCATTTTTCTATAGAGTAAAAAATTGTTGACAATTGTCTACAATTTTAAAGATATGGGCCTTTAGGCTCAGTGATTACATTGTTGTAAATGGCAAATACGCATAAATGCTCTATTAATGCTAAAAGAAGCCTTAAGTTTTATACATTTCCACATATGCATTCAGACATGCAGTTTGGTATGTTCAGATGCCTCAATAAAATAAGCTACTGGTAAAATTACAGTAGTCTTTCTTTGTGGTGCCGCATCTGTGTGAGTAAGTGGAGAAAAGGGAGATACGTTCTGAGCTAATGAACTCTTCGGATTTGAGCTGCTATTTAACTTCGGCTCAAATACTTTATAAACACCACCTACAAAACAAACATTATTACTTCAGTTCGCCTAGGACAGGTAGATGATAGAATATGGAATAAAATAAACTTCAGCTATATAGCTAAGTATTTGAAAACCAGTTTGTATCAGTTTTCTCAAAATTATTCCTATGAAATTGCTCATGGAACTGGGTTCTCTGATAAACACCTGCTCGGCTCTTTGCTACTTCCAAAGTTATCAAGGATTTAATTTGAATTTGCCCTGAAACTTCCACCAAAGATTGCTCTATAAAATACGAAAGGTGATTTGTTTTTCTTAAACCGACCCTTTGCAAAGAAAAGATTTAAACTGCTTGTCCTTAGACTCTGCAAGGAATGCTTTTCTTATATTTAGCAGAAAATCAATACAAGCCTTATTCAAAAGCCATTACAATCGTTGAGGAGACTTCCTTCACACTAATGGCGTTTGGATCCAGTCCGTGTTTGTGTTGCACAGCTCAGGGTACTTCTCTGTATTTGTCTCCTTGTTAATAAATTCTCCCTCGAGCAGTGTTTTGGAATACAATGCAGGGACAATATTGTTCAATAATTTTTAGCATTAAGTTACTTGATTGCATTTCTGCGAGCTAATAACATTAGCAACATTTTTCTTAAGTGATTACACTGAGTATAAATATTCTGTAAATTGTGGGCTGAACAATGGTTAAGCGCAAAGCGGCTGATTTATTTTCGTACTTACAAAGTACTTCCTACTTTTAAGAGTCAAACCAGAACACAAGCATTTACCATATTGCTACAGAAATGAAACATTTCAAAGTAACCTTTATAAATGTGTATATTAAAAAATAGCTGTTATCTGGAAAACACAGTTTTTCAGTTCCTTTTGCCACATTTTATGGTTTTTAATTTGATTCTTAACTCCTTATTATTACACCCTTTATCAAAATAGCTAATAGTTATTCTTACCATTTATTGTAGTGCTCTTCTGAATTATTCTAATGCAGCTCCACATTCATCATGCCATTTAACTTCCAGCCATTTACTTATCCAGAGCAGATAATCTAAGTAATAGCATCCATATTTGTATCATATTCATAATTTTTCAAATACTTCTTTTTTTTTCACTCTATTATTTTATTTCCAGTGGGGTTCAGAGACACAGCAGCACAGCAGGAGAGGACTGTCCCAGACAGGCAACCCAAGTACAGTTTTGGGGCCATAACATTATTTTCTACTACTCTTTCATTGTGCTTCAATATGTATGGCTATTTCACCTCCAGAGGAGAGCCATTATTTTAGGCAAGTATTGATTTTCCAAGCATCTGTTTTGTTAATATTCTGGTGTTGGGCAATTTCCTTTGTCATATGTTTGTTTAGCAGTAGGAGCCATGATTTAATTTTGAAGCAGTGTATTGTTTAAGTACACAGTGTTTTCATAACGCCTTTGACTAGTGTTGATTAACTTACTTGCTGTCTGTAGCCGGTGAATTAGCTGGATTCCTAGCAGATGATCTGATTTGAATCTGACAGCAGTTTGTGGTGCAGAATCAGATCTCCATAACTAATCTCAGATTCCCGTTACAGCGTTGAAACTTTTGTTGCTTTACTGCAGCATAAACCTGACCTAAATTTTCCTGTGTTTTGCTACTAGCTATTCATCAAGCTACCCAAAAATTATAAACTTAATTGTGATAGGAATATACAAAGCCCATTTCTTGGTAGACCTCTGTCTATATGAGATGTTTGGTTTCTTTGTCCATGGACAAAGTTGAACAAAGTAATTTTACCTCATTAATGATGGGAAGTGAAATGCTTCAACATTTAGTTTTCAGTGGACATTTTTTTTCCTGAGTTGTTTATTAAAATGAAGTATAAAGGGTCAGATACTGATTTCATTCTTTCTGGGATAAATTGCAAAAAAACCTCTCGAGAATTCAGGGAATTTATCACACTGTAAATGAAATCAGTCTGGCTCAAAAAACAGCAATAATTCTAAGAAAGTATTTTGCCCTAGGCCTTCAGCCAAGACTGACATTCAATTGTAACTGAACTAGCTTTATGTAAATGGTAAAGTTATGTTTACTAAATAACTTATCTTCAAGCAGAATTGAGGATGAACTGCCTAGCTTCAAGGTACTGCTCAAATCCCAGCAGAGAGTACTCTCTATTTGTATTCATGGACAGAAACTTCAGCTGCTATAGCTTGGAAAATGAATCCTTTATGACGCTGGTATGGATTATGTGTTGTCTGAAAAATTAGACAGCTCAGAAACCTCTAATATGCAGCAAAGATTAATAAGTGTCAGTCAGTCAAATCTCTACCAGTGATCTCCATCAGTGATCTTTTTTTTTTTGAGTCAGAAGTAAGTAAAGGAGGACATCAGCTAGAACTTTTTAAGGAACTGTCTTGAGACATCCTTTTCCCATCTTGTCTTCTGTTTGCAGTCTGTGGGTTGCATTCTTTAAAATAAAAAGGAACTTTAGTCATAGCTCAAGCTGTCTTAAAATATTGCTTCTAACTCCACAGGCTAACAGCACCTTCAAGGGGTAACAATTTTCCAGAGAATAATTCCTTGGTGACCAATAGATATTGAGTGCTGATGTCTAAAATTTTGCATTTGGCACCTCCTGAATTTCTGAGCCATTTTTCTTCAGTGGTGCTGGTCCTTGGCAAATCAGCCTGTTACTGTATGGAAATCATAACTACAAAAGAGAAAAGTTTGCCTTACTGACACCAAATGTCCAGTACAGATCAAGTAACTCTTCAGAGGTTAATTCAGATGACAATTTCTCCTCCCAGAAGTCAAAGATTTTGCATTGTCAACTCATCTTTCATGACGTAATGTTCAAGTCATCATCATGAGACAGACTGGAGAAGGGGAGATTGGGCAAGAGCTAATCCTGGTGGAGATGTGCGTGCCCCGTGCAAGACAGGCATCCCAAAACAGAGGCATTTCAAACCTCTCACCAGGATCCAAGAAACTTCATAATGGGCAAACTGACTCAGAAATGAGAGCTTTGTTTCCTCTTCATCGTTAATTTAATACATGAAAGTAATAAGTAAGCAAACAAAAGATGAAGGGCCTTAGCTGAGTCTCACACTGAGTTTCCTGACTTATCTCTACCATGAATCTGTACCACTTCTAATTAAAAGAAAATGCCCCAGTGTCCCCCTCAGTTTTGGATTCAGGTACTGTAACTCTTACTTGCAGGGGAGTTTGAAGTCAGGCTAGCAGCTTTACTCATATGAGAATATCAGGGCCAACATTTTTATTCTTGAAAATTTCGTTCTGTGCCAAAATTGCACCAGAAAATGGTTATGGCTCGATGATGATTAGTTGCACTTTTTTATCACGTGATTTTTCAGAGCAAAATTGTTGGCCCTCTATTCTGATGCTGCTAGTTACTGCATTTTCACTTTAAAAGTTCGTTCCTTAGAACCCATTATATCCCCTTTTTCTTGAAAATTCAGATCTTCAGG
Source organism: Tetrax tetrax (assembly GCA_009806455.1). Lineage (NCBI taxonomy): Eukaryota > Metazoa > Chordata > Aves > Otidiformes > Otididae > Tetrax > Tetrax tetrax. The sequence goes on from WHYT01017351.1 coordinate 241,345, forward strand.
TAGCCTGTGAAAAATCAGCACCAAACAAGATTTTGACAGAAAGGGAACAGGAAAAGAAAGGGCTCCTGGGGTTGAAAGAAAATATAAAGTATTAGCTGCATTAGCTGCAGATGTGTATATTTCAGTTTCGTGTTTTCAAACAGACAGACATGGTTTATGTTTGTGAAAACAGAAAGCTGCACCTGCTTTGAAGCTGCAGGGCCTTTTGCCTTTCATTCTCTTCCTCTGACACACTGTTGAAAGTCTTAAGTTTATGAAAAAGTAATAAGAGACTATTTTGGACCCTGGTGTGTTCTGGGGATACAGTGCGAATGCTGTGTGGACCCATCTGGATGAAATGTCATTACCTGGCTGGCTGAAACCACCGAGTCCCACAGCCCAAGCGGTCCCTTCCAGGGACAGTGTGTGAAAGAGCACTGCCTGACTTAATCTGTGTCAGCTGTCCTATCAACACCTCCTGGTTTCAGGGGAGTTTTCAGGAAACTTCACCAAATATCGGCAGAGTAGTCCTGAAGCAGATAAAGAACTGCTTGAACAAAAGAAATACGATGTGAGTATTCATGTGGAAGATCACTGGATCAAAATGAAAGTTCTTGCATTTGTTCTTCTGAAGCACTAATCTCTCTCCCTTTGCATATGAATTATATTTATATGGTATGGCACAGCTTCAAGCAGGGCTACTGAGAATACAGTCCTCAGCCATGCAGGGCTGATACATGGGATCATTTCCTCAGCCCCACCATGGGTGTGTTCCAAACGCTGAACATATCTGGGGAGAGAAACGTGGCTTTCTGCTCTTTCCTCAGCATACCTGCCTGGGGGCATCCGTCATTCCCTCTTCTCTTGCTGTCTTGGACTGACTCTTCTTCACATCCCCAAATGTGCAAATAGTGGAGGTAGGATCAGATAGGAGTGTAGAAAGAGCTAGAAGTCTGGTTTGTAATTTTTGTCCTCTGAAAGACTTCTACGGTCTTCTTGTGAAGGAACCCTTTTTTTCCAAGGACCAGCTTTACAGCACATAATGTTCCGCACATGATTTATTACACACTGTACTGATTTTATAAATAAATGCAATTAAAAGATGCATTCATCATTATAAACATACCGATTACAAGGCCCAATATAAACAGCAGAGAGTGGGAAGGAGGACTGTATCTCAGTCTGACTTTGTATGTAGGCTTTCCAATGACAGGCTTTTGCTGGTTATTTGACAGAAGCCATCAACAGGCATTCTTGGAGGTGAATATTTAATGGAGGATTCATTTTAGCATTTGATTCAGTGGCAATTATTCCTCCAACATTAACAGTGAAGTGACAGTAATGCACTCTGTGTTTTGCCTTTTTTTTCCAGAAACTACACCTGGGTCACACAACGCTGAAAAGGGAGAAAAGAAGCACTGGAACAAGAGCAAACAACAACTTGTATACAGTTAAAACTTATTTATAGTTTGGTATTTCTGAAACAGGCTCCTCTCTTTTTCACTCAGCGGATGCACTTCTACAGATATTTATCCCTCACTTGACCTTCATTTTTGTGAGTTGTGGTATATCTTGTGCCTGGAAATCTTGTGCCTTCTGAACTCACTGGATTTGATAAACAAAATCTGAAGTACACAAAGTGTTGTCGCCTACCTTGTGCTGCTGAATCTATGAACATGCAGAACTGCATATTCTCCCTAGAAACATGGTAATTATATTGAGCCAGACTCTTTTATAGTCGTGGCTGAATTTATCCCCATGAATACCATACAGAATCTAACAAAAAAGAGCCACTAAATTTGTAACAAAATCTTTCTACTTAGGTACATCGACAACAAAGTAGAGGGTGTGAAAACTTGTCAGAACACTTGTAGAAAGAAAAGGAAATTGTGGTGATGCTGGATCTAGAAAAGATGTGAACCTTTGAAATCACTTTTGCCAACTGAGAAGATGGGCAGAGTAGCTGGATTTTCTAGTTGGTTTTGAGCCAATTCCTCCAATCGTAGGCTACATCTGCTTTAGGTTCGTTTGTGCATAGTGAACAGGTTGCATTTTTCAAAAGAGCAAAGTTAGGCATCAGCTTGAAATTTTGGAGGTTGCCATGGTTTCAATATTTTTATCTTCACTGCAAGTCATTAAAATTGCATTGCCATCTTGAGAGCGATTACACCTGAAAAACAGGACCTTCTTGCTTATAGAAGTCAATGGTCTAGCACACACAGATAAAGACAAGGGAACTGCACAAATATTGCAGCCCAGAGCAAAACTGGTAATCAAACGGGCAAATAGCGGCTGTTCTGAGCCAAAGATACATATTTCTTAAAGGGCCCATGAGTCAATATGCAAATTGTTCAAGATTTATAATGTAGGAAACATGTAGAGTATTCAGTGAACTTTTCCAAGCAAGAACTTGAAGAGGGAAAACCACTGAAAAAAAATTATTCCAATTAGCAAAGCCATTTGCCAAGAACAGAAAATGACTCAGAGAAAATGTCAGTGGGTTCAGTAGCAAGCTATCTTCTCCCTTTGGAGAAAGACAGCTCAACCTTCTGGATGAAACACATCTCTGATGTCCAACTGTTCCAAGAACAACTAGGTTTTACTCTTGCGGGATTAAATTCAAGATATATGGTGAAGCACACACTGTTCTCTCCAGTCAGAGCCAACTCTGGTCATATCCTTTAAGGAGTCTGGAATTAATTGCATAGTCTTTCTAGACACAAGTCATGATTTATCTGCTTGGGTGAAGCTTTGTTTATCCCATAAATTAAAATCTTCAAATGAAAAATCCAAGCTGCCTCTTGCCTTGCAGAGGAGAGAAGAGAAGGAAACTGTGGTTGTGTGGAGGAAGCTACGTCACGCCAAAGAGGCAGAAGTGGTGACTGCTTTAAGTGAGATGCTTCTTTTTGACACGGCAGTGCTGTTCTGCCTGAAGTAACACAGGCTGTACCCTGAGCAGGATGGAAACCTTCCCAAGGTCTCTTCAAAGAGAAAATTTTGCTTTCAGTACTGTCTGGTACAGGCAACCCCTTCCTATTTGTGCAGACGACTCCATTGTTTTATGGGTCTTGTGCTACATAGCTGTTTTCGCTTAGTCACAGAGGAGTACTCACGTCTGAGAGCTTTTTGCCAAAAGGAGTTGTGAGAGCTGTGGTGAAGACTAAGTAAGTAGAAAAACATGGAAAATTGGAAGAGAATACACCAGTCCTTCTAACATGGCAGCAGGAAGCCAACCTGCTTTGGCTGCATTGCTGAACATCGATAGCGCCTCCCTTCATGGAGTGGAAGGAAAAAAAAGAATTTCTTTTGAAGCAGCGGAATCACACACAGTCGTAGTTCAGCCCTGATCCGGACCAGACTACGCACACACACATGCTTTTACACTGGGATGTATTTGTGCTTTTATTAGAATTAAGGGTACTTTAAGTGTCTTTTAAAATATTCCCTTTGATCAGCTCTCCGTTCAAGTAAGATCTGTAGCTGAGGCTGAGATGTAAGATCTTCACGTCTGAGATATTTGCATGTAGCTCTTTAACTACTATTACATTTCTAGCTTTTTTCTCTCTCTCTCTCTCCTTTTTTTTTCCTTTCTCCAGAAGTTCAGTTATTCAGCAATTAAAGTAAGCCAGTTTATTTAGGCATTAAACATCCCATATCCATCTCACTTTCTGCAGTTTTGAAATGTTGGTTTACATCCCCAACTCAGTGAAATAGAGCCACACATCACCTTCTAATCAGAAAAAAAACCCCAACCTTTCAAATCACAACTCCATACACTTTAAAACCTCACTGCTTTTGGAGCTGAACACCTTCCAAAATGACTATGTAGTGCTAAAGCATCCCTGCTTTTGAATCTCCATGAAGATACAGGCGGCTTTTCACATATTATTTAATCATAAGAAAGCTATGATGCAAAGCTTACTTTTAAGTCTCTCCTGAAAAAAAAGAAGGGAAGTATCTAGCACTGGGAGTCCGCATGAGCTCTGCAGGCAGCCGCCTGGTGCCAGAGAGGCCGACTCACGGCTTCTGCCGGCTCATGCGCTTTGTTGACCGATCCCTCGTTCTCGTAGAGTGCACTTATCATGTCGAATCAACATCTCAGAGAGAAAAGAGGTCTCGGAGTTAAATAAGGTCCCGATTAACTGAATGTATTAAAAATGCAAGATCTGCGGCTTCAGTCTCAACTGATGTTTCAAAAGGGAAGCAAATGTCACGACTCAGAATTTAGGATGAAAAAAGTGGACTTTATTTTCGCCAAGGAGGCCAAGAGCTCTGTCCTTTCTCAGGACCTCCCAGTTCATCCTCAGTGTACAGTGTTTTGCAACTACTAAAATAAGTGGCTACACATATATGAATATTGTGGTGAGGTCTGCAGCTCACACAGAGGCAAAGCCCTCTTTTCTGGGAAAGGGGAGAAGAGTTTCTAAGAGCTGTTTTAACCCAGGATCCTGAAGAATATCAGTGTAGCACAACTCAGAAATATAGAAGCAGATTCCTTCCATTATGGTGGAAGTGTTCTGCAGGAAGCCAGTTTCCTATTTATCACATTAATATAACCTACATTTAACCTCAGAGAGCTTTCTTCTTTCAGTCATTATCTCTCTGAGGTTACAGGTTCTCAGGTGAAACACAGTTTGTCATGGATATTGAAGTTATTTGATGCATGCATATAGAAATGATGTATAACTTCATGCTGTGCCATCAACTGCTCTATCTCTGCAGATATTTAGTCAGAGACAGAGTACCAAAATGTGCAAATAGCAGCACTCTGAATGCATGCACCTTAAATCTGTCAGCAGACAGATCAACCTTATCTAACATGTGCTGGACTTAATTGTATCACTGTCATTTCCTCCAAATTTGAAACACAAAAAGCAAAAAAAAAAAAACTCAGAAGACTCTGTGACAATGAGATTCCTGTTTGGTTTTGTTTTTGTTTTTTTGTGCAAAAATGGGACAATCATCAAGCACTGAATGGAATAAAGCAGTGGGTGACTCACATCACATTGTGACCATACCCTCTGCTGTCCTTATTCCAGCAGAGGGAAAAAGAACAGAATTACAATTTGTGGCATGACTGATAGATTTCAGTGTGAACCAGATACGTACATCCTTTCCTGAATCATCGAATAGCGTCCACCCTCCAAACAGGGAGCTGACAAGATGGATCAAGACTATTTCTTGATGTAGCATTTCTCCTGTCCATTTTACTAAACAGCATGATTGTCACTGTTAACAACATTCACACATATTCATCTCAAAGAGACAAGCATTTGTAGGCTGCTGAAGGTGGCATTTCACAAAGGATTTGATAAGAGATAAAAGGTTTATTCCTGTCTTTAAATGTCCTGAGCAAACCTCCAATTGTACTTGCAGATCTGGATCACCAGATTCCCTGCCAGCTTCTCACTATGGTATAAGGGGATGTTACAAATGTAGAGGAGGTAAAAGCCACCCAAGGACTCCAAATATGTGTCAAAAAGCCCAATTTACACAGCAGTGTCTGGGTATTGCTGCTCTTCATAACGTTGGCACAGGACAGAGCTGAGGCTCAACACACAACAGGATGCTGGGCAGCAAAGCCTCCCCATGGGAAAACACACCAGCCCTCTAGTGAAGATAACAAGTGACTCTGTTAGGCAGCTGACAAATTCAACTCTGCTCTGTAACGTTGCCAGAGTCACAGAAGCACAGCTGAAATAATGCAATGCATCGTCAGTAACACCTTAAGCTAATTTGGCTGGAGCCTCCAGTGTGCGGTGGCACTCTGGGGCAGTTAAGGTTATTTGTACATTCACCGGGCACTCCCTACCATAAAATATCTTCATTTCTGACTTTGCTAAGTGTGTGCTGTTTGGTTTGGTGTTGTAACTTAAATATTCTGTCACAAATTCTGTAATGATACTTGACCTTGGTCAGCAGCATAACCAAACTCCAACAAGTTTCAGGCTTATAGCCAATCAGGTGAAGTGCAATGTAAACATGCTGAAACTAACTTTAATTAGCTATCCTGGGAACAAGTAGTAAAAATTAATGACATTATGCAGAGTTTAATGAGGGCTAATTTACTTATATTTGCATAACCATACTTCTCCACGGAAGTTCGTGACACAAAATTAACATAACAATGAAGGGAAAAAAGAAACATAAAACATGTCAGACCAAAGGAGATAAAACACACCTGCATGTCTCTCCTAGTTACAACTAAAGATTTAACTTCTTGCAAGTATCATCTAACAAAGCAAGCAGGAGAAAAATTACCAGATGAAGGAGAAGCAATCAGTTCAGTAGATTTATCAAAGTGATTTTTTTCATAAATCACTCCTTCCAAAAAGAGTGGAATTAAAAAAAAAAAAGAAAATCAAGTGGAGAAATAATGGGAAATAAGAATGTGGGAATTACGTACATTCATTTCTAATCTAAGGTAAGCATTAGGTGAATGTTTAACAGTTTTTAAAGGGTTTAGGGTGATACACAAGGTTGATATGTCTGAAACTCTCTGATAAATAGATATTTTCAAACTTGCAACAAGGATATTACAACATCCCATTGTTGGCACCTCTCAACTCAACAGCAGCCCAGGGCCAAATAAATGACAGCAATGCCTCAGCCTTGACATTTTTCTTTTCATTTTACAATAATGACACATAAGAATGTTTCCACCGTAACATTTAAGTCAAGTGAAAAGCACATTTTAAATGCCTGCTATTTTTTTTTTGAGTGATATGATTTATTTTTTTTAAAGAGCAGCTTTTCCTGAGCAAACACTTGCAGGCATGAAGCAGAAATCAGAGAGAAAGTCAGCAGTTCACACTTGTTCTCAGCTTCCCTTGTCACCTGCCCATTTGCAATTCCAGCACTGAGTCCTTATGAGGAGGCCCATATAGGCCTTTTTCTTCTTTCCTCTAACCCAGTGTTGCACCATTGTTGCTCCGTTAACAGCACTTTCAATCTATGCTCAGGTAAACAGAACACATTTCCCATAACATTAACAATAAATAAATCTGTGGCCATGGAGGAATCCCTTCACTGACATAACTCCATCTAAGAGGAAAGGGCATTGAATCATCCCATTGCATTAGGGCATAGGAAGGCAGTCCGTGGCCAAGCCAATGTGATAAACCTTGATCTGCAGAATCTAGCAGATCCCTAAATCTGTGAGCTTTCACAGCACTTGAGTGTGAAAGTACTTGTAAAAGACACAAACTGCCTGGGGCTTAAGAGAGGTTATACAGTCACAAAGATAGGCAAAGGCTTGCACATTTAGATGCTGCCATGAACCTCAACCAACCTGTACAGAGTTGTTCTCTCTCTTCTTCTTCTTCTTCTTCTTCTTCCAGCCCCACAGATCCAGGCTCAAGCTGCCAGGCCTTAGCACACCTCAGAGCAGCCTCAAGATGATCAATGTGGGCCTGGCTTTATCACCACTAGTATTACTCTGCTGGGGTGGGTTATCCCCAGCTGGCACTCAGTGCCCTGGCAGATGCTCATATGGCTCCTTTATGCTCCTATATGTGCTTTATGTTTTCCTGAATATGCTGGCCCCCAGGATTCAGTTTCAAGCCCCTTTCCTAATTTCACAGCAGTTCAAAGAAGACTAAATGGTGCTGGTACGCTCTCTTCAGAGATTACTGACTTTGAGCTTCTGTGTAATCTGAGGATTTAACTTAATGGTCCCAGAGAGAAGTTAAACTCTCAAGCTGTGAAATGACTCCAGAGAAGCCACCTCTACACTGTGGCTTTTTGTACGTCTGAGAAAGACTCAGTAGAGAGAGACCACAAAATGACAGGTAAGAATCGAGGATAAATATATCTCATAAGGTGTAATTGCTCTAAATCACTTGCCTGGAGTTACTAAAAGGAAGGAGAGAGCAAACAGCAGTAAAACCAATGATTTAAACTCCACAGTTTGTCATGTAAGAGAAAGTTAGCTAGAACAGGTAAGACTATAAAAGTAGCTGTACATTATCCCTGGCTCAGTTTTTATAAAGGCAGAACTCACTGTCAGCTCTATTGGGCTTGTTATACCTTTACTACCTATTTGGAGAAGGTGTTGAGGTGAATGAGGATGATAAATAGTTGGAAACAGGTGAAGACAGTTTTTGTACCATTGAGGCATCTATTTCCTTCAGTTAGGTACTGGGTGGAGAGACTGGTTGTGTGTGCTTCCAGTTGCTCCTTTAACCATCAGCTGGCTCAAGAAAGAGATAGGGTCATTTCATGACTCGGGCTTTTGGTTTGAAAAGTACTCTCCAGAGGACTCTCAAGTAATTGTTTTTTTTTTTTCAGAAGGAAACAACTGCAGCTTATCTGGGAGATGGTATTTGTTCTTAGAAAGTAATTTGTCTTTCTACATTTTTCAATTAAATAATTATGCACACATTCATTATTACAATTCAGTAGGATTGCTGGCAACCGATTCCCTAGGTGTCAAATTCTCAGCCCTGTGCTAAAAAAGTGCGCAAGTGTGAGCATTTTAAGTAGTCACAACGTGAGATTTAAATAAATGGTAAGACCTGTGTTGGCCTTTTGCACAGAGGTAAAATTTCAACAGATGATTCCTGCACGGAATTCATTAGCCGTTGCTCAGGATCTGTCATTCCTCATCAATCACATAGGATTTCTGTTTCATTTAGACTCACATAGACCTTTCAAGACAGTTGCACAAAAGCACCTTCATTTTGCCAAGAAAACCTCTAAGCAAATAATTTTGTACTTATGAAATATTTCTTCAAACAAGGTCTAATTTATCTCAATTCTTTCCTGCTCTCCAAAAAAAAAAAAATCCTCCCTCTCAAAGAAAGTGATCAGTGTTCTGCCAATTTATGTCCTTAATTAACATCCTAAATTTATGTCCCTTTACCAGACCAAAAGAAAGTATGGAAGTGTGCATATGGTATGGGAAGTGTAAGAGGAAAATACCTCTTTCAAGAGCAGCTGGAAATGATATTAGCTTAACTGCTATTTTAAATATCCTTCAATATAGAATATTAATCATATTCAATACAAAAAGATTTTAAATATTTGGCTCATCCATGAGATCTAGACCCATGGCAACTAAAATTCCCAAATGGTTTCTTGTCCAAATTTTTGGTCATGTCCAAGTCTTCTGGGTGTCAGACAACAGACAAGCTCAGGTGAATGAATCCCTCCATCCTATATTAACCATCATACCTAGTGCCGTGCACTCAGCTTGCACTAACATAGATGAAACAGAAAAACAAGGGCTGTCCCTCTTGCAAAGAATACAGGATCCAGAGACAGCACATCATATCAGTTGCAGATTATAAATACAGAGGAGGGAAATCAAATATAGAGCAAACAACATGGAAGGCATGGAAATTAGTTATGATGCTGGCATCTGATGGAAAATCTGCCTGAAAAAATGGACCAAAAAAAGGGGGGATGTATGCAAATCAATGATACGTTTTTAGAGCCATTTTCACAGTCAATACTGCCTTCAACCTACAGAGCCCTGCTAGCTCCACCGGATAGCTTTTGATGTGAGGCATTATGTGGCAGAACACTGACGTATGCTTATAAATTAATAGAAATACAAGTATATACATTTCTTCACAGAAGTGCAAGAGTGTTCAGGAAGACCAATTAAATAGATCTTAATTTAGAGACTACCTTCACCAGTCTGGAATCCAGCTCTAATTGTGGTGAGTAACAGTTTAACAATTGAAGTTAAATCAGCAGAATGAGCATTGCTAGCATTTGAGAGTTAATTAGGGTAATAATTACTGATGAAACAGATTTGCTGCATGGAGAAGTTGCTATGGTATTCCCATGTATATTTGAGAAAGCAATTAAAAAATCCTCTGATGTAGACAGAATAGCCACAGATGAGTGGAAAGTTAAATGGACAGTGCATCAGAATGTCAGGGCAATCCAGTGCCATCCCAGTTCAACTGTTTCTTTCTTCCTAAGGTCTTTTTATTTTTTAATCAGTCCTGGGTGCTGATGAAGCTTCAAACTGCCTGAACGTACCACACACAGAGACCCAAGGGAGAAGGAGGCGGTTATCCTCTGTTCATGGGTTGGTTGGAGGGGATGGTTTTGACTGTCAGGGAGATGTCAGGACTGGAGATGATGAATATTTTGTAGAGAGAAAGAAAAAAGTCTTTAGACAGACATGGCAGTACCAAGGTCTGATCTCACTCACTTGCGTAGGAGAAAGTTCAAAAGAGACTGTGGAGAACCTGACTGACAGGTTGGATAACTTTTGTTACTTGTGCCAAAAAAAAATCTAGAATTCATTTTTGACCAGAATAGGTTTTAACTAGAAATTAACAGCAGGCAATCATGAGGAGACCTCTGAGACAAAGGCTGACATCTGTGACAGGGTGCAGAGAGACAGATCTGAAATTAGAGAGAGGGAAAAAATTCAAAGCCAGTAGCTGAACAGACCAGAATGGGTGTGCACAGGCTGAGGAGTAGGGAGAGGAAAAAAGCAGGAAAGCCACGGAAGGACATGATTCCAACAAAGAGCATGCAGCCAGTAAATTTAAGAGCACTGAGAAGCCAAAGAGGATTTAAGTGGATAGGGTTTAGCCACATAAATGGTACAATGGTCTTGTAAAAATGGGTGTTTAAGAGCCAGATTGCAGCCAACTCGGGATAGCCTTGGAGCAGAGAGACAGGAAGCCAAGTTTGTAGGCAGCTTGTTTGTTGCTTGCAGAAGATGGATGGAGGGGCTGGCAGGATCAAGGGTTTCTTATTTATATTTAGTTGCATCTAGACGTAAGAGGCTGAGTAGGGTGACTAAGTAATGGCCGTGCCTAGTGACGGTGGTCAGACCCCACACAAACACACTTTTAGCAGAGCTGGATCTACTTCACCTTCAACATAATCCCAGTGTTAGAAATAGGGAGATTGTGCAGGAACGGGACTGTTGGAAGTGCTTATTCAGCTCAAATCTCTCTCTCCAGGTATTTGCATTCTGTGTCTAAAACTGCTGCAAGAGAAGGTAGAAGCTATAACAAAACTTGTAATTACTCCTCCCTCCACCTTCACACATCCTGGCTACTACACCTAAAACAAGAGAAAAAGAGCAGAGGTTTGGAAAACGAAAATGAGATACATCTTTGCTTCTTAGGATATTTTTTTTGTTCTGCCTGATTTTGTTGCTGTGACATTAGGGAAGAGAAGGTCTCCACACAGAAGGACTGGGACATAAATTTCCTGTGCAGTTTTTCCAATATATTTCAAGAAAGAAACATGAGAGTCTGTGATTTGACCACCTAAAAATGAGACAATATTCATCGTAAGCAAGGGAAAAGGACCATTTCTTAGCACAGTGTCTCAGTATCTAACTTTTCAGATTTTCCTCTGTTAGCTGCAGATAATCAGAAGGAAAATAGATAAACCACCTTCAAGATCATCAACTATCTTCTAATTGCAATATGCACTCAAAAGGCTGAGAAGCTACTAAGTCTACTTCATTAATGAAATACTGTCCTGAATAGCTTGAAGATGTTCATATTTGCAAATACTTGTAGTGGATGTGAGATAACCAATCATTTCTAATATTTCAACAAACTCCCTCATTGCTGCAAATATCAATTCACACAACAAAAATTTTTGCTGTGTTTAAAGCTGAAAATGTGGTACACAGCATCCTGCTTCCCACTGCATGCAGGCATGCTGCAGCCACAGTGCAAGTCAGCCAAAGGGAAATCTGTGCAGTGAAGCAAGCAGCAAAGGGAAAATCAGATCCCGCACCACATTCAGCCCGTGGATCGCTGTCTGCAGAGATCTGCATGAGCGGTTATACATGTGATAAAAAGAAAAA
>WHYT01017351.1:265992-324280 GCA_009806455.1 Tetrax tetrax
TACGTTAGCGTTACCAGATGTTTCTCTGTATAACCTCAGATCACCTAGTTGCATCTCTCCATCTCCCCTGTGTCAGCCACGTCTATGATATGCAAATACACTGGTAGCTAGAAGTGGAAAGAACTTACCAGTAAACAAACTTGTCTGTCCATGAATATTCACACATGTGCCACTGCCTTTAATGGAAACACTATTTTAAAAACACCTTTGCTCTCCTCTAGACACTGTGCATACTGAGATGCATTTTTAGATGCAGGTGCCAAAGTATTTAAATAAAAAAATGCAAAGAGAGACATACTCTTCCATACTTTGGTCAATAAGCGCAGAAAGATGACAGTTCTGGTCAAGCAAACCAGAAAAACCACCCATGATAGCATTTCTCTGAACTCTCACACATCTCATGTTCATTTATGACTATACAGCATTTCTGGCAAGGAAAAGCTGGAGTATTTATGTGATTGGGGATTCTTATAACACAACCAGCTTGGAAATATGTAAGGCTACTGATGATTTCATGTATGCCTACCAAAACCACCAGAGGATAAAAGTCAAGGAGCCTTAAGAACTGACTGAGATTTAGTCACAGTCAGTACGGACAGGATTCAGACCTGTAGGCACTGGGCTTTGTACTGCACTGCTAGTTACTGTCTCGGTGAGAACAAAATTGCTTTGCTATTTTTAAACCACAGTGTCTTTTGCCAACTGTTTAATCTATTAAGCCCCGATTTTCTGCTCATGAAGCTTTAAATACAGAGAGCTTTGTTAAAGATAATATTTAAACTTATTATTTCAATATATGAAAACGCATAGGTATTCCCTACTGGGCATTCCTATTGGGTGTAGTATTTGCATGTCACTGAAAGTAGTGAAAGTGTATTATTTTAATTAAAGAAAAGGAACAGATGATATAACAAAAGCACAGGGAACCAAATCTTGCCTTATGTCAAGAGACTGAGATTTGGCTCAGTATCCTTAAACCAAGTCAATGGGGATACATTTGACAATGTTTTCAAACAACCCTGTAAGCTCCAATCTAATACGAATAAAGCCACTGGGATCAAAAGTGGTGAAGGAGAGGTTAAATATTTGGAACAGACCTTGCTACATTGAGAACAACCGCCCATTCATTTAAAATCAGTAAAAAAACAGTGAACCCAGTTGTAATTTAATTTGCTTTGCATTAACTCTGGAATAACTCCACAGAGGTCAATGGAATGACACCAGTATTAAAAAAAGGACAAGAGACCAGGATCATGCTGAACTGTGTTCTGCTTGAAATAGTCTTTTACCATTCCATCTGTAAGCAGGCATATTTTTGTAAATGAATTTAAAATGTTTTAAAGGTTTTGTGTACTATTAAGCTTGAACATAATAAAACAATATTAAACAATATTAATCTTGTAGACTGGGGTAATTTTAAGCCAAGTATGAGGGAAATAGTACTTTCTCCTTAGAAGAATTTTGAGAATTTAGACAAGGTGTTTCTAATGTAAAAGTTGGTTTGTTTTGGGTTTGTTTGGTTGTGTTTTTTTTATTTTTTATATTTAAAAAGAACATTATTTTGCCTTTGGATGACATCCCTATACTTTCTCACAATGATTGCCCTTCTGAAGCAATTTTAAAATCAGTCAAACCATGCAAACAAGCAACAACCTACTTCTGAATTGTGCATCTCATCTAACATTCATGGTTACATCCACAGAGGCTGACAAAAGGATGATAGAGCAGCTTCATTTTTAACAGAGCTTAATGATCACTTCATACACAACGGATGGCAGGAAGGGGGTGATTTGTTACAGTGAGATAAGTCCTCCTGAAGTACTTGACAAACAGATGGAATTTGTTTTTGTTTAAAATCTTCAGGGTGAGGTAAGTTTATCTGAAGAGCAAAAACTGATTTGCCAATTTGCCTCAACATCTAATAGAAACACAATCAAGGTAGCAGTAGAGAAGAATGAACTCAAGCCCTCTTGTAAAAAGGCACTAATCATTAGCTGTAGCTATCTGTGGTATGAATAATTCACAGATTCAGAGAATCTTTGCATTAAAAATAAGTACACTACTGTTGCTATTCTCTCTCCAAGGCTGACCCATATTCTTTTCTTTATTGCCTCTAAAGACTTCAGTGTTCACTCAAGTAAGCCTGACAATGATATCCCAGAAAAGCAGTCAGCAGTATTTGGGAAAACAGAGTGGCAGACAAACCTCAGTGGTATTACACACCTTGGAAGTGGGCCACTGAGTGCTACACAAAGGATAAAGCCAATCATAAAGCCTAAGTCAGCATCCAAAAGGTCAGGAAGAAATCGTTCTTGTAGTAATTAGTGTGAAGTTGAGGTATTTTATGACCATTGGAATCCTCCAGAGCTAGAAAATTACCAAAAAAAAAAAAAACCAAAACCAAAAAACCAAAAAAAAGCCAACCCTCTGGTAGATTCATATTCCAGAGCAATTTTTTATCTCGACATAAAGAGGTATAATACCACTTGCAACATGATATAAATATTTACTTGGTTCTCAGAGTCAGCCCTTGATTAGCATGCATATAGTCCCTTAGCATGAGCAATGAATTTAACTCTCTGTGTAGTTCATTGGCAACAAAAACAATCTTTGAAATACTCTCAGATGCAGCAAAATATATTTAAAATGCAACTACAAAATGACTGTAATAAGCAGCAGGATTGGAGATAAGGCTTCAAAAATATACTGCTCAGCCTCATTTCCTTTTCAAAGCACACATATAGAATTTATAATTCACATAGTAACCATAAAAGAAATAATTTTCATTTTAAAAGCTTTTTTCTATCACTAGTATTTTCATGTATAAAATAACCGATATTAAGGAAGAAAATTGCCTTTGTGAAGATTGGATTCTGCTATCAAAATACCTCGAGATTTATATGAACTCCTACAGGAAAGAAATTTTATAGAGGTCCCACCTTTAGTAGTGATTTTGTTTGGAGTGCCAATGAATTTTTGAGAAATATTATTCTGATCACACAGTTCTGTTTCTCTTTTCCATGCCTCATTTAAAGAAAATTACTCAAAACACGACTTCTCTGAGCAAATCAATTGCAACTCTGTCTAGCCAATTAAATTCCCTTCAACTGTAAACTCTCTTTTAATCAATACACAACAAGAGGAAATAATGATCTCTTCGGATGCCACTGAACCATAAAGTTTATTTTCCAAGTAAGCATTTTGCTGCAAGTGAAATGCATGCGTCAGAGGTCAGCTTCTTTAAAAACAATTTACCTATTTCCTTCTTTCTGTCCGTAAGTGGAATAGCATTTATTCCATTAGTGAGGGCAATCTACAAATGAAACAGGAGGAATTACTCCTCTGATTGCAAATCACATGACCATTAATGCCACTCTTTCTGTCTGAGCTCAGTCCTGTGATTATACTGACTACTAATTCACTAATTCACTAAGGATCCCATGGACTCAGGGTCATATTCAGCACCCACTTCTCTTCCATCGTGTAAGACTGTGTATAAATTTCCACCTGGAAGAGGAAAGGACATCTGTGTGTGGAGAAGACTCAATCTGAAGAAGTTTGGCTTGATCACTTCATCATGAAGGGGACAAAAAGGCTAAATAAAAGTAAGCTGGGTTTTCAGCTGCATCCCTGGTGTAGTCTAATGGCGTTGACCTCAATAGACATGTACACGTTTACTCCATCTGAGGCTCTAGCTTGTGATTTATAAGCAGAAACAAAATTGTCCCAACAGCCTCTTATTCAAAATTGTAGATTGTGCAACTCAGTTCTGCAAACACGCTAATGAACTACACAATCCCTGAAGAATACATTTACAAATTCACTGCCTTTGCTAAAAAGGGACTAATTTGTCATTCACTGTAAACTGACCAGATGTTTTGGTCCAGCTGCACAACCCCTCAATTTGGAAACAGGCTGCCATCAGCCTTTTGATCATTTCCCTGAGAAAACCATCTGCTCTCTGTTTTCCCCTTCTTCTCCTCTTTGTCTCCACAGGCTTCCCTGAAGGCTTCCCTCGGCACACTGTTATTTTGAGCCTTGAGTCTAAGGAGGATATATGGTAATTTCATCTACTCTCAAAAACTGGTCAGGCAGGATCTGTTTTCCCTGATGTAACTTTATAAAAGCCACAGGTATGTCTTCCCAAAGAGCCATGTAGATACCTGTGTTTTCTTCCCTACTTTTCTTACTTCCATGCCTCAGATTTGTGCACGCATTATACCCACAGGACCCCCAGAGACACAAAATGAGAACGCTTACATTAGGGTATCCACTGAACTCAACACCAACAAAGCAGACACCCCACAGATTTTGTGGGGTAACTCCCAAGTGAGTTACTGGAGGTAAAATCACTCTGATATTGTCTCTCCAGAGGCTGACGGCTGTGGAAACACATTCTTGAGGAGCTCCCTCTTGTCAGAATTTGTTTTATCCCTATCTGAAAAAGCCTCAATGACCTTGCAAGCCAAATTTCAGTGAAAAAACTGCAAAGTCCACTCAGCTCCCAGAGGGTAACTAAACGGATGAGAGTTGAGAAATCATTTAGCAGGGGAGGTTTTGGCAATACCCGAAATACAGTTGTTTGCATTACACTGCAGCTTCTGTATTTCAGTAAGTAACCTGCATGCCTCTGAGGGGTGCAAGGGATATATACATATATATATAAAATTGGTAAATAGCACTCTGAAGAAAACTCACATTAAAAATTCCCAAAGTGTTCACACAAAACCTCTCCCTGCTATTTGTAAAGATCTCTATTGTGTCCATCATTTTTCTATGATCTGTGGAGATGAAGATAAGCTGAGTATTTTTTATTTTAACAGAAAGCAGGAGGAAAGCGAGGTGACTGCTGAAATTCCTAGCAGGCTTCTGGGATGATAATTGGGGATGGTTGTTAGTCAGGCCTCTCTGAACTCTACAAGGAGCCTTGTACAAATTCATAGTGGGGACCTCTGCAGCAAGATCCCGATCTAATCAGCAGCAATGGGAATTCTGTCACTAACTTCAGAGGAAGCAACTATGACATGAGGGCTTGCACAAATTAGATGCATTCAGGAAAGTTCTTTTTCATATGTCCTACTAGTCAGTCTTAGTGCCTTGATTTAAGAAGTTTCTTTTTAAATCAGAGACATAATAATCATCACCATGTACAGAAACAAATTTTATCAAGGAAGTCATCTGGACAAAATACGAAAGGCAAAGAAGAAAAGCCGAAAACCACTCAGCAGAAAGTCCAAAAACCTTACTAGCAAAAGTTCCAGCTTCTGCCTTCTGCATAATTCTTAGTTTCTTTTCAACCTCCTGCCCATCCACCTCATCCTTGAAAACTGTCATCAGCCTTTTGGCCACTGCTCAGTCTTTTAATGCCGTTGTTGACAACGCTACACCCATATTGATTGTTGCTTTTAATTAGCATGGAGTGCACAGGGAGGAATTAAATTAGTTTGTTCAGTTTCATTATACTCACGGCATTATGTGATCCAAGTGTCAATAAATTATCATTCTTTTTATTAAACAACAACAACTCTCTTTATTATCTAAATTACAAAACACTGCATCACTTGGTTGCAAAAGAGAACTTGCACATTAATAAAGGGATGTAACAGCAATCTCTCAGCAAGGTTGAATAGGAAAATGTTAATCATCTCCTCATAAAGCATTAATCTTGGCATATTTTATTTCAATCTTAGAATGAGCTATTCACATTTGACCTCCTCAATAAAATAAGTCTGAAGAACTGATAACGCCATGTGACAGAGCAATCCATTTCTAAACAGTTTATTAAAATCATGTAGGTATATATTAATTAAAAGTCACATAAACTCACTGTCCGTGACTGCCTTAGACAGATGAATCTGAAACAAAACAACTCATCAAGCCACTGTGTTTTATGGATGTTTTTGCCTGCTCAAGTGGTGTCCAGTTCAACTTCTGGTAAACACAATGATCCCATCATTAACTTTGGCGTTCCAGTATGAACTGAAAGACAGATAGAAAATAGCAACCAGCAATTCCTTCTCCAAGGGCTGCTACTTTACTCCCACTAAAATGCCAGGTGAGTTCTAGGGGAGCAAAACTATCCTGAAAGTGTAGGGTTCACACTTGCGAGTTGGTGTTGATCCATGCCTCAGGACAGGGCACGGGCTCTGTGCTCTCAGAGGAAAGGGCTTTGAACCGAGGATGCGGAAGAGGGACAGCGAAAAGAGAATGGGTGGGAACTGTAAGCAAGTCTCAAAGAGAGAAGCCATGAGAACTGGGTCTTGCTGAAAACAAGACTATCTTTATACACGTCACATTAATTTAACCCACTAGAACATTTTCCCTCTGATGGTATAGCATTGGATGTTTTCAGACTGCCTGATGCAGAGCCAGTTATGTTCATTTTAGAACAGGACACTGCTATTGGAAGCTACCTGCGAAACAATCCTGCAGACAACAATTCTGTGTTTCTTATCAGAAAACACAACCTCTTTGCCTCACAAAATCTGCAGTCAAACTGATGCTGTAATTATCCTTTGGGGACCAGTGTACGTGAGTTCTCTGTTTCCCAAGATTCAGAGTATCATGGTGCCATTTCATAGAGGAACAAACCTATTTCTTTACTAGCTAGAAATAATTTCCCACATAATTCTTTTCATTATTAGCTCAATTTTTGTTTAGAGGACGGTTCAATGGTCAATATATTTTTCAAAATTAAATGCACATATTACTTTCTGCAGTATAACAAACGAAAGGTCAACTAACATTTGCATATATTTATTATTTTGGAAAACGTCTCTGTTTCCAGTATCAGTACCAAAATAATATACTTCTAAATGAGTTTACATATTTCCTTTCTTTAAAGAGCTGTGTTAAATTAATTGTGTTTCATGTAAACAACATTTAAAAAATTAATTGCAAATAAGGTAGACGAGAAATAGAATTAAACAGCTCATTGGGAGTGGAATTGTCCCTGGAATAGGGCTTTAAGAAATAAAAAATGACACAATAGATTAATAATGCCTATTATAAATGAGTTTCCATTTTCTCTGTAACATGCGATTAACAAACATAATTGCAAGTTGTACTGTGAGTAATGTAGAAGTTTAATTTGTATAGGCTTGGTGATGAAGTAAGTCAAATGAGTCTTTCACCTTTGTTCAAAGCCTTTGTTTCAGACACGGGGTTAAATATGATTGTCTCATCCTATTCTCTCTTGGAGCACACCAAAAAAACTACCAACAAATCTGGAAAAGTTACTGGTACCTACTCAGGAGAAGTATTCAGTGACAGACGCAAATGCGTCAGGGGCAGCTGTGCATGGGAAGCTGTAAAATACCAGGTAGGACTGCTACTGGCATTCATTTATTGGTCTAAAATGTGCAACTCAAAAATAAAAACTGTTTCAGAATAAACCAATAATCAGAGAATAAATACTGAAAGACTTTTTTTTTTTTTAAAAAAAAGAAAAGCCCTATCGTCAAGTAGACTATCCAGAAATCAATCTGTCTGTGAGGGTATTGCTCTGGAGTGGGGCAGAATTGCACATCCTAGTGAAGACAAATATCACCAGTTAGAAACAGAATTATTCTAAAAACACACCTATGGTGTCACAAATGTTGTTACAACCATTCAGGAGTCATAAGGCATTTCCTACAGCTTCATCAAAATTTTAATCCATGTGGAAGACAGGACTACATCCATAACTCTATTTGGAAATGTAGTATTCAAAAAGACACCCCGAGAATAGTCCATTCCATTTCAGATACTGCAGAAATTGTGGGTTTGTCCAACAGAGAAACATATCAATGCTATAAACAGGAGATAAATGTTTATTCTATAAGCATCAATGTTCAAACAATAACGCAGTTGCTTATCCCTCATCTAGAGCTGTAGCTTTCAAAAATTACAAGTTTTAGTGAATAGCGAATTCATCTTCAAAATCTGCCTCATCAGACTGGATGAACCTTCCTTCCCACCTGCATTGATATATTTAAAACCAGACTGCATTCAGTATGGCTAAATTTCTTCAGGATAAAAAGCTACCCTGGCAGGAGCAGGGACTGAGGGATCTTGCAGCGCTTTGCCTTCTCAGTGCTTGCTATGTGACTCCACTGGTGGTTCTGGCACCAAAGACACGAAAGCGCATGCACATGTATGTGCACACACACAAATGTGTATTGGAAATGACTTGGAAAAAAAAAGGAAACCTCCATGGAAAATTATTAGGAAGGAAAAAACTCAAAGCCAACATTTTCTGGCAAAGCTAAGAAAGTTCCTCTGTTCCAGCAGGCTACTGTGCTACTTTTTTTTTAAATTCCAGGCACTCTGGTTGGAGCAAGCAGCCCATGATGCTCAGTACCTTCCTTCCATGTCAGGCAGCACAGCAGCACTTCCAAATGGCAATACTGACTCAAGTTTCATTACTATTTTCCTTTTCTGAAGAAAATCTGGTTTGGAGTAACACTGAAGGAAAGACAACAGAAACAAACCCCAAAGTGGAAATATTTCAGGGAAAAAGAACTTGCTGAACAATAGCTTCCTACATAAAAGCTGATATTCTTTAACCACTCAGACTACAGCTGGTGGTGAGTGAATTTGTAATGCTCACCCAGCTAGGCAGCAGTAAGTCAGGAGCCATGTTATCAGAAAGGTACTACAGGCTCATACCCTAGCACAGACAGGTAACATAATTAAGAAACTGGAATGATCCAAAGCACCAGAACAAGTCCCACTGTGTCATCCTTAGAAAACAAGAGATATATCTCATCTCAAAACTTTATTAAATTTAGTATACAGCAACATACATCAGATGCAGATTTATAAAAAGACAACCAGCTCCCTGTGGATTAAGATAAATTCAACTAAGAGATAAAAAAAACTCATGTTCAGGCATAAAATCTGATAAAAGTTCAGGCTTTACAGATTTGTAATTGGTTGAGAAAATACCTGTAGAGCAGCCATGCTATTCGTATCCAAAGGAAGAAAGTTAACTACTGAAATGCACTCAGCAACCTAACTACATTAAAGGACTACCAGATCTATTGTAATTAATTTTTCTTGTCATTTAATAAGAAAAACAAAGCTATATTAAAATAAGTTTCATCAAAGTTCATGAATTAAAATGCTGTGCATTCTAAACAGTCTGTGGTTTGAGATCTTTCTGTAATAAATAATAAGGAATGTGCTTGCATTTACTTTGTTTGGGCCAGCATAATTGCTATAAAGATAATTACCAGCAATTTTCCTCTTGCATTAGATCAGTTGATGAAGAGGAATAACAAAACCCTTTTCTTCTCTTTGTAGTTCAACACACGCAAAACAATAGCATTGAAATTCAAATCAAATGGGCAGATACAACCTTTATGGGAGGATCAACTGATAATACAATATATTTTTTAAAATAGCTGAAGTAAGTGTTTATGGTGGATTGAAGTCCAGTGGGACTGGAAAGGTACATAAATGTTTATTTCTACCTCCTGTCAGTGTTTTGATTTTATAGGGATTTCAGATAAGATTGAGCAGAGAGAAACATTTGTCCTAGTTAGTTCCTTCTTCGCACTGGTAGAGTACAGATTCACGTTGCTGCTATTTGCCACCTACTTATCCTCAAGAGGAAAAAAGTTTCACGTTAAACTCCAGACCGACTGGCTGGCATGTTCTTGTGCCAGCTGCATTAAAATATAGCAAGGAAAAAAAATAAACTTATAGTCCAAACACTCCCACTTGGCAGGGAGTTGGAGGTGGATGGCTGTAGAGGGAAGGGGGGTTCTGGTAGTAAGGAGAATTACCTGTGCTCCCAACACTAGAAACTTTCCAAGCTGGGATATTATGAGAAACCACATAACCTTTTGGAAAGAACCTTCAATGGATCCTGTTACACTTATTGCTCCTGCTCTGAATCAGTAGTGCTCAGCACTCAGAGCATCCAGCTTCCTACAGAGCTGCCTGGCAGAGGAAATACCTGTTTAGAGGTATTATTACAAAAATCTGTGATATCTTGAAAGGGAAACACTTCTTCAGAAAGCATTTTTTGTATACAGAGGCTTGAAATTGGCATTTCATTAACCTATGGTTGTCTTTGAAGAGCCCAGAGCACCAGTTGGAACCAATAAGGCTTTTCTAATGGGGACTGAGTCCTGAACAGAAGCCAGGTTGGACAGATGAAAAGTTTTGCAATGATTTCAGTAAATACCAAATCAGACTGACAGGATTCAGGTACCAGTTCCTCACAGCTGGGAAGGAGTGAAGTGAGTACAGTTGTAAGCAGTTGTCCAAGGAGTACAACCACCTGGAAGCTGGGAAAGGGAGACTATTTTTGCTGTGGTTTAGTTACATGGGCACAAGTTGCACAGAAAACACAAAGAACTTCTCTCCTGGATTATGGCAGTGCAGCACATAAGAGCTCAACTCATTTGGCTCTGGACGTGCTATTTCAGAGGCTGCTGGTGCCACACAGGTGTCAAATTTGCTCAGGATCCCCAGCTGCTCACCAGCATGGCATTACACAGTCACTACATTTCCACCCTTGGTACCAGCAGACACAGGTAAGAACCAAGGGCAGACAAAAAGGCAGGTCATAGTTGCTGGTATTTCCAGTCTACATTACAGGCTGAGTGTCTTGGCCCATATTCCCACAGTAAATCAGTGATCACTTTAGTTGTCTCATCCCAGATAATGTGCAACATTTGGAAATGCTGTCAATCCTGGGAATAAACTATAGCATTGACTGGGCACCTGAGTCCTTACGTAAAGAATTTCCCTACTGCGAAGGGAAATACCAGCTTTATAAAAGTTGCTGATGGTTCAAACCCTTTCCTTGTCAGATCTGCAGCCAGGAGTGTATCCGAGCCATTTTGCTCCAGGGAAAGAACAGATTTTTATAGAAATGTTCTTCCTCATCCAAAACACTGAGAAGGAAAAAAAACAGATGGGAAAATACAAGTATTGGATAATTAAGAGTCACAGGGCAAAAGAAAGCCAAAGCAATTTCTCCTATTTCTATCAAGCGGATAACATCCACATGTAACAAAGGAAGTAAATTAAAAAAACCAGAAAGTAATTTCAAGTAATAACCTAAAAAGAAAAAATGCATATATTATATCACGTGACTCATAGAAACCATGATACTACATATGGAAAATGTACGAAATTTTGAATTTTGTATTAACTATACCTTCTAGATGCGTGTGTAAAGCTTTCAGAAATGTAACCTAAGTTTATTTAATTGATCTTCAACCTGCAATTTGGCTTACCAAGTATATGAGTCATGTTTGTTTAGAAACAGAGCATTTGAAAGACAGGAGTAGATATTTTGCTGTATTTTTTTTCTCTCAGAGTTATTGAGAATACCTCCTGAGGACCCAGACTTTAAAGAAAGTGAGCATCTAAGTTCACTTCGGGTTTCACTTTTACACTTGGGGATTAAGACTCAGAATTATCCTTTTTTTTTCAAAGTGAAAATGATCCAAGGACCAGATTTGAAAACATTGTCTGTTCTTTTCAATGCCACAGTTATTTGCAGATGTAGACTAGGTCACTTGGACATGATTTACAGGTGCAATTATGGCACTTAATAAGCTGGATTGCATTCTTAAAATGTTGCCCGCACAGAAAAGCAAGCCCAATTAAGACCAGGCTCCAAATCTGGCCCTTCTCTTTAGATTCTTATGCTGTTTTTATGTTTAATTTCAAATGCATTCTTCATCAGCCACTTAGCCCATAAAGGATTCAAGGTAGGAAAGGCTGGGTTAGTCTGCACCAGAGGATTGCAGAGTCCCAGCTGGCATAGAAAAAAAAGGAAATTATGACTGTGCACACCTAAAGATTAACAATGAACTAAATCTCCTTCAAATACCTTTAGCCTTTGAGGAGTGGCAGGTCAAAATCTCCTCTCAGCAGCCACCTCTGTTATTTTCATAAGCCAAACACTATCCTAACTCTAATCCCTCAGAATTTGAGAATTATTCAGACTGTTACGCTTTTCAAATTGTTTTCATATGGAAGTGAAACTAATGCACTCACATTATGTATTTATGAACTTCCACATGCATGCATATGCGTCTGCCTCCTAGAAACCTTTGAAGCCCTTGGCTAATATTAAAACAATTTTGACAAAAATTTGGAAGGCAGAAAGCTATTCCTTTTTTTTTCCCCTGATTTTGTGCAAGCAGGCTACCCAGTAGAGGAGATTCTTCAGCAGTACCATCACAGGAGAAAAAAACTGCAGAGAGCCACCAGATAAAGCACAGGGGAGAAATAACAGAAATGTCTTTACCATTGGAAAAATGTCAGTCAAAACCTGGTGTACAATAGACTCTTTAACAGGAACCTGTGAGACACAGAACCAACGGCCCCAATGCCTGTGGAGCCATACTGGCCCAGTGGGCCATACTGGCCCTTCTCTGCAAGCAGCAAGTCTTTCTTGTGGAAAGCTCAGTACTCAGTTCTTCCCTGAATGCCCCTCCAGTAGGCTTAAAGCTCTTCTGAGCAAAAAAAGACACCTGAGAGCAGCGCACAGGTTTCTGAACTTCAGTGTGTCACCAGAAGCTGCCCTGAAATGCAAGTGCCGGCAACACCATGGCTGACCAGCACAGCCCAGCTCTCCCAGGGCCCACTGGTCCTTATGGCCAGTCTCACAGTCCTCAAACTACATTATACTTTTCTTATTAATCCCTTTCAATGGCTCAAAACTTTTAATAAAGAAGCACAACCAGTACCACTTCACAGCACCAGTGGGAAAACCAAAGACAGAGACAGCTATCAACACAAATCATGCACTAGCACTGTTTGTTTTGGAGATGAACTCCAGTTAACCAGAAACTATTATTAGTGAATGACTACATTTTTTTTTAAAGCATGCTCATATTTCTTAACATATGGGAAAAAAGCATTTCAAATCCATTCAAGGAGCCTAAAAATTATCACTGCTTCCAAAGCTGTAGCCAGCCAGAATTGCTGTGGACAGCAAAGACAAGAGACATTCATAACAATTACTGCTCAATTAGCTGCTGTCAGATCTGACCACCAGGAAGTTTGCTGCTGAAGAATGATGCACACATTTCTTTTTTTCTACTGTGTGTTTGAACTATTACTTGACATTTGCACCTTAATTTATCCATTTATTTTCTTTTTTTTTTTTTGATGGGAAGGATGGACTGGCATGCAGGAATTGCTTTTATTCAATGTCAAAATTTGCCTTTCTTAAGAGCCAGAAGGTTCACAAATACACTGTGGATAATTCAGCAAGAAACTCCAAAGAAACCCTTTGTCATTAAAGGTTTAGCTGCAAAAGGGTGTTTTCAAAGAAGCCTATTTGTTAATATCATCTCTTTTGTGTGAGTAACGTTGCAAAGCCCTTAATGTTTAATTTCTTTGCATCTAAGGGGTATTACTCATGGTAACAAAAGCTTCATTTTCACTAAGAGCACAAGCCAGGCAAGATGCGGTCAGACTTAAGTAGGGCAAATCACTACCTTACAATATTGCAGAAATGTGACAGGAAATGGGGGGGGGGGGGGGGGGGGGAAATAACAGGCAGACTTTTAAAAATGTATATGCATATAGTTTTTAATGCTGTGATGGTCAACGTTGTGTCTGAGCATGTTCCAGTAGCCCATACAGGAATACAACTGCACATAACTGTGTTATGTGTCTCTTCTCTCCCCAGAGAGCGAGAGGTGTGATCTGAGGGGCATCAAGGTTTGAGTTTGACTTTTAAAAAATACTTGTTTTCTATGACTTAGTATTTGAGAAAGTAGGTCAGAGCCACCCCCAGCCCTTGGAGCAAAAAAAAAATCTGAGATCTGTGATTATTCTTGAGGGCTCAACACATTATGGCTTATGAAAATCTTTCTCTGACACAAAGAGATTTTTGTGTGAAATAAGTGCTTTGCCCAGTGTTAGATTTTTGAGCAAGACAATACTTTGAAGATAAAGCTCAGGTTCTAGATATTTTACAGAAGCCAAAGCCTATATTCCTGATATGCCCACAGATGCCTCTGTTAAGTTCAGTGTTAAGTGGAGACTCCTCAAAACTTGGTCCCGAAAAGACATCGCACTGCCCTACCCATGCGCAAACCATCAAAGACCTGAGCAACAGCTGCAAAGTTGTTAGCAGAGAGGATGAGAGAGGCTGTCCCAGGCAGCTGAGACACCAGGAAGGTGGACATTACTGGTGAACATGGCTAATATTATCCCTGCAATATTATGCAGCAAATCAAAAGGAAGTTACCAGTGTGCTTGGAAGTTGAATACATATTGGTATTTCAAAATGGTTAGAAAATAGACAGGAAAGTCTGTTTCCAGCATTCATTTCTCCCACTGTAAGTGTAGCCTGTTGCAACATAGCACCTGATAACTATCTCTCAGTTTCTGTCCAGAGGGTGGGTTTGGAACAAGCTAAGTAAAATACTCCTTTTAGTTATACTAAAATAAACAAAAGGCAAGGACAAGGGGCCAGAGGAATGAAATCTCAATTATCTGCTACTCATAAATACTTCCTGCTAGAACAATTTGTAAGTTGACAAACTTAATTAGCTTCTTTACCAATATTTTCCAGATGTTCAGATTTTTGTTAGACTACTTAAAACAGATGTTTTCCATATTTAATCATATGACTGTGGCAACTTTTTAGAGTCACCAACAGACCAATAGGCTATGAAAGCTAAGCTCCTCCAAGCAGCTAATTCACAGACCAGTGCACTATATCAATGAGCTAATCTCCAGAAAATGTAATTGTGAGCTGTGATGAAGTCATACATAAGTGATTAGGGAAACAAATAACTTCATAGCTGAACAGTAAAAGAAGTAACAGCTTGAAAGTGCAAACTTGTACAAATGATGTTAGTGGCGAAAGCCCACAGATTTTAGTGCTATCGGCTTAAAAAAAAAAAAAAAAAAAAATAGGCTTTACAATGGATCTTTGGAGAGCAATAAAATATTTCCTTTTGAGACACCGAACACTTGAGTCAACAAATAACCCTGTGATGGTTGAAGACAGGAGAGAGATTTGACACCCAAGTTATATAGAGAAAGAGTGCAGATGTCATTTTCTTTTAATAAACATAACAAATCCAAAAGGGCAGTATCTCATATTATTTCTGATCTTTAAGACAATAAAAGAGATGTCAGACAAGACATGACTGTTTCTAAGTAACAACAAATGGCTATGAGCAGTTGTGAAAATACTTGCTGGCGTAAATTCCAACTTCCTTCTATTAAATGTTTCACTAACTAACATTATAATCAACGCCAGGTAAAGATTAATCCGCTGTTATTTGCATTGCTGACAAACATCAGAAAGTAAAAAAAAAAAACAATGAAGGTTGGGCTGTCTCTATTTTGAAGCCACACGCTCAAGCTTTAGGTCAGATTGGATGGGGAGAATTCCCAAACTAAAAAGAGCAGGAATGTAATCAGAAATCTCCACATATGAACAGGAATTTAATGTTTTCTTTCCCATCCATTGAACTGCATCATTAGCCCCTTTGAGTCCCCCGACCAATCTTTCCCAGCTCACTGTTTCAAGCACAGACTCAAGCACACCCCAGGCTTGTGCTGATCAAGATGCATCACATACTGAGACACATGAAGTACATTTAGACTGCACAGAGAAACCCAAACCAGCTACACACAAATTAGCCTCTGGATCAGAATTTGTAAAGACACTTGGAAAGGTTCTTTAGAAGACAGCTCAGACACAGTAGAGCCAGAACAAGTGTATAGAAGTGATGAACTAGGGCAGGCTACACTGGCTGGGGTCGTCCCCACCATACTGTGAGCCTACGGATCCTTTCCTCCTCTGCCTTTTTCTGTGGTACAAAAACAAAACTCTGTTGTGTTCCCTCAGATCTACACAATGGAAGACAAAAACACAGATAGTACATCAGGCTCTCGAGTATGAACAAACATTTAATAAAAAAAAAAAAAGCCTTTTAAATTTTCAGTCTTTTGGAATTCTTGTGAAGTTACAGCCTTACAAAGGTTATAATGAAAACATTATTGCAGGGTGTGGTGTTACATTTTACCCTGAGAATTGGAGGGAGGCAACAGAAGAGAAATACAAAAGAAAATTATTTCTTTTATTTGAAAAAGCCACATACATAGAAATATAAAGAAATTAAATTCTGAGTGAGCTACTAAAAAGTCTCAATTTTCTTTGGAAAGGGCACCATCATCTCCATCAAAATTGGTAACGGTTAACAGAAAATGTTAAAAAAATTGGTCTCATATATCACTAATAAAATGTACTACATTCTGAAAGCATTGTCATTTTCCAAACAAAGAGTGAACCCTTCCACCTCCTTTAGGTGAAAACAATTAACAAAACCAGAAGGCTAATGATATGCAAATTGCCTCCATGGAAGAGTGGTTCATTTGCAATTCTTTCTCAAAACACCTTTGTTAAAGAGATCTAGAAAACAAGGTCTTCTCTTACTGTGCAGCCTTTGGAGAAACTCGTCTCTTTCTCATGCATAATAATATTCCTCCTACTGCCTCTGGAACACTTCCACTGCAAAGCCACTTACCAACTGAGTGATTAAATTATTATTTCAATGTAAAATATAGTGTCCACCCTTTTGAATATATCATCAGAATTTATCAAGCAGTCTTCAGACATGATGGTCAGACCACTCTGTCAAATGAAATTACACTCCACAGCAGAACAAGATTTGAAGCATGAGGTTAAAGAGCTGCACAGAAGACCTCGTTTCAGCAACAAGTTACAGTGGCACGTAAGGGGTGGCAGATAGACTCTGAAGAAAAAATGTTTAAATATAAGCTATTTGATGGCATCGCTGCTACAGCTAAGCAGCATCCTTTAATACCATCTGTGCCTCCTTCTAAAATCTGCATTGTTATCTTCTTGAAATGAAAGCCACTAAACTCTGAAGAGCAAATCATAAATGCATTTTGCTGTGGTCCTCGGAGCAGCTGGTGGCCTTTGAAACCTGCACTCAGCAGCCCTCCCAAAAGGTGTAGCTATGCTGATCCAAAAGTGAAGGCTGATTTTTCATATGTAGGACCCTCATTCTGTGGCTCTTTTTATCACCATTTTGGAAAGCCCTGACAATCGTATTTAATTAGGAAAGAACAGGAGCAAGAGATGGTTAATCTGTCCTCATCTCCTTCACTTCAAACACTGCCAGACATGGATCCCAGTGATCACTCTTTTCCAGCATGTGTCCAAAACAAAAGAAAAGAAAGAAGCACACACTCAAAACCTGTGTGAACTATCCTGGCTTGGCTTATCTATGTACTAGTTTCTTCAATGTTTTATACTAATTAGTTCATTTTATAGCATATTCTTGAAAAAAAATTAAACCATAGTTCTGTAGTTAAGAACTTGGGTCCCATGGGCTCTACATATATGAAGTATTCACTATGGCCACAAACACAAACTATGAAATAACAGCCCTGGTCAACATTTGAGACAGAAATTTAACTCAGATACCTTGGCTAGAAAAGACAGAGAGAAAAATTCTCCCCATATAGCATCACCCAAGCCTGCAGATGGTGGCTGCTGTGGGGAGTCCAGTTTGCAGTGAATTCCCGGCAGTTAATGACCGACGTTCCCTGTTTGCCTTAGAAACTTCCTATTCTATTTACATGTGTCCTTGGAAGGGTGAGCATGCAAACCTCCATGTGTACCAGCGAACAGACCTTCCCTGTCTTTGCCTTCTTGCAAAGCTTTCCTTTGAGCTGAGCCGGCCGCACACAAGCATCTGTAGGCCCGGCCTGACGCCATGTTCATCACACCCTCTGCTCCCCTACGTGCCCGAACCGTGCTGTGCTTTGCTGGAAAGGACACCCTGTTCCACTCCGCGTGATTTACCTCTGCCAGTAACTGATGCTAGTCTTTTTATTTAGCTGTCTGCCTGTCTCATGAAACATTTGGGGAATTTGGAAGCACTACAGAAGTGTTTAAAGCCCATTTTACAATCCTGCTGGTGCCATCTACTGCTGAATTCCAGCTCTAACAGAGCATGCTTTCAGAGAGGAGCTGGGGTCCTGCCTGCTCCTGAGAACACTGTAACTGCCCCTCAGTATCTTTTTTAACACTCAAACAGAACAACACAAATTCAGCTTACGCACCCCACTACCCAGCAGAAGCTGAGCACCTCCAGGTACAGATCTTTTATGGCTGAGTAACTAAAGCGGGTAAAAATCTTCCAGGTGTGAAAATAACAATTCAGAAGAACAACACTGATGGAAGATTTGCCCATAGGGCAGCCCTGTAAGACCCTTTCTTCCGTCTCTAGGATGTTGGCACACTTCTGGCACTTTTCTTTGTGTTCCTAATCCGTTAAAAATCTCAGTTTTGAGAGATTTTTTTTTTCATAGCCAACCGGAATGACGGGTCTCCTCTGAGTCAGGTCACTGAGCTTTGGTCATTGCAACACCCACCTGTGCGGGCAAGGGACAGGACAGTTCAACTCAGCCAGCTTAGTGAGGTTCTGCTACTGGACTCTGGCCCAGGACAGCAAGGGGTTGGTGTTGAGACACGGGACAGGCATTTACATCTGAGGCTGAACAAAAGACACCCACCACGAACTAAGGCATAGGCAGTTCCAGAGACAGGTCCCTCTGCTCCTTAGTACTTGTGGCATAAGCCAGAAAGGCCTACTTACAGCCTTACTGTCCTCCTACATAAACGTGCTCAGCATCTCACAGTTCTTAGGGAGGGAAGCTGTCAAAATATCAGGCAAATTCTGTCCTAGCTGCTTCTGGACTTTTATAGCATCTGTAGTTCCCAGGGAAGACTACAATCCTTCATGCAATGGATTGGAAGGGCAAAGAATTGTATTTACAACATAAATCTACCTATTACTCTTTAAGGAGCCAAACAGTGCCCTTGGTGAATCTGTTTTGTGAGCCAGGAGCACAGGAAGGCTAATGGGATCAAACCAGAATTATTTCACCCTTCTGCCTATGAAATCTGCAGTCTGTCTTTGGGTGTTTTGGAGAGAGCACAGTGTACAGAAGTAGATGGAGATTTGATTGTTTTATGAACAGGATTATTTAACATGGCTGCTTAAAATAGCAGGGAACTAGATTAGACCTATTGGGCTGGAAGACTTCATGGCTCGTATATGACTAAAAATGGCTTTATAAGCTGTCTTCCCGAATGTAAACATTCCTGTTTGTTTTCAATCCTCTATGCTTTAATAATCTTTCTTCATATAAATAGAAACATGCCAGCCTCCCAGAAATACAATTCCTGAGGTCTCAGTGTGCACTAAAAGGATGGATCCAAACCCACCTGAAGCAAAAAGACTCCTGCACAGGGGGCTGCTGAAACGCTTGCACTAGTCAACAGCACAACTGTTCCAGGTCCTTCAGACTGGCTGGAAGCTAAATTGCCAACAATGCCTATGGTGAATTTATTTTAAAAAGCAGCTCTTAATGTCTCTCACTGGAGAGACAAAACATCCCCACATCCTAAGGAGGTGAATCTTCATACCTTCTTTGCCTGTGTTTTTAGTTACACTTTGCAAGGGAAAAAGTGCAAAGTATGAAGAAAAGCTGTCTGGCAGCACATTTGGAGGTGCAGACAGGAAAGGATGCTTTGCCCCAGGACCCTTCTAGTGTGAGACAAGTAGGACCATAGGCGGTGCCCTAACCCAGCTGAAATTGCCAGGCTGCTTCATTTTGGATCGAGTTCAGCAGTCTCCACCTTCCGTCCTCACTAGCCCTTGGCTATTTCTCCTTATCTGTTCCCACCAGGAAAGGAGCAAAAGGAGCTGAGATACCGTGGCTCTAATGCCACAAACTCATACTGCAAATACTTATATCTTATACATTTAAATAATCTTGCTTTGCCTGAGGCTCTGCAAACACTGCCTTAGACAACAAGCAAGTGTAATTGGAACAGCCAAAATAAATTATCTGTTGTTGACAAAGCCACCCACCATGGGCTGGTTCAGGTGGGCTGAACGATGCTGAGAACTTAATTGTCTCTAAAACTAAACATCAGATAATTGAGACTGGTTAAATTAATTTCAGAACAACAAAAAAAAGATCAGCTTCCAAACAAAATCTCATGTTTTCAATAACAATTCTGCAGTTGATACACCCTCTAGTGGCAAACAGCCTTTTCTGGTGTTATCAAACCAGATGTGAGCTTTTCCTTTTTCCTACAAACACCTCTGTCCCTGGGGATAAGGGTTACACTGTTCCAGGAGGAACATTCCTAATGTGCTGTTGTTCACATATTGCTTTTGTTATACTGCTCTAGATCAGTTTTGCTAGTGAATATCAACAAAAATGCAAGCAGGGAACTTGGAGCAAAAGGCTCAGACCTAAAAATAAATGAAAAAGGATTATTTTGCTGCACTGCGCTACAGTTATTCCAGCCCAACAGTAAGTAGCCCAGTAGGAGCCTTTTAACTAAGCTGTGCCATGTATTAAACTTGATCTCGCGTTTAGATCTCCTGAACTATGCAAGAACTGTATTTATTACTCTGTAACGGCAGAGTCGCGTGCCGAACCAAGGGCAAACGTCACAGTCAGCTCATCTAGTTCGAATAAACACCAAACTTGCAGCCAGAACTCCTCTTCCTTGCCATCTGACCTAAATCTGTATGCTGTAGCACCTCTCTGAAGCAAGTCATGCTTGTTTGTTGTTTGAAGGACCAGATCATTAGTCAATGAGAGTCTGATACATTCACCACTACCCACATTCCTCTCCAAATGAATAGCCCAAACCTCCAAGCTAATAACACTAATGTTTGTGAGTTTAAGTCTTCATCTGCCACTTGGGATTTTTCCCCTCTCTTTCTACCATGTCCATATAATTTTCCATGCAAGATTGTTTATAAATTATTTTCTAATGGAAGCCTATGAGACATTTTTAAAGAGCAATCTGCTTGTTCTAGGCTTCATACATTGATCTTAGGAAGACAGTCCTTGTAGGGGCAGTGGAAAAGCCATTTTCTAAGGGAAAGCAGTAGTTTCTCACAGGGCCTACAATCCTGTAGAAGTCTCTACGAAAAATTCCTTTACTGACTTCACAGTTTGCTCAACAGAAAAAGCTCACAGCAGAAATGAGCACAGTACATCCAACTAAAGCTAGTCCCCATTTTCCTGCTCAGGAAATTGTCTCCTCTGCAGCCTTCCTCTTATCTTCATCCCTCCAAGAGCCCAACTGACCCTGCTTCTGGCCTCCTAGGCACCCAAAGAAGCTGCTCTTCAGGGTACCATTTTTCCAAAGTGTCTGTTGTGACTCCTTAAAAAAATTAAGCCCTTGACAGTCTGATGGTGCAGTTACTTCTAGGCAACCTCTCCAGAAACCTTTGTATGGTAGAATCTTAATGTATCAGGGAAGTAGTTTGTAACCTCAACATCCAGCGTGACCGGGGACATTGTATAGCTTAGCATAAAGCTACCCAGGGCTACCCAGGAAGAAATTACATGTATAGGGAGGAATCTCAAATAGTACAGGATTTCAAAAAAGAATTATTAATCTGTCAGCATTTCTTAAGTTTTGCTGTCATGTCCAAGCTTTGGTTGCTCTTTCCTAGACAGATTTTATCTTGCAAACCACATGCTCTCACTCAAGACAAAGTCATAAAGTGCCTGGCGAATGAGGCATGCCTTGTATTGATGCTTGAAAGCCAAATCACTGGGGTTATCCAGGCTTCAAGATGATGACAGCTTCCAGAGAGGAGAATTGTCCTGCGTCCACACCTAGTTATCAGAACACCAGAGCTGTAAACTTCAGCCCTCTATTTGATCTGAGCATCTTGACATTAACGTACAAGGAATCAGTTGGTCTCCAAGGAGTGTAGAACCAAAACATAATGAGTTTTAAATCTCAAACCACAAACTCTGAGTTATACTCCACCTGCATTTCATAAACAGGACTATGATGGACTAGCTTATTTTGAAATATGACCACTTCTCATATGGCTGGGCTGCCCCGATTTTGCCTCAGGCCTTGGATGCCTGCCTTCATCAGGTCTTGATAGTTTGTTCCACCTTCATCGTTGACTCATGTAAAAGAAAGGTCATCTGCTGTGCAATGAGTATCACAGAAGTTTCTAAGAGAGGTTTTTACTGGTATTGGCTTCTACTCCGGGTTTGGGAAAAAACAATTCAGAAGGAAACCTCCTTCTCAATTGAGGTTGATTTTATCCCAGCCTGTAGGACATCTCTCATTTGAAGAAAACTTTTCACACCTAGAACAAGGGTATACTTTGCAGCCCTCCAGACCTGGGCATCATTTTGCCAAGTTACATTATGTGATTGAAATGGTCCGTGAAATGCTTGCTAATTGCTACAAGATTTAAAAAGGAAAAGAATAGTTCAGTAAGGTTCCCCTGAAGCATTTTTGCTCAGAGTGGCACAGTGGTGAAACAACAATGCAAAATGTGCCCTGCTCACTGAACACCAAATTACTGGAATAATTTTCTAACAGTGAAAGAAAGAAAAATATGTAAAGGTAATTATGATGTTTTTCATTGTTTTCAATTAATCTAAGCCTCTAATTACCCAAACTATTTATGGGAGGATTTAGATGAAGTGTGTTAGCTCTCTCTTTCCTCAGTACTGAACAGTTATAGGTCTTGTTTCAGTAATCCCAGATTATTCTCTCACTTTACCTGTCCTCTTCTCCATTAACCTGTTTGCATTCAGAGATCTATTTTTAAAAGTTTGCAGCAGTGGTGTAACACTAGTGATACAGAAATTAATTGAGCCTCTTTCAGTCTGTCAGTTTGACAACAAAACAAAATATTGTGTTTTCAGGAAAAACTATTTACAATGCAGGATGCTGCTTAAATTCTTGATTTTTTTAACACACTCTCCTTGAATTTCCCTTCAAGTGCCAGCCTGGTAACCAGTTGGTTTCTGTATCAGTTTAGCAACCATACCAGTAACCCAATTCAAAGTGAGTCTAAACCAGATCCTGAGAGTGGACATCCATATACCCCTTAAATGGACACATGTCCATTTGAAACTGGTTTTCTAGACAGGTTTTTTTTTCTCTAAAGAGAACAGAGTCCAAACCCAGAGCTGGCAGATGATGGTTGCACCTCTGAACTTCAGGTGCTTTCATGCATCTCTCACTGCCACACCAGACTGCAAGTACTTCGCAAGTCTGCCCAGCTTCATTGCAGGGTGCGATGGGTGGCTGGGAATGAGGGTCTGTGCTGCTGAGCAGGACCTTTACAGAAACAGTGGTAGGAGTTGTCCATCTCATCTATTCAGCTGTGTTAGATAACTCCTCTATGTAGGTGTCTTTGGGTCTCAGGATCTCCCCTGGTGTCCCATCAAAGGATTAGAGGAACTAAATGTGGGCTCCAGAAAGTAAAGGGCTCTCTACCTTGATGCTCCCCTGTTTCTCAAGGGTTTTTCATCCCCAAAGAATCCACACTGCATGCAGGTTACTTCATATCCAGGTTCCTCTTTAGTGAACAACTGTGGCACAGAAACAGACAGACTAAAGGACAGCACACAGATAGGCACTCTACACCACCTGGCCTGGAGGCCACAGGGTGAAAATATGTAAAATACATGCATTATAAGTAAGGCCCATAAAAGGCTTAGAGTAGCTACTGGGCTGTGCCTCCAGTTAAAATACAAACTCTGTGTCATGGATTAGGCCCTAGCCAGAATAAACCAGTAATCGGGTTTTCAGAGATAGGGATCTATTTTATATAGTGCTAAGCATTCTGGCCTTGATGAAGCAGATTATTTCTGAACAACTTTAAAGTCAATTGGAACAGTTCCTGGATAGACCCAAACCTTATTTGTGTGCATCTGAAAGATTATTCCAATTGCATCAGTCAGTTTAATAAAAACATTGTCTCTACCTACCAACCCTGACTCACTTATGTCCTTAGACCATCATGGCTATATTGTTGCTACCACTGTTACACAGTGAGGCATGTATATCTGCAATCACACGGAGCCAATTAGATGACTCATTGACTATTAACATCCATAATCTGCATAAACGCACCTATATAATCCTGTGATTTAAATTATTGAAGGGACAGGTCTGAGGGAATGGAGTAAAAAGCTTACTCCCACCAGAAATACTGTAGTCCTCCTTCACTCCTTCCCCGAGAACCTACTGGACTTCTGGTCCCTGCTCCCAGGAAACTTCTAGGAAGCCAAGAAGTGTCTCATCTCCTGCTAGTCCTGGTCTACACAAATGATACTTGAATCCTGCAGATCTCAGTGAGGCTGTTGGCTCCAGAGCAGGGCCCAATGGATATCCCTTCTACTCAGATGAAGACAACTCTGTTTTTCATGCATTTTCAGTTTACCTAGGAAATTAGCCAAAACAAAATAAACTTTTTGCTCCACGCATTCAAAGATTATTAAGGCTGCAAAACCAAATACTCAAAATTAGGAAAAAATAGAAGTACAGTTTGTAGGAGCATTTTGATCTGCTCTGTGTGTAAACGTACTGTATAAGCAAGGTCACAGGATGCCTGTCTTATTGGTGCCCAAGATGAAATTGCTCTGGGGTTTCAACAGGGCTGAACATCAAAGCAAGAAGTTGTATACAAGATCCCTGCTTCATTTGCTGCAATTGAGGAAGCTCTCCAATGAATGAGGCAAAATGTTAAAGAAGGGACAGCTTTGCGGATAAAAACAGTTGGATAATCCTTGTCTGGGAGAACTGATTCTACCCATCACTGCCAGTGATTCCCTTTGAGCAAAGCAATTTACTTAAACCAAACTTTTTTTGAAGTGATCATCCATTATGTTGCTTCTTCTCAGGGACACAACACACAATCTGTGTGCTGATTTGTGGAAGTGCCAAACACTAATACAGATAAAATCAGCAGCAATTCATAAATGAAATGGTTAGTAATGGCCCAGAGATATAGAGGAGCTGTTATTTTAAGGAGATAGGTAGTTTCATATGTCCTCAAAGCTCTGGATAAGAGAAAAGTGGATCACAGAATAACATGTCTGACAAGATCAACATTTTAGAACTTTTGTTTTCCTTTTTCAATGAAGAAAAATGATGATGCCTATAATGAATAGGAATCGTTGTTATATTGGCCTCCAAAGGAGGGAACAAGAGTGCAAAACTCAAATTTGGGGACACAGTGCACTAATTTCTGCTATGTTAGGCAAATACTTCTTCAAAAAATAGTTTTAAAAAGTTAGAAGAAATTGTTAAATAACTTCAAAGGCAAACAAACAAAAAAAAATCAGCAGATCTACTATTTTTTGCAAAGTGAAAACATTTGGTTTTGTTCACCAAATTATGAAAAAAGTGTGTTTTCCTGGTTGGGTGGGTACCCTTCCTTAGAAAGGGTATCCTTTGTATCAGAAAACCCATAACTCAGAGAATTCTAACTGCCATACCCCAAAATGGTTATTGCATTTTTAAGATCTGGAGCAGTCTGGGCTGCTTGAAGAACTGGCAGCTGATTGTGCTTGGAACCAGGTCACTAAAGGACCTTCTCCCTGCACTAAATTAATTCATTTTTGTGGATCCTTTATTTTCCTTATTGTTCTGATCTGGTTAAAGTCACTGCAGTCAAATTAAAAAGGCATAACTAGCTTATTGGGTTTGGCAATGGAAACTGTTTAAGGTTTTGTAATAATATTTTACTTAGTTTAACTTATTTTAAGTTTGCATTTATGTTTTGTTCATGATTTGAAATCCTGGACAATTTTTCAAAGAACACTTTTGAGTTATCACCATTTTTATTCCTGCTAGTATTGATCAGCCTCAGGGGAAATAACAAGCCGTTCTCTTGTGCCGAACTGTAAATGCAAAATAGCATTCTGTTGAAATACATAAACCTTTTGTGTCTCACTATGATATGAGAATATTAGCAGGGGCGTATCCTTTAATAACTTTGAAAAATGAACAAACTTATAACAGCTGGGAAAGGTTTTAACATACAGCTGTTGTGGGAAATTTGCTGGAATTCATGATTCACATCTGAATTTAGGCACTGGATGAGATTAAACATTTTCTACAAATAGGTCTTCATATGGAGATATTTTGGATTCTGGCTTTTGAACAAATGTTAGACTGTCATATATAATCTAAATGCTTTTATTGGCAAATGAAAGGAAATTGTGAAATTACTTTTCATAACCTTTGTTTTCATTGAGTTTCCACTTTCTCATTATAATAGTAGATAGTCCCCAAAGACTTTAAAATTAGTATTTATTTCCTTCACTCTCTGAATCTATGCAATCTCATCATATATGTTACTTTAAGTCATCTGGTAGAAGCAAGAGTATAGCCAAATATGGACTGACAGAATCAGACTACATTTATACATAAGTGTATACCTGGTCGAAGCTGAATTCCCTCTATGCAAATCTGAAAGTGCCTTCCAATTTACAGCCAAATTCTGCACTAATTGTAAAATCTGCACAACTTGCAGGAAAATTAATACCTAGAGGGTGCATATCTGAGGTCGTTAAAGAAGTCCTTTCCTTTTTCAAAGCTGTATGGAAATGGGTTTGATGTGCAACCAAGAGCCATGGATGAGAAGGTGGTTGAAGCTGAAAAGGGGCACTGACACAAGGACTGACATGCTAGTCTCACTTTGTTCACCTTCAGCCATTGCCCTTCCAGATCCTTTTCTTTTCTCCCCATTCTCACCGTGATGGGGCTCAGGCATTGTCTCTTGGAGCCACAATAGTGACAAATTGAAGAGCTATGTCAGTAATGGGAAGAGAAATGCACAGAAAAGAAGAAAACACTTGAAAAGGGAAATGCAAATGATGACCAAATAAATAAGTATGAAATGGACTGGTTTAGAGACAAACTTGCTGATGTACTGCAGATTAGAGAAGCTGCTGTGAACTGCTCTGAGAAGCATTTTGCTGACATCAGTTGGTGATTCTCCTCCTTCCCTCCTTAGTTCTACAGGGAGAGTTGGGAATCACTGGAACTTGCACATTTCCTCGATTTATGACCTTAGAAGCAATCAAACCCACAGTGCCTTCTATGCTGGCTCAGAGCAATGATACAGAGCTCCCCATGGCCCAGAGACATATACATGCTCTAACCTTGGCTGAACCCTTCTACCATTAGTCTTGATAATTGATGGAACCCAAGGAGAAATGACTGCAGTTTAATAACATTCGATGGTTTCTGGGTGACTAGTGGTGTGTGACTACAGCAACATTTAGGTTAGGCATTACCCCACGCTTTTCAACAGAGGCCACAAGGGTAAAGAAAAGCAGGAAATGTGGAGGAAGAAGGTCTCAAAAAAGTGGAAAATAATTTCTCTGTACTCCTATTCTGAGTTTCTTCCTTATGAACATGGCATTTTCTGACCTGCTGATGTGGTAGATGACAGGCTTTGGAGAGTGTTCCTCAGGTATGAAATCATTGATTAAAGCTCACATAAATAAGAAAAGCAATTTTATATCTGTTTCCCAGGTACAGCAGGACTTAAATCTTCTTGTCTCATTTTCTGCTGGCATAAGAGCAAAAGTAGATAAAAAAAAAAATTATGGAAAATCTTAAGGAAACAGATTTATTAAGATCCATTATGTTGGCGACCTGTGTAACATCTTGCAGGACTAGAGCTCAATCATGTGAAATGCCCATCCACACACCTCCAAAGCCTCAAAATATACCTAAGAAAAATGGATGATATTACTTTTTAACTTTGCACTGCCATTATTCATATCTCCCGTACGTAGATATAAGTGCAACATTATGCATGAGCACACATTTCATTTGGAGCACACAGAGCTGATCGTTTTTTAGTGATCTGAACACTCTTCCTTTAGCCTACTAATATTACTGATATCGCATTGGTATCTTTCAGCACCATAGTGAGAAAGTCAGGCCAGCTCTCTACTAGAAAAACTAGCTGTAGTTGTAAGGTCCCTAGAATAAATGCTGCTCACACTGGCCTACTAAACTGTTTAACCAACATAGTATGTATCAAGGTAAATAAGCTATCTAAGGGTTTTTTTTTCTGCAATAAGCATATGCTAATGGTATAGAAGCAAAAAAAAAATCACATTTTGCACTGACAAATTCCCAAGAGATGCTCCCTATAAGTGCAATTTTCCATCCTGCCGGAAATGATGTTTCCAAAGGGGAATATCGAAGACACCACAACCTAGAACTTTGTAGTACGAAAAAATACAGCTGAATCTTCTGCATCAAATACACAAAGTCTGTATCATTTCAGCTAAAGAAAAAGCAACAGTGACTGATAGCTGTTAAGGACTGTTAACATGCAGATGATAAGTTCTGCTAACCAGCAGCATAAGGCAGTGATACCTACACATTTAAAGAAATCCACTGCAAAAGTTGAATCCTCTTCAGTTTCTTATGGCTGTATAATAGATACTTGGTCCAGAAAGTTGGTAGGACAATACATGTACTGGAAGCTATGAAATATACAGCTCACAACACCCGTAAAACACCTACATAAAACCTTTGGTAATGGAGATCAGAACTACTTAGTTTGAAAGAACAGAGCAGAAGACACCACCAACTTCCTAATTTCCTGCAATACTGGAGAATATTTTTCCCTTTCAACCTGAAGAAATATGTCTTCATGGAAAGTGAAATACAGGATCATAAGAAATGTCAGAAGACCTCATGGTCTATATGTTAAGATGAGTTATGGTGAGGGGAGTGGTGGAGTAGAATGGCACTCATGGTCAAATTTTCAGGAGCTCAGCATGCAAAACACTGAGTTGCTTTAAAAACCAGACTGCTTCCTCTGAAGCCTAGCTGGGAGCTGATTTCTTTTGAAAATCTGTCTGTAATAAGGCACGAACAATGTTCTTCTAGTAAAAAAAAA
The DNA here is from genome assembly GCA_009806455.1 of Tetrax tetrax. Taxonomy (NCBI): domain Eukaryota; kingdom Metazoa; phylum Chordata; class Aves; order Otidiformes; family Otididae; genus Tetrax; species Tetrax tetrax. The sequence continues at coordinate 294,738 of WHYT01017351.1, forward strand.
CCCAGTTGGCTGCATGTTTAATTTATGTGTATTTAATCATCCATGATAATACAGTAAGTCTTGTTGAGTACAAGATGTGAGATCAGACTGCTGCCCATATGTAGAGAACAAATTCATATTAACCACAGTAACACATATGCCTAACTTGGCCAAACGTTTTAGCCAAAATCTGGGACTTGCTAACGTATCAATATAGAAGACATATGTTCTTCAGGATATAAATTATGATGCTTTTCATCATATTACTTGTGCAGTCCAGTTTATGGAGTAAAGCAGCTTAGCAGGGCTTGTTTGGATGGATGGAAAAAGCATGACTCGTAAGTGAAATTCCATAGCTCTTGTTTGATAAGCACCTAGTTACTCTGGGCAGTGAGGGTTAATAGAGCTAAACTAATAGTCAGGATGAGCAAGCCCTTCCATACTGTGTCCCTTCTGGAAATTCAGGTGACACACTTGTCTGTCACAGACTTACTGTCTTTATTACACTCAATTTAACCTGAGAAATCAGAGCTTCTATGAAATAGCTGTTAGAAAAACACTTGTATACATTTCGCTAGATAATTATGAGCCTTCCTTACATTTTTTTTCAATGGCTGTTTGCAAGCATTTCTCAGGCAAAGCAATTAATTAAATTAATGTTTTAAAATATGCAGGTGCTGTGCCTTGATTTTTAAAATTCCTTCTTTAAGCTGTTTATATGCTGAATATTATAGCACTGGGATAACAAATTCCCTGGATACTACCAGAAATGTATGCCCATTTCCAGGAGACTTCTAACACTGCTTCCTTTAACCAGCATTGCTTCTCCAACCTGAATTCCAAAAGACCATTCCTCACAAATAGCTGTTAGATCTGAAGTACTTACAGATACCATCTGCAATTCCCATTACCTTAGTTGAGTAAGGCCATCGTACACGGATAAAACACATTCCATGTCACATTTATGATTTGAGAAAAACAAGCAGTGCAGAGCTTTAATTTGATATTAACTTGAACAGAAATAGAAAATTAACACTTTGGGTACTGCTGACTCCACTTTGTTAAGAAAGATGGGGGATTACAGTTTATCCAGACCAGAATATGGATCTTATGGTCATTATGCAGAATTTGCAGTATAAAATTTAAAGACCAGATAGGCAGTCCAGACCTCCAGCCTATATTCAACAGGAATGTACCTATCAAAGGTCCTTCTTTCTTGTTGCAAGGCACAGAGAGCTAAAAATGTTGATTTTTCAGTATCCCTCACTGCAGATGCTCAAAGGATGCTTGGGTTAAGACTGGATAGGAAATGAGACAGTGCTGTATATGCTCTCCTCACTGCAGATATCTTGGCAGGAGGGGTTGCAGGCAAACCGCAATTCATGCTCCAGCACCAACCCAGAGATGAAAATGCAAGGGAGCTCAGAGCAGAGACCAAGGCACGCCGGGTGCTACAAGCCAGATTTAGGTCTGGATGCAATGTATTTCTGCTAACACGGTATTAATAGGAACTGTTAATCCAGAAACTTCCTCTAGCTTAGCCAATGGCTTTCCCTGAGCACTGATGAGACCTGCTGAGAGTCGAAGCTGTGTTGTGGCTGAATCAACAAATCTACGTGGTGCGTGTTCTTCACCTTGTGTCTCTGCTGCTTTGGGCAGCTCCGTGCAATTCCCAACTTCTCAGCGCTCACGTGCCCTGGAAAACTGACACGTCTCCTCACCCTGCTCAGCATTTCTTGTAGGAGAGTCAATGCAGTGAGGTTTTAAGCTCAAGGAGTTTCCCTGGTACAGCAGAGAGGAGTAGCCTTAGAGCCGTGAAAATACCAGGTGTTTGCTTAAGCGTCCAGCCCACCTTCGGCTCCTTAGCTGAGGTAAGAAACATCCTGAACACAACAGGGTTAAAACCAATCTGACAAACGAGGCAAAGCATGGAAAATATGAAGACAGCTATTTGGTAGCACATCTGAACCCTAGCACAGCAATAGCATCTGCAATCACTTAGAGGTGCCCCAGTAAAGCGCAGCCCGGAATGCCTGGCTAATAAAGTGTCAGCAGTGGGGGGATTACGAGGGAGATTTACAAGAGTGCACGAGTTTAGTTGCTGCTGGAGACATCCGATACACTCTGTGTTTGATTCCAGGCTTTGAGACGGCAATGAAATAAGCCCGCGGAGTTTCTGTCAAAAAGCATTTTAAAGCGAACGCTTCTATCCTGTGTACCTGCAGGAGTCCCGGCAACGCTGCGTTTCGGCACCTTCCTCGCCAGACGACTCTGAGGCAGGGTTCTGCTCGCATCTTGTTTTTGAATGGCAGCAGAGGTAGGCAGAGAAGCAAACTGCCTGGCTCCCAGGATGACAGTCCTAAGGGAAGACCCAGGGTTAATGCCCTGATGTGACATGCAGCTTCCTCCTTTTCCCACTCCCCCCTTAAAGCTTGTGCGCAATAGAGTATAAACCATGAAGTTTAAGCCAAAATTTGCCAGAGCTACGGGGATGTAAGATCTGCAGATTTTTCTCAGGCTCATTTCTAATTTTTAAATAATGGTCCAAAATAGACATATGACTGCTATTTAAATCTAAATTAGATGAAGCATGAGTAAACATACTGTAGCGAACACACCAGCTCTGGAAAGCTTGATTAGGGGAACAAATGCTGCTTTTTCAATCTATAAGTGATTAACTTCCCAGCTACATTTTCAAATGTGTTTTCCTTTTATGAAGTGTACTTTCCAGGAGGCAATTAGAATGATTTGGGCAAAAACAAAGAGCAAAATATTTTCCCTTCATTGTCTAAGGCAACATAAATAAGTACCGAGCTTATTACTCACTCCCTTCGTAAATGAAAAGAGAAAACATTTTGTGCTTTGTTTCTGCATGACCCATAGATATAAAATGGGTAATAACCCCAGCCACAGCTATGTCGCTTATGACAAAGCTGGCCTATTTCTCCAGTGGAATCACCTATACGATAAAGCTTTGTATGTGCTGAAGTGTTTGTGGGATGAAGCTCCTCACCACGTATGTATCAGGCTGCCTCTTGGCAGTTCATCAGCCTGACAGCCCAGCGGCCCAAGTGCCCTATTGAAGATGTGAGGGACTACGAAAGCAGAAAAGGAATGGGAACAAGGAATGCACTTGCCCAACCTAAGAAAGTAATTGGAGATATTGTTCACTCTGGATATTCATCAAGCCTGGAGGCTAAATTCTGGCCCCATGGGAGCTGGTGGCAAACCTCCACTGATTTCAGTAAGGTCAGGATTTCACTAGTGATTTATGAAATGAACTAACATGACATTTTAACAATCAGTTTTAGTAGTTGGAAGTGTTATTCATTGCAGAGGTAAAGCATTGTTTGATTTTATGTGACAGTGTACCTTTAAAAACAGGCAACCTGCAAAGCAACAATATAAAATGCAGCACTTAAATTACATTATGATGAGGAATGACACCAGGGAATGAAACCAAGGAAATGTTCCTTTTCATTCCTCTCATACTTTCAAAAATCAACAGTTACAAAGACAGCATTACTGGTAAATTTAAATCACCTTTCCTCAACTTCAGAGCTGTTTGTTTGCAGTTTCTTTCGTTTCTGGCAAAACGTTTCTGGCTTGTTTTTCAGTACAAATGATGCATTTTTCTGAGCAAGCACAACGATCCACCAACACATGTGAGCTGTTCACGGGACGTTACAGGACAAAGAAGAAAAACCAGGTCTCTTATTCAAACAGGTCTGGCTGAATATGCACATTAATAATAGCTGTAATAATCTCTTTGTAAACTTCGTTGTTAACTCTGCCATTCATAATCATTTCTATTTTCAGCTCCAAGTTAAAACACCACCAGGAAAATTATATAGTAGGTCTTCGGACAACTTTAAAAAATTTCAGACCTTAATAAAAGAATCACTTGCTTCCTGTAAAAATCAGAACTCTGAGGTTTGAGATTTGCTGCTCTTGTGAACAAAAAAAAAATGCTCTGAGCAAGGGCAGAAAAGCATGTTTACAAATAGACAATAACCGTTTTTATTATAATAGCATGTTTTGATTTCTGATTTGATTTTCCTTTGCTCTGTTTTGGCTTGGGTGTTGTGGGTTTTTTTAGACCATATATTTGTCATTAAAAATGTGACTGCAGGAAGAGGACTGGAAGTCCATTTGACTTCCCCAGCTACAGATGAGGACCAGAACATGTTTATCCCATAGCAGTAGATAAACTTGCCCATTTCTCTATGCTCCGGATAGGTGCTGGTTTGGTTTTGAAGCTTTTCAGCAGACTATCTTTCCAAACACCATCAGCTGTGCTGAATTTTGGCTGCTCTATGCCTGCCGATCTCAGCTCTAGCTCTCCAAAGCAGCGCTTGTGTGATTACAGCAGAAAGATGGAGCAGCACAGACCCAACCAGCTCCCAAACATGCTTTGGGGTTTGAGAAATTCAAAGCCCATTTTTCCTTGCCCACTGAAAATCACCACTTTAAGAGCTTGGTCCGAAGTCCTGAGAGGATAACAGAGCTGATGAGTAGGATTGTCCACTGGTGTTTGTGGGTTTTGAAGGGACTCCATCACTGTGGTGTGTGGTGCTTTCTTGGCAAGTTTTGTTTTGAGGATTTTAACATGCAGCTCCAGGAAAAAAAAAAAACAAAACATCACAATAACGGAATATTATGATGTTTTTTCACATTTCTTTTCTTAGCTGAATGTTTTGGTAAATTAACTTCTGAAGAAACTTAATCAGGAAAACCCTTCATTCTGCCTTAATTTTTAAAAGAAGTCAGCAGTGTTCCCAGTTTTCCTTTTGCATGCCTGTTAGCTTTGTTTTCATAACCCCACTATCATGCTTCTTCATGTTAAGCCATTCCCGATCATCTATGCTGCATTTTGCATCAACACAAGACAAAGGATCCAGCCCTGGCAGAGGCTCAGGGCTTCCTCACCTTAATAAGTACTCTCCAGACCAATTTAGCTGTTAGTTGCCATTAAAAGCAGCCAGTGATTCAGAGGATGAAGCCCTGCAAGCATGTCGATCTTTTAAATTGTTCCTTTCTACCAAAGCAGGAGCGATTCAAAGGTATGCATAGATTTATTATCAAAGGTATGCATAGATTTATTCAACAGACCCATTCCTCCAGTCCTTTAGAATTCTCATTTTGTAATTGTCTAGGAAAAATTTATTGTTTCTTTCAAAACAATGAGGAAAATAAAAGCCTCGTTCAAAATCAAATGAATTTTAATAACCAGCTTTGCAGTAAAGCGAACTGTAGCCTGATCTTGCTATCTTGACTGAAGTCCTGGATTTGCATTTAAAAAAAAAAAAAAATCTGCTCTGTTGGTGGGTAAATGACCCCTCCATAGTTTAGATAATTAGAGTTGGATTAAATTTTCCACTTAAAAAGCTTTTATTTTTATGTAACATGATATTTTGGAAAATAGCAAAAATATCCTCAGAGAATTTGGAGTTTCTTTGTCAAAATTTAACCTTCGAACAATTTTTGCGTTACCAACATCAGAAAATAAAAATAATCTTATCTATTTACTGACATTTTGTTTACTTGGCCGCTGTCTAACTTTCTGAAACTGACCAAGTTTGGAACATTCACCAAAATATGAAACAGAAAAAGGGAAATTATCTAAACATCACCTATTTTGTGATGTGGAATAACAAAAAAGGACAAAAGAAGAGGAAGTAGTAAGTCCACAGCGTTCCAAATATCAGAAAACCTTTTGAAATATTGAAAACATTATTTTTTTCCTAAACTCCACAGAATAAAGAGTTTTAGGTTTCAAAACTTTCCATAAAATTTTCTGTTTGAAAGCTGCTAGGATTATAACATTAATGTAATTTCATGTAATCAATTATATGTTCAGAAAGAAAGAGACTCGTGTTTGGATGCATCGTAAAGGTGGAAGGTTTCTCCTGTTGAACAGAAGGGGGAAAAAAAAAAGTTGTCATCACAGAAGCTGCTCAGTCTGGGACTCTGCTCTGTTTGGGGTGCACAGCTTTTTTTACCAGTCACTGGAGTCAAAGGGGTGACTTGTAGCAAGGACCTAGGAGAGGAGTGGAGACGCTTGGCCGGTGGGTTTTAAAGCTGTGTGCTAAACACCCAAGAAATGCACCCCCTGCTTCCCTCCATCCAACTCCAGTGCTCGACCTTCACCCAAACCCCTATCCCCCGTGCCACTTTCTGCCCTTTTCTTTGCACTTTTGATTGAGTTCACAGGCTTCCTCAGATTTCCTAGCTCATCCCACAGCTACAGCGCCCTTTTTGCTGTATTACTGGAAGGAAACACTTACATCTTCATGGCTCAGTCCCCTTGAAAGATATTTTTCCCCCCTTTGTTTTTCTTATCGTCAGGAGTAAAAGCGAATCCAGCAGCACCTCAGCACTGCTCAAAACGGATGTTTGCCAAGCGAGACATTTCCTACCACAGGCTGGCAGACAGCCTTTGCCGCCGTGCCGTGCAGTCCCCACCGATAAGACCAACACCGCTCAGGCCAGCAGATAACTCAGTATTTTCACCTCTGACACTGCCAAGCAGTAGGGAAGCCCCTGCTTCCCAGCCCTCGGAGACTTTACGACCATCCCAAGGCGTTTAGGGAGCATCTGTAAACTAATCCAGATTTGTTCGTAAAGTTTCATTCGTAGTTCCCCTCCAGCCAAGGAAAGATCGAATACAAACTCAGCTTGATGCCAGAACAAAGCCATTCAGATGAGCCCGGATTCCCAGCGGCACGAAGCATCGGCACCATCAGGAGATGACACGGCAGCTTGCCGCGACTTTCACTATCTGATCAGATAATTTCTTAATCAGCGGAGACAGTGCTCACTGTCTGAAAAACGTCATATGAATCAGCTTTCATCTGTGGGGAACAGGTTCTGCTTTTGCAAAACTAATGGATGTCCAGTTGTTTTCCATATTCATTGTGCCGTACAGCACTTCCCTGCTGTTCCCAGGCTCTCCCGGCCCTTGTGGCTGCGGAGGCTCAGCACGCAAATGCAAACGAGGTTTCGGCAAGCGAAATCAAAGCTAGCCAGGGTAAAATTGTTGTAAGTGGAAGCTGGATATTCAAGCACAGTGGAAAGGTTGTGATTATAAGCACCTGGATTGTCTTTTTTAATATTTCAGCCACAGAATTGAAAAATACAGTCTCTTTTTTAAATGAAGGGAGTTTTTCAAGTAAGAGTAACAGATGCCAATAATTTCCGTAATAAACATCCTCCATTTAGAATTAGGAATAGAAACTGTCAGCTTAGTTAACATAAAATTAAGACACGATTTCTCAACTCCTCAAGAGCTTTGTGTTTTGCTGAAGTAGTTTACGAACCACGTTTTCCTTTAATGAAGTACATGTATTTGCATATTGTGACCACAAGAGAGAGCTTTAGTGTTGGATGTGCACTGCTGTTCAGCAGCCCAGTATTTTTAACTGATCGTTTTTAAGCGTGATGAGGATACCAAAGCAAAATATCTAATACAGAGAGCAAAACAATTCCCCATTTTCTACAATACAGGCACCCTCCACATGTCCTGAAGTACAAGCATTTGAGAAGAAGGTTTTTGAAACTGTGACATTCAGAAACTGCTACTTTTTCCCAGCAGAACAAGTTCCTCTGAAAAACTGATCCTAAAAATTTACGAGCAGCCTCAAGAAGATAAGATTTGGTGGTATGTTTCCCAAAATAAGGTCTGACATCCATTTTAGTCTGTCTTTACAGAATGGGCTGGGTAATATAATCTTCTATGTAACCTTATATATAAAATTTGTATATAGACATATATGAGATAGTGTGTGTATATATTAATATGCATGCATATTCAATCTTTTCCCTACACCACCCTTCTCTGCTTAAACAGCCTCCCAGTTCTGGCCTGCTAAGCAGCTAGTCTCATTCCATTCAAATCCTTACCTAAGACTAATTTCTCCCATGATATCCATAAGGACTTTAATAATGATGATTATACTGCAGTTCAACCATCTCAAGCTCTCCACCCATCTCCTCCCTATTGTGTATTACCTTCCACTCATTTTCTCCCAGATAAAACAAACTCTTGAGGGCAGAGACCTGCTGGCTCTTCTAGTCGTCTTCTGGGTGTTGTAAAAGTAATAAGGCAATATCACACATAAAGCCCAGTATTCAAATGATACTGAGTCAGATGTAAATGAGGAAAAGCAGGTCATTCAGAGTTACCTCACCATGAAGTGTCTAGATGCATTGCATTCCTGCAGCTTCCCGGATATGGTATGTAATGAAAAGGCTGAATAATCTTATGTGTATATTATACCTTTCATCCCAAAGAGTACTCAATTACTTTACTAATTGACTGTGCAAAGTGTCTACATGAGAACCTCTTTGCTCATCAGCAAAATGCAGCTAGAGCACTGGCAGGAGCACAAGGCCAGCACAATTCCCAGAAAGTCTTGAAACAAAATCGTGGGCTCTGGGGAAGGCAGAACAGAGGAGGAAAATGAGAGATTTGGAGATGACCTTTAACTTGATGTTTCTCTGCCGTTGCCCAGTTTCAGCAGAACAACCATTTGATTGTGTGCGAGACATGCATTTGCACGCAGTCACCATTGAACAGACCACATCTGCAGGAGCTGATGTGATACTGGGAGTCGCGCCTTCCCTTTGCACTGAAATATGAGGTCTGGGCCCGATTCTGAAACGTGCTGAGCACTTAAAATTAATTGCCTTGGATTCAGCAGAACCAGCCCTAACCGTAGTTCTTGAAATCTCACACTACAGCAAGTATTGGCAAAGGTTGCTACTTGCTATAGCTATGTATTCATTTGTTTTTAAAACATAGCCCCTGGATGTTTCTGAGTTACTTTTTTTTTTTCTTCTATGTCATTAACTATTTGTAACTAACACCTCAGAAAGCTTCCTTAAACTTGTAGTGACCTATTAAACATCCGGAAATACGAGAACAGCAAAACCTTTCCCGAGATAGAACATTTTTTCAATACCAAAGCACTTGATGATGCAAGTGATTTTACTATCTGGCTTCCAAATCGGGCAACTGAGGCATGGAGTTAAATGACATATACAAAGCCAATCATCTGCTAAAAGCAGACCAACCATCCAGGGTCGATCCCAGCTTTTGAAAAGGTGTGCTTCTTCCAAACATGTAGAATACCAGCAGCTGCTTCAGAAAGTGCCTCCGGCTGTTGCTCGAGCCCTACTTACAGCAACAGGATTTTGAATAGTTAAAGGAATCTGCGCTCGCAGATCTTATTGTAAGCGTGGAGCCAGATATATCCTCTCATTTTCTAACATGCATATGCATCTTCTAACAGGCATTGTCTATCTCTTCATCTGTACCAAACTCATCAGATTACACTATCTGAAACTTCTTTTCCCCCTCAAGTGATCATAAAAGTTTCAGCATTTACTCAAAATGTTTTGTCGTGTTTTCAGTTTGACAGACTGTGCAATGGCTCCAAAGATAACACAGCAGCTGCCAGTGCTTCTCACGTGTTGAGCTGAATTATAGATGCCTGTCTACAATGGCATGTTTCCTCAGTAGTTTTAGATACTCTGAAACAGAATTTTCCAGGCTTCTCAAATATGTAAGATAGGGGATGGCCAGCAGCTATTCAGGTTACACAACAGTGACATTTTTGAAAGCCAAGAAGTGGCAAAACAAGAGTCCTTGGGGTGGACAGCCTCCAGCAACACCCTCCTCCAAACCACCTTCGGTTTCCTCAACTCGATACTCTGCTCAAAGCCCCAACTTAGGTCTTTGTTGCCCCTACTCTATGCTTTGCCTCCTTTCTCACTCTCAAAGGCTACGGTTTTGCTTGCTCCTATGGCTTTCAGCATTGAAGGTTCAGCAGGAGACCCACGGGCCGAAGCTGAGGCTTTCCAGCACAGTCTCTTTCTGAAGGTGCCTGGGAGCAGGATGCTCAGCATGTAAAGAGCCAGAACTGACTTGGACATTTTCTCCTACCTCCTTTCCTAATATAACTGCCCAGTAATTTCTCCAGCCCCTGGAAGTCCTTCTGCCATCGCATGGAAAGGGGCTGTTTTCATTTATACATCTCTGGCGCAGGCAGTTCAGCGTGGAGGCAGAGGGCAGGGTGCAACAGTAATTTACACACCATAAACTTTTGTAGGTTTTATTCACCTCATTGCTCTGGTATTAAACAGCATCGCGTGGTGACTGTGTAAGCTGGGAGCAACGGTGCCTGCTTTTGACTTGGTGCGTGCTCTGCCACGCAGGAGTTTACACCTCCCTTCCCCATCCGCTGTGCAGAGCAGCAGGGAGAGCGGCTGAACCGGGAAAGCCTTGTGATGAAAAAGAGGTGGGAACAGCGTATCCACCACATAATCAGTCGCATATATGCATTACTATAATACTTGAAGCTCTTCTAGGAGCTGTACGTCTGTAGCTGTCTATACACAAAGCTGCAGTCCATGCCAAAACCCAAAACTACACAGAATCTGCCAGGAGTTGATGAAGGTAAAGGAAGAGCCCATTAGGAAGCGCCCATTAGGAAGCACAACAGTGACTAGTATGAAAAATATCTCAGCATAGGTCTTTCCTGATGAGTGCAAGACCACTTGGAAATAGCAGTATTTTGTCCTCTGAGGGCTGTAGAGCGTGTTTGAAATGGGAATCTAGAAAGGTGAAGAAAGCGTGCATCAGCCTATTTATTGGAATCCCATGGGGTACATGGTGATTCGCTTTCAGGGAATCCATGTATTGATTCTTTTGTCCCATGCGTGACATACAGAGTTTAATAACAAGGCCGGAAAACTAAAAGCAGAAGCAAACCAGGCTTCATTAAGGGGCATCATCAAAGGAGCAAACCTGCAGAGGAGATGCAGAGCTTTACCATCTGCAAAAAATAACACAAAACTTTCTGCTGGAAGAACTTGTGCTCCAACAACTGTTGTTCCCGCTGGGGTCATTCCCCTCCAGTTCCCATGGAGAGAGGTCCCAAGAAACACTGCTCTGACTTAGCTGGTCAGAATTGGCTGTGTGAGTTGTAGATGATCTTTTCAGAATCTGATTTCTGCCAGTAGCACAGATAATAAGTTAATCCATCAGCATAGGGCTTATGCTTTTTTGGCCTGTAATATCCTAGCTAGCACCACAGGGTTCTTTTGTGAACCCTGAAGATATTCTTATATAGAAGAAATTGCACTGTATAAGTGTATTTTTTTGTTTGTTTGTTTTAGGCAAAGAAAGGGAAAATGTTCAAGTATTATTAACAGCTCAGCCTTTTTTGGACCAGAAAACAATTCTAACATAGAACAGCTGCATCTGAAAACAAAGTGGTTTTAATGCTCCTGCATTACCTTACCTGAATAATAGCATTCAGGGCTTTGTTTCAAGACTGAATTTGTTATAGGAAGTTAAAAAAAGACACACACACACAAACAACCCTATGGAAACTTTTGCCTACGATAAGTGTCAAGCAGAAGGAATGTTATTGATTGCAATAGATTTACACCCATAATGAATTTGGCCGGCTGGTCAAAAGTCTAGTGGGTGTGTAAATGGGGATGTGAAGTGGGGAATGACGTACGTAGTGGTTTATCTGGAGAGTGGAGCCGCAAAATGTTGTAGTTACACTTAAGTTTTATTAAAAATGCCATTCTAACGAGCCCTAGTGGCCCCAGCACATGGAAAGTGGCTTGCTGTGTTTTGAATGGCACTGAGCAACACCCCAGGGCCTTAAATCAGTTCAAGATGTGTTGGTGGCGTCTGATGTTAAGCATAGAAGGGAAATTCAAAGCAATATAGATTTAACCTAGGGACCCTTCTTTTGCCTGATGCTTATCAATAATGCAAGTGTAAGTAAGAGCCAGGAGAAATTTGGTACAGAGGCAGAGTATTATATGAATGTGTGATTTTATTAGTAATACTTTTACAGTGAGGTTTGGGTAACCAATCCAAGTAGTAAGACATTATCTCTTTGTTGTCCACATTTCAAAGTCAGACATTCTGTCCTGTGTATTTCTGCAGACACTACTTGACGTACCGTGCCCAGGGAAAATTAAAAATTAAACTGGGGGGGGGAGAAAGACTTAACTTTTTTTTTTTTTTACAAGGCAAATGGAGGAAGAAGAAACAACCATAGAGTGAGTGGTCAGAGAAATTCTGCTACACATCTCAAGTCAGAGAGGTGGCTGAGGGATTTGTTACACACCACATTTGTTACTGACCACACAGGACACTAAAGACAAGGAAAAAAAAGGAAAACATGAAAATACTGCTAATTTCAACTATAAAGAATTCACATATTTCTTTGCGTTTATATGCAATGCCTTGCAAAGAAATTTGAGTGGATTGTCCATGTCACAAAGGGTGGATAAAATGGGCCCTATGTCTTTAATCCAGGTCTGTGCTTCCAAACCTCGTCATAGCTGGGACACTTCTACAAGAATGTCTCTCCTGTTTTGATGGGACACTGAAAATTACAGTTTCAGAAGTATTACTAATGCCAAGAAGGATTTGCCAGGTATTTGGATTTCACATAAGCTGCACGTATTTACCCCCTGCCAGAATCAAACCTTTGCATTCCAGGCTCTGAGATGAAAACCAGAAGAGTGAGGTGCACTTCTAATGCCATATGGATGGTAGAGCAAGATGAGCCTGGGTGGCTTAATTTGTCGATAGCCACAATGGCAGAAGGAACTTGAGATCTGCTGAAACCCTCAATATCCTTTGCTCTCTATCTACGTGGTCTGGAGATGGACAACCACTGAGTCATGAACAGCAATCACTAACTTATGAGATGCAATTAGAAGGGAACCCCAACAACCACCTAATGAAATGCCAGGGACTTGGCACAAATACCTTTGGTGATACAATGAAGAAGGAGTTTTAAACTCTTACCTTAAGCACTCCTTGCTTCCTTCCCACACCAACAGCTTTAGCAGCAATGTGACTTAGTGTCTAATTATAGGATAATTATTGTTGTTGCATTTGTAAAGGTCAGTTGGTAGAAGCTAGGACCCTAAGGGAATGGAGACAAGAAAGGTGAAGAAGGAAATGGGAGGAGCAAGGTTCACAGACTTTTTGACCAAGTAGAAAGAGAGGGAGATACTGCCTTTCTCTGTGACTGGACCACAATTTGTAGTTGTGTAACATTAATGGTTTGTGCTCAGAACTAAAGACCAATCGTCTCCTGGTATAAATGTGAGCTAAGATTCAGGCCATGTCTCTTGCCTCTCTCCATACCTATGATACCAAAGAACAAAGCCACTGTGTTGATGTGACCAATTACAACCCAGATCAGTCGTTGCATCTGAAACTGTCCTTTCCTTCTTCCAGGTTGCCTCAATACAAAGGAGGCATCTTCTAGGCTGAAGCTTGATTTTTGCTCCTAAAATTAAGGAGAAGGTAAGAACTTGCAGAGGGAGGAAAGATAACTGAACATAGCATAAAATCACAGGGAAGGAAACTGAATAGTATAGTAGTACTCCCATATCAGTGGCTACCATCTAAGAAAGCAGAGACCATAGTTCAGATTGATAAATTCAATCTTCTTGCAAATCCACAAGAAAGAAATCAGCCATGCTACAGACACACTGATGATCCTGTTGCTCTTTCCCCTCTGAGCTTCCTGCTCATTTTTTTTTTTGGCACAGATGTAGGGGCCACCAAAGCAGAGGATCACCCATGCTTTTCAGAATATTTGCATTTGAGTCTGTGAAATGAAGGCTGACATTTGTCAGCCAGTTACTAAGTGCATTCCATAAGCTATATTGAACGCTATTTCATTGAAGGAAAGTCTTCTGTGATCCTAACCGGTATGTAAGTAAATAAATAAATACATCTGTGTGGAAATCATAGAATGGTTAGGGTTGGAAGGGACCTTTAAAGGTCATCTAGTCCAACCGCCTGCAAGAAGCAGGGGCAAATGCTGGATCTACATCCACCTCAAGAGCTTCAGATTTCACTAGGAGAAAGCACAAAGCAAAACTGCAACTAGCAGAAAGGAATACTTGGATACAAGCAATCATCAGGACAGAAGTAGGAGATACTCATTATTTGGACTCCTATCCCCTGTATGAATAATTGCCCGATCCTGGAACAAAAAAAATAATTTATTTGTTGACTATAACAAAATTATAAATTGGTAGCAACAGTGTTGTCAGGAATCTTGGACTTGTCCTATGCAAATGGAATTGACACACCTAATTTATTTTTTGTAAGACTTCAAAGAAAATAGGTCAAAATTCCTCACTGCAATTAGTTCAACTTAATACACGCATCTTTGATCTGTTAAAATATAATTATACTTTTCTAAATTACCCTCATTTCATTGGAACTGGCAAGATATGAAAGTATGGATGGATCTGAACCTAACTGATGTTCTCCAGGGAATTGTCTTGTTATATGCTTATGAGGTGACAACCAAGGTAAGTCCATTGCCTAGGAGCCAATGCAACTTCTTTACTCCTGTGCTATTCATTTAGTATTCCCGTCGTTTCCACACTAGCAGGAGGAAAAAGGTTTATAAAAAATGAAGTATATTGATTTTAGATTTGTTGAAAATAGGTTGAACATGAGTTTAGCTTGCATCCATCTGTATGATTTTAGCACTCTGTAGAATCTATTTCCTAAACACTGCAAATTCAGGGCATGGTTGCAGAATACTCATCTGAGAAGCTGATTTCAGAACACTGTAGGAATTTATATTAATAAGAACTATCAGATCAGTCAGACGATCTTAGCTCTGCTTTTGTCCTCTTCAAGCATCCTAAACTTTACTCCCAATTCCAACTGTATTTCTAGGGACATTCTTAACCTTCAGCACTGGACTATATTACACAAATAAAGAGAAGAATTCATCACCATAAAACAAAGAGAAAGGAAAACTTCCAAGGTAACATTTAAAAGGATAAAATGAGTCAGTGGTAGGAGGAACAGAAGAGTTCCAAGTCAAGGAGAGAAAAACTTATTTTCAACTCTCATGGTTCATGGGAAAAGTACAGGAATAAGACCTAGAATGGAGAAATAAACTGAATATATGTGTACAAAGAGGATAAACCAAGGGGATTAGAACTCTAGGTGAGATACAAGTGTCCTCATTTTCAAATATCAGAAGTTATTTATCAAAAGATGATAAATTTTTGTGGTTGAAAAAGGTTTTTACAAGGAAAAGATATTTACAGATGTGATCTTACAGACAAAACCTTAGGAGAGGGAGATTCTAACCTATGTTTGGCAGGTCTGAGTCCACTTCGATGTTCTCCCTTGATACTCCCATGTGTGTGCTTAAGGAGAGAAAGGGAAAGAGTAAATAATCCAGGTAAACAAGCACATTGTGCAACACTGCATCTGGAAAATTGTGTCAGCCTTTAACTTGTTTAACTGGCCCTCCTATAGCACTAACACATCATTACTGCTTTCCAGTGTTTATTAATGTCATTTTTATGGTTTATTTGTAGCAAAGTTCAAATTCCATGCAAATAGATGTTTTAAAAAAATCAGAGGTTTCATAGCCTTCATTATTATATATTATAACAAGGAGATTGCATTGGATACGGATGGGGCAGAGAAAGAAGCTAAGTGGGCAGCATGTTGGATAGCTTTGTGGTCTTACACAGGATTCCTACCTCATCAAATTCCCTGAAATCCCATAGCTACCAAAATAAACATTCCAGTCAAATCTGCTATTTCAGACTAAAGATGCTCAGTTCTGCTGCACTAAGGATTTTTCTCTATGCCGAAATGATCAACACACTCTGAAGAAAATTGGTGGAAGTCCTTTCCCAAGCGTGGTCAAATGTCCAGGACTTCTCAGAATTAATAGTCATCATTCCTTTAATAACAGTGTGCAAGGCAAGACTGTCATTCCCAAGCCACTCCTGGCCTGCTGGCACAGACTGTAGCATGCAGTAATGTGATTCTTCTATTCCCTCCAAGGGAAAGGATGCAGAAGACTCAAGCATCCCAAATGACTAAGCACCCACCAAAAGAAAAACTAGATGGTTAGTCATGAAACTGAGAGAGCAATCATTCAATACACGGTAAAAAACCTTATTTTCTGAGCTCAAAGTTAATACCCAAGCCTCATGGAGGCCAATAGGGAGCTCTCTGGCATTTTTTTCCTTTTTTTTCCCCCCCCTCTTACAGAGTCTGAAATATGACTGTATGCATGCCATCTTCTGCATGTAAATCAGTATAAAAATCACACTTTAAGGATGCTCTTTTCTCTACAGGGATGCAAAATGAACCATTTAAAAAGTGACATGTTTGATTTAACTTGAACAAATGTTTTCAATGAGTTCTCCAGATACCTGGGAAAGGATACTAAGATTTTTTTTTTTTTTTTCCCAGACGACTCCCAACATAATTTCAGTGATAAGTTCTCAGTCTATAGGTTGACCACTGTCTGGTTTCATAAATAAAATCCAAGCCTCAAAGTGGAAATAGGTTATGAGAGGATTAAACAAGTGACACTTGTTATTAGTATGAATGTTAATCACTGCATCCCAAATGGACAGTCTTGCTGCAAAACTTGTTTCTCCTTTTACTCTTCTCACTGCAGGTAAAGGAGGGGCAAAGTGTTTATGGAGCTTTCTTTAGAGCTGGAGCAGTGTGTAGTACTGGCTCTTGGCAGTAAGACTTAGTTGGGACAGGTAGAGGGAACTGACTGGGCAAAACCTGCTGGGGAGGACAGCACTAAGACTACAATAGATTCTAGAGGACAGCTTTAAAATTCAACAGAGAGGTTTGCTACATCCCGGAAACCCAAACAGCTGAGAGTTTTGGTTTAGCAGATCTAGTCATCTATTTCAGGACTTCTTCTAGAAGTTTACTTCAAGGTTTAAAAACTCATTTCGGTCTCAGGAACTCAGTATAGGAAAGGAGATAACTCTAGGCTAGACCCTAATACTCTGCCAACATGACTGTGAGAGACATATCTTTAGACTGAAAGTTATCAAGTTTGGCAAGCAAAACAATTATATTTTATTACAACATTTTCAATGAAAATACTCCATTTCTTTTTTGGGTTACCTGAGACATCTTTGAACATGCAGACCTTCACAAACTGCTTTCTCTCCATCCTCAGTGCAACAGGCACTCCCAGCTAGCAGTGAGACAATACACTCTGACCTCGTGATAGCTGAATATATGACTTAGGGTCAGGTTTCTCCTATTGCTTCTCGTTAAGAAACCACTCTTCTGTTTCTATCAATATTCCCTGTGCCTCTTCCCAGTCACCTGCCAGATCGCTCAACAGAACACCTGAGTGTAGCAAGCAAAAAGGATCTGAATGCAGACAACAGCACCAGGCCGAGGATCTTCCAGCACGCCTCTCAGGTGTGTTATGCTCACCCAGACTGGCTGAAGACTGCATCATTTCAAAGGCAGAGATTTGTAAATGCCTGTTTGCTCATGGACAAGCACGAGGGGTTCACAGCAGCTGTGTCAGCAGGACTGAGGCAGAGAAAGGAAAGCAGCACGCTGTAAGGCACAGTTCTGGCTGTGAAGGCAAGGTAACCTAGGTTTGTCTCTTTTCTCTTATGGTGAAATCATGCTAGCCCTCCTCCCAGATCACACTTCATTCCGTCAGCAGCCCTGCTGACTTCACTGTGACTATTCAGTCTGGCCCTAATTTCTCTGTTTCTTAATTTAGGGATGGTAAAGAGACTTAGTCAAAATATCTAAAAACCCTAGACAGTTGCTACCAATTGCAACAGAAAAAATTTGCAAAAGTAGATCAAATCTGGCCCTGTTAGCCCTTGCCAGCCAATGTTTTGGCTCTGGCTATTTTTTAAGTTCCTTTCTTGTCACTCTAAATCAGATGATTCACGCTGGTAACATGTTGTATCGCTTATCCAGTAATGCAACCTAATAAAACCCTGCTTAAAACCATTTTCCTTAAAGAACCAGAAGAATTTGTTCCTTGCAAAATCAAACCTGTGTTCTTAATAAAGGCAGATTGAATAAAACAAGCCCTGTGAAGTAAAGGGACTAATTTAACAGCTCGCTGATGAAAATCTGTGGCTAGCTTCCCCCTCCCTCACTCCTTGCATGAGAACAGATGGTTTAACACAAGTTTTGAATGCAAAGTTAATTAAAAAAAAAAAATCCATTCCTCTTACAATCCTTGGGCTAAGACTTTAAAAGTTCCCTGCTAAATCGGAATGCCAATGCTCTTATTTTGAGCTCTGTAATAAGGAAACAGACTCATTAATGTTCTGCAATTATTGAAGTAGAGTGATGGTCATGGATTAGCCCGGCATGAGCACGGCAGGCTCCCTTGGCAGCTAGACATCAGAATGGAATTTGAAAAACCTCTGGTTTGTTCCATTTTCTCCACTGCTCTTAATTTGGTACTGGAAGCAGGTACAGTCACCTTGATGGCAACGTCCCCAGAAGGAAGGAGAAGGTACTCAAAACCAAAGATAATTTCCCATAACAAGAACAACAACTTACTAGATGTTAGGATTTTATTTCTATGAACCCTGGAAAAAAAAAAAATTATTTCATCTTGGGCTGGGATGCATCTGTTTCTGGGGTGGAAGGTAATAGTTTGCTAATGACATCAACCTTGTATGAGAATCACCACAGGATGTGAGAAAAATATTAAATTTGTTCCTAGTATTGCTGTAAGCTCCTGCCCCAAAGACCTTCCAGTTTGAAAAGTCACTTTCAACAACTGGGAGGAGTTTGGGGTAAGTGAGAAGTAATTGCCTGAATTAGAATAATCTTGACTTAATGCATTTAACACTTTCACAGGTCAAACATCAGATCTTTAAACAACCAAGTGCACCTGGAGTTTTGGTTTACCTCTCATTCACAACCAAAGCATCTCCCAGGCCTGTTCCTGGAGAATAACTCCAGACTAAATGTCAGTCACCCCTAAAGACTCAAAAAAGTTCTGTTATTTTCTTCACTCAACTTTCTACCCAAAGACTGATTCAGCTCAAACATCCTTAATACCAGCTCTTACAAGATGAGAAATTCACAGGCCTACAGGGATGCCTTCTGATTATATCAGGAGTCCAAGTTTATGGTGAATCAGAAAAGGATCAGGTAATTCTGATCTTGTCAGGATCCTAATCACAATAGCACCAAAGTTAGTATCTAGTAAAGTCACTCTTCAGTTCTTATTGAAGCATAACTTGGAGGGACATCTAATTAACTACCAAGAGACAGAGTCCTCCTAGTTACCTCTACCATTTTTGATTATATCTTTTACAAGCTCCAGCAGCAACACTTAGAAACTGAAACAGACACTGAGCATTTATTTAACTAATTGTACATATAAAACAGAAATATTCAGTCATCAATATGTAGACTATGAATAGAAGGCATAACTCTGGAGTTGGGGTTGTTGTTGGGTTATATGGGGTTTTTTTAAGTCAGTCTTTGTTTTTTCCACCACTGCTTGATCATGGATTGCAAAACCCCAGGAGCAATTAATTGCAGAGACAACCTCTTACCCTACAACAATCTAATTCCTTAATAGCATCCTTGAATCAGAAAGATGTCTAAACATTATCGCATGCACCTCTGATTAATAGCTCCCACAACCAATTACAGATGCAAACACACAGAAGCAGACCAGGCCCACGATGTGAATGGACTGAAGGTACCATATATGCGACCGAGCGGAGTTCAGCCTACTTATCAGGTAGTGCTGGCATTTTATGGACCCAAAGGTTTTATGGTTTATCCTGAACTGAGCAGGCTAGCAAACAGCTTTAAAGACACTAAACATGATCTACAGATCATGGTTGCATAAATATGGTTAATAATATTATATCCCTTCAGCTCAGGTGTGGCTGATACTCTACCTGCTGTTTTCATTGGCATGAGGTCTCATGGTAATCATGGTTTATTGGAACCAAAGGAAGTCTTTTGACTTCCAGTCTATGTTTTTTCCTTGTTCATTGTTCCTCAGGTGATTTTTCACCATGTAGTACTAACTGGTAGGACTTCTGATGGACTGTGGTGAAGAACAAAGTGCTTACACAACAACCCAGTGAGCATTAAAAAGACGCAGTAATTAGGGCTCAGTTGGTAGCCGGAAAGCAAAATGGAGCAAAGCAGTGTAAATCTCTTCCATACAAGCAAGGGGTAACCGGGAGTTGCCTTTTCTACCTCTCTTTCTTCCTCACCTGTACTCTCCTCGTGATGTACCTTCCATGTTGTTGAGACCAAAACTCAGTGACTTCTCACGAAACCGTCAGCCAGACTTGGCAGATTGCAGTGAACCTATCAATCAATGCAGGCTTACTTAAAATTTGCAGCAAATCCCCAGCACTAGTTGAGCTTCATGTGAGTAAATGCTTAGGCAAAGAAGTTTCTCACAGCTCGCAGCTGAAATATCCCCTCTCCTCAGCTCCCTGGCAAAATTGTTAGCCAAAGAATGTGGTGGCAAGGTGCTACTGGGAAACAAGCCTTTGCTGTCCCTCTCTTCCTTCCCCCAGACACCTTAACTTCTCAAGATCTGGTCTTGCATCACACAGATGTTCTCCTAAACTCCCTCATCAGATTTTCAGAACCACAAATGAACGAAAGGCATTTTTCTTGCCACTAACATTGTGGGTTAGTACGTGCCTCTCTAATTCTGGGCCTTGCCTTGCTAATCTCATTTTCTAAAGGGCAAATTATTCCCATAAATTTTCACTGTGGGCTCTGCCTCATCTGTGCTGGTTTCCACTGCTGCTGTCTCAGGTAGAGTTCTACTTGTGTTGAATTGTGGCCGGCTTAAACACAACCCAAACATGACGTAGTATATTTTCTCCAGCTCTGCAACTCCTCAAACATTCAAAACTCAAGTAGAAAAAGTATAATGTATGCAGACACAATGTCTTCAAATGGAAGAATTCATTCTTAGTAAGAAAGTCGTGCAGAACTGGTGGCTAGAGAGGTTCGTTAGGTTGTTCTCCAGACAGCAGCATAAATGAAGGGTTTTCTTCACAAGTTTTAGTTTTACTGATTCATTATTATTAAGGAAATGGATGAATCAGCTAGGATAAAGTAGCGACTCATTGTGGACCTTTTATTAGACACCTCCTGACAAAGCCTGATTGGAGCCACAAAATGGAGGTCTTCACCTGACCTTGCACCTTTCCCCCACCAGCCAAGGGTTGTTCAGAGCTTGGGTTCTTGTTTTGGCCTATCATAGAAGCTACACATAACACAGGGCAGCTGTGAAATATAGATCCCAAGCCAAAGTCTGATTTATGAAAACTTCGTTCAGAGCAGTTCATACGTAATGTTTTGGGCTGGAGCCATCTTTACCCAGAATAGGCACCGAGTGCCTCTTTAAGGTTCCATAAGAATTTGGTTAAGTTTTTTGCTTGTTTTGGGTTTTGTTTTCTCTTGCTGACTTCCCGTATTTATTCTGTCTCTGCACATCCTTGATTTAACAGGAAATAGAAATGGAAACGCTGAAATATCCCCAGAAAGGTCTTGGTTTATTTTGATGGTTAACGTATTTCAAGCTCAACAAGTAGCAAAAATATTGCAAAGTTTACTAAGAAGATTATAAGACAAGAGAAATCCCACTTCTTCCTCAGGTGTATCCTTAATATGAGTATGGTTTAACTCCTAGCAGCATGAAAAATGTGGGGCCTCCTAAATGTTAAGTATTATATAAAATGCCCAGGTTTTATTGAAGCTCTGAAAAAAAGCCCCAGCATATGGGTTCAGGCACAGAGTAAACCCACAGTTATCACAATCAAATCAGAATTTGCACGTCCCAGAATGTGGCATCTCTCTGTGCTTTGGGAAAAAAATCCAAAAATACATTGTTAGGAGGTGAAAGATATAGGGAATAAATTGTGGAGTTTCAGATCCTTCCTGGCCTCTAATTAGAGCCCACATACTCATTTTTCTCTACTCGCATATGGGCCGTGCAGAATCTCAATTCTCCACTGGGGAATACACAATGTTAGTGCACCTCCTATTAAGGGTATTTATGCCATAAAGTCGTTTTTCTGCCAATCTCTTTCTAAAGAGATTGAGTAGTGTGCAGCCTGCTCCCAATTCAGAGCCTGATTCTTCTTTTGGGACAATATTGGTCTGCATCATTGCAAAGGACATGATTTCAAGTTCAAATAACTTGGAAAAATGTTTCTTTTCCCTCACCACTGTATCCCCTGACATTTTATGTGATCTCTGAGAATGCTGGTGCTTGCTTAATTTTGTCTACTGGAAGGCAAAAGGAGGTATCTCTTTTTTGGCATATACAAAGAATTTGACCAGTTTTCTTCAAAACCCTGTCTAGCAGCATCTCCATTCAGAGGGAGACAAGCGGAGTTCCCATTAATCTGAAAATGGGACTGAAAATAAAAATGCCTGCAGAATTCTGCAGGTGTGAATTAGCTCTTGCACTTTTAGAGTGCTGCCTAACATAGGCAAGACCATGACATTTGAAAAAATAGTAATAAGTTCTGGCTTTCTGTGTATATGTGCATGCAAGATTAAACTCCACTACAGTGCACTTTAGTATTTGGCCCCTACTTTAATCCTTCCTAGAAAGTTAGTAATTTTGCTAAAATACAATAACCTCGGTACAAAAGCTTTGATTCCTCTTAAAGAGAGCTCATTTGTAAACAATGATCAAAAGGAGCCAGGAACAAGCAAGGGTGGCTGTATGGAAAATGTTGCAGTGCTCTTTGGTGTGTTCACTTCCCTAAGCCCCTGGTATTTTGCCATTACGGTTGGCCTGTAATTTTCAGATGCTTTGGGAAATGATGATGAATCATAACGTTTTCTAGATCTCAGAGGAAAAAAAAAACCTGTCAGAGCCTACAGTAGCATTTCCTGGTTAAATATATGTTTGCTGCACAACATGAAGTGCTCGGTTTAATGAACAGCTGCAATTTGCTTATCTTTTGAGTGGATCACTTTAAATGCATGTTGGAAAGCACCTTTCACCAAACTGCCCATTAGAAGTGAACTACAAAGTAAAAGGGTTGTACATGGAAAGCATTTCTTATCTCTATGAGTGCAATATGTCTCTTGCAGAGGCTTTTTTTTTTAAGTAGAGGATATTTAATTATACTTTTAAAAATTCTGACAAAGTTAACATGTTTTATTTTCTCCCTGCTTCAAGAAGATTGACTAACACCTTAAACAATGCTAATCTGATGGGTGCAGGCACAGATGTACAAATTAGATGCTTAAAACAATGGGTGAGATTCCCAATTAAGTATCTCATCTTGCTCCACTCTTTCACTGTAAGACAATTAATACTACATATTATAGGACAACTGGAAGAGAGTGTGTTTGCTTAAACACGTCGCGCCAGATTAGCCTCTGGTACTTTCAAGGGAATAAACTGAGTATTGGAAGATTTGGTGGCTTGCCTTTGCTTTTTGGGAGAGGAAGGGTAAGGTCTGGATTGTATTTATTAAGGTTTGCTCTTGCTGAGCACAGCACTGGCAGTCAGTATTTAGTTAGAAGTCGATTATGACAGTCTGTTTTTTATTGATATTCTGCCATCACAAAATATTCTGAAGTGCCGTTTCCCTTTCAGCTCACTATGGTCATGGCTCTAATGTCACCAATGGTAACAGCTGAGGGGGCTGAACTACCTTTGGAGACTGCAGAGGTCATCGCCATATCCACTGCTTGGGGAACCCACAGTTCCCACACAGTGGGAAGCTGGTTTGATGTAAGGCATGGCTCAGGAGGAGATTTCTGGTCAGAAGTCTGAAACACAGTAAATGCCTGGCCAACAGAGCCTGCAAAAATAACCACTAGGATTTTACTGGGCAGTACTGAGTTCCCATCTCACAACTGTCTACTCACACGCATGTCTCCCAAAGTCCTTTCTGAATATGGTAAGGATGTTATCAAAGCTACTGCATCGCTGTCATCACACCACTAAATGAAACAAAGCAGGTTTTTTCATGTACTCTACATCCTTAATTCGAGCTGTTAATTTCAGGCTTTCTGACTGTCCTAAATGGAAGTGTATGCATTTGTCTCTGTAGACAGCACAAATAAAACAAATAAAGAAAAGCAAATATTCTGATTTACCCAATTACTTCTACAAAGCTGTTAGGGCTGCCACCGTTAGAAGATCACACTCAGGCATTAGCTTAGCATTGTCTTTGTGATGGCACCAGAAGCAGACACGTCAGACAAGAACAGTTTCCTCCCTGCACGTTCTTTTCAAGCAATAGCTATTATCCCAGTGACTCATGGACAGTTAAACCGCCATCACCGTCTCAAGGAACAGAGCAACAATATCTGTTGTTAGGCTTGGCAGGATCCATTAAGCTCAAAGTGATGTGTCGTATTTAGTGAAGACAGCCAAGTTCAATTAAGTTTCATTTGACATCTCTTTGGATGCTTCTCCAAACTTTATATGACCCTCTTGGCACTGTAAATCTCACAGAAGCAGTTTTCTTCATGAAATTTTTGTTATAAATTTGGTTCTGGATGGGGCTGGATGTGGGAGTGAGCACAACCTTCCACTTCAGGCACTGGCACTCCTGCTTCTAGAAGCTTTTAAGCAAGCAGGGTGAGGAAAACCACTGGATAACTTTGAGAATAGGCAGGAAAACATGCGTTTTGCTTCATGTTTTAGGCAAAAGATCATTTGGGGGGCAAAGGGAATGGCTGTCTCATTTTATCTGAGCTGACTTCTCATCTGCTACTTGAGCCTCTCTAGTTTTTCTCCTCACTAGGAAACAGCTTGGCTATGGCCATTGCCTGACTGGTGAAGTCAGGGTCAATTTTTTCCATCTGGACTGCATTAAGCATCTTCCATTTGCTCATCTCCCTCCCCCCAAACTACGCCTGCTCCTCCCCGGCCTCCCTTCTAATGCTGATGTGCTGCCAGGCATGTTCTGTTTCACCCACAGCCAAAAGGCAGCTCCAGTAGGATCTCATTAATTCACACTAATCATGGGGAATTTGGCAAATTAGTGAACTGACTTGATCCTGCCATTATTAATAGCTTTGCCATTGACTTCAGGCAGAAGCAGATTGAGTCCTTGAATTGATAGCTCTCCTTCGACACCAAAAAGAGATTATGTTTTATGAAATAGACTGATTTTTGTTTGGATTATTAGAGTTTAATGTTATGCTGGTGCATATGGCAGCAAAAGCAATGAACTCTAATTAACGTGATGGCTCACAACAGCTTTTCAGCTACTAAATCTCTATAGAAAGGAAATGAAAGCAAAAAGATGAGTTTTTCTTCCCAGTTAGTAGAATGCAGGAACTTGCACACTGAGAGTCACTGTATGTCTGTTTGGCCATCAAAAGATTTAGCCCAGCAATGATTTAGCTGATGGGATTCTGCCAGAGATTTCCATGTGACTGGGTGAATTCCTTATTCTTTCTGTGCCTGAGCTGCCTTCTGGAAAAAGAAGATATTCTTTCCTTTCTTATCTATGTCACTTGGCTGATGATATCTTAAAATCTAGTCCAAAAGAACTCTGGGGTATGAGGATGCTCTTTGAGCTATAACAAAGAGAAATCAGTGATCCACTGGTCATTTCTATCATCTCTTATCAGCTGTAAGAGGCTGTGTCTGAGCTTTTCAGTCGCATCAGTCCAGGGAACATCTAACGTCACTACGCCAGTGCGAGCTTAGCAGCCCTCAGTGATTCTCATCCTCTCGTGCTATCGCAAATAAACAAGCTCAGCAGTGTCAGCTGAAGGTCTGCAGGAGTAAAAATTACTTTGCATTTCTCAAGGTTAAGGTATTCTAAAGTACAAAGAGCAAAGCAAACATACATACAGACCTTTTCTCTTAAAAGCACCAAAGGAGACAACTAGATTCTCCCTTTGGTGCTTTCCTTCCTAGCAGCAATGCATAATCAACTTCTGGTCCTTTCAACAGTTTCAGCTCATAAGCCAGACCATGTTAGCTTCTGCCAGCTTTTGGGAGCGGGGTGAGGCAGACAGCTGGAGGCGTTAACGTCTTAAATCACCCCCATCACGCAGAGCCTAGGCGCTCTCGAGGGAGAAGTGAGGGTAGGGTGAGACTAAGACTACAGCGGAAATAAATCCTCTATTTCTACCTCTCTCTGGTAATGAACTTCTTTATTTCATGGGCTTGAGCAAGTCACTGGGAATTGGAGCCGGAATCCACTTAGTTTTTATTCCAGCCATTCCCGTTCAAGATGGGAAAGAACTGAGCGGTCCTTCAGACAGATAAATAATATCCCCTGAGCGTGGAGGAATACAAGCCTTATTCCTCCTGACTTTATTCCAGGAGCAGTAGGGAGGCAGGGACCTAGGCCTGTCCTCCTAGAGATCAGCAAGCTAACTCCCAGCTCCCAGGAGTAAATGACATCCCTTAAAGACAGTGGACTGGGATTTCTAAGCAGATTTTTTTTTTCCTCTATGGCAATGTCATCATGTGGTGCTTCCCAGTAGCTGCTCTTCTTTATGTTCTTGCTGGTCTGGACAGAAAGATTCTTGCTGGGAAATAGCCTTATAGGCAGTTTCTTATCTCCTACAACATACATAATCTTACAGTCAGAGATATACGTAATCTTTCAGTCAGACGCATAAACCCAGCACTCGGCAGATATCATACTCTCACAGTTCCCTGTTTAAGATCGAGACTAGAGGAAGAACTGGGCCTTACTTCATCACACGTGAACATGTCTGAAGTCCAAGTTAGAAATTAGATATTGAATAAATAGACTGCTTTGGATATGTAGGGGAATTTTTGTATCTTAAATCCATTGGTGATTCCACTCCATGCTGTGTGATTTGATCTTTGGTCTTTGCTGCTCCTTCACAAACTGGTTCCCATTGCAATTTCTATACGTCCCTTGGCTGGCTCCATGTGACATTTCCATCTATCTCTTCCCATGCATTGCTCTGCATTTGTAATGGTTTTCGATCATTCCAGTCTTGCACACAACAGGCTTTCATGGCATTCCCTGTTCTCATTCCTTCTCTTTCCCTTCCCCCCTCACCTCAAAGAGCAAAAAGTCTTAAAAGAAGGGGAAATGGTCAGATCTGAAAAAAAAAAAAAAAGAGGAAATCTGCCAGAAGGGATTAGCTGGAGTATGCGTAGGCAGCCGTGTGCTCTGGAAGGAATCCGGTTATATTTGTTTTCCCTTGTTCTATTTTTCCTAAGTTTTCCTTTAATTTATCCCCAACTTAGCTATGCCCCAAGTTAAATGCCATTCTATGAGATTCTTCAAATCTTGAATTCCTGTGGGTGGTAAAATACTTACTGGCTTTACTGCCTTCCTTAGGCTTCAGAGTTAACAATCCAATGACATAGGGTAAAATAACTCTCTCACCCCAAGAAACTGTAAGACCTGGCTTTTCTACACAGTCAGAAAATATTTTGCATCTTGTTCACATTATATTAATTTTCAGAACTGTCAGTGCTGGGAGAATTTTCAATGACAACAAAAACATTGGTGCTTTTATTTTTATAAATGACAGCTCAGATTCTGAGACAGCCATGAGCTGGCAACCTGGCTAGCTGAGCTATTCCAAACTGGCCTAGTTTAACTTGGCATCGACAAGGAGGAAATGTCTCATTCTGCACTTGGCTTGCCAGGGAAGGTCTCATTGCTTTTCTAGCAGTGTAGAATGACTGGCTGCTGCCCTTTGCTGCAGTTATGGATCGTGCTCTCTCTGGACTAGGAAGTCAAGTGTCTCCCATGAATGAGTCTATTTGCGTGGCTACAGTACCACCCACCTTCCTACTGGCACCATCTGCCTAAACCTGGAAGCATGGCAGCACTTACCAACCTCAAAAGCAAGGGTCTTCTAGCATCTGGCTGAGTATTAATTGTGTCAAAAGTGAATTAATATAACTGCTTTTCAGGCTAGACTGAGAGTGCAAGAAGCAACAATGCCTTCTTACAGGCAAAGCTATCAGCTTGAGTTTTGTAGCCTACATAAAACCATTTGTTTGTTCCTTGATCTATTTTAATACTTAAAAATAAAAAGAGTCTGCCTTTAGGCTTATCCAAGTAGCTGGGATAATTTTCATTCTTTCTGCCCTTCTTGCTACTTGATAGGATTTGGATCAATCTGTTAAAAATGTAATGTGGCTTTCCACACAACTCCGAAAGAGAGAACATAGACAATGATGAGGGCAAAGCCTCTGTTGTACAAACTCATGGACCACTCATCTCCCAACCCCCTGAGCCACTACCAAGCCTCAGGCTGCCCCGGGGAGGTGTTTGTGCAGTTTCTGCCCTGGATGGTGCTGTTAGCAACAGCATGGGAACTGTCCCAGAAGATTCTGCTGGTGCCTGGATCTGCTCTGTGATGTTCTGCTGCTCTCCAAGTCAAAGGGCAGTTTGGTCCAGAAAGTGGCAAAGAAAAATGAATGAAGCCTACTTTTCAGTAATTACCTTGTAGCTGCTGTCTCCAGTAGCTGAGGTAGAAACTGCTAGGTATTTGTAACGTTGTGCTCACTCTCATTTAGCTTCTCTGGTTTCTTAAGAGCTAAGCTCTGGTTACAGCCTTAGTGGGGATTTAACAGGATCTGTCTCTCTGCTATCCAGCAGTCTATTTTCACGAAAATCACAGCAACCTGATTATTTCTGAGACCTCTGCCCCCTTGTCAATTTTGATTGGAGTTGGCCCAGGAGTTCAAAAGGCTGTAACAGTTTGATCATATAATCCCGGCTTCCTTAGGAAACCAAGCTAAGGAACAAACAAACAGAAGTCCTTACAAAAATACTCCCTTGATAGCCAAGGGATTTTTTTTAATCAACACCTTGACTTCTATGAAGATTTTTACCTTCACTTCCCACAAAGATTGTCTTACAGATCAGCCACTGAACGTGCAGAAGTGACTCTGGAGTGGCACCGTTACAGGCAGGTTTGCATAAGGGTTGGTCCGTATCCCAGTGGGAACCATGGGAAACCAGCACGGGACTCAGGCGTCCTGCCAGCATCACTGCCTACATCTAGTGCAGAAGATGGTCACTTGCAGAGTAATTAGCAGAGATGTTTAACTGGAGCAAAGCTCAGAGTTGACCTGTTAGCAGACAGAGGGAGAGGAGTTCCCCAGATGGACAATTCCCTCTGACCTGTCCACCCAGCTCAAATCCTTCCCGGAGCTGCTGCGTTGGGTGGTGTGGGAGTACAAGCTGTAACCCTGGGAGCCTGGGACTAGGGATAAGAAACAACACCTAACCATGGTCCCAGCTGGTTTCCTGCCCAGCTTCGTGGGGTTGCTGGCCCCAAGGAGTGTGGGGAGCTCTCCCAGTCACCAAGGGCCCCTGATTTGGGCACTGGGAGCAGAGCTGAGCAAAACTTCCTGCAAATCACAAGCTTTGACACGTCCACCTCGGAGCAGCATGACTGCAGAGCAGGAGCACCGTGCTCACATTCCTCCAGGTTCGTGGCCAGCTTCTCCTCCCTCCACTCACTTTTCCCTTGTTGCTCTTTCCATAAGCACTGACAGCAATTCTGCTGAAGGGACAATTTTACAACCTAATCCAAATAAAAGACAGCAGCTGCCAGTGTGGAAACCCTGGACAAGAGCATGACTGAATGGTCTGAAGTAATATGCTTTGGTATTAATTGCAACCCCCTTTTGCTTCTGCCACTTTCAAAGCAGCTCTTAAAAAAAATAATAATAGTGGAATGGCAAATATGCCAAAAGCGATTATTTATGCACATTCAGCGC
>WHYT01017351.1:336435-547218 GCA_009806455.1 Tetrax tetrax
CTCCGTCGGGTACCGACCGGGCTCTGCCCGCACCCCCCGCCTCGTCCCCCAAACCCCAGGTGCTTTTCCACCCGATCAGGGGGCGCGGGATGTCGGATCCTCACTCAGCGCAACGACCCCTCGGAGAAACGCGGGAGCCTGTTCCGCGACGCTCATTTTTCACCCGAAATGTTGTGTTTTGGTTTTTTTTTTTTTTGTTTGCGTTTCCCCGGCAGCAGGACCCAAGTCGAGCTTTCGGCAGAGGTCAGATCTGTAATTATTATTTTTTTCCAGCGTTAATTACACACGTGATGAATAGATGAGCTTTAATAAATTAGGGGCACACAGTCCTTAATTAAGAGGCATATCAAACCAGTACTATGAAAGCGATTCTCTCACTTCTTGACTTCCTACCAGAAGTATGAATAAAGAGTATCCTTTAAAAAGCGTTTCTAATTACTGCACGGATAAAAGCAAATACATATTGTTCTCTTCAGAATTATTTTAATCTTATGCCGGGCGTTATTTCATGCTGTGCCCGCAACTTTCTCTGTGTGGGTTTTTTTTTTTTTAACATCCAGGAAACACAGAGTTTGGGAGCCGTTTTGGTGTCATAATTTATAACTGAAGCTCTAAAACCCAAAACGCTCTGGGAAGGCGGCAGTGCATCTGCCCGGGTCTGGGGCTGTGTGGCACAGCTCCTTGCCCCAAACCCTGACTTCAGGGGCAGCTTGGATGGAGCTGTCGGCTCCAGGACTCTGCTCCCTGTGCTGATTTGGTTATATCCCTTACACAAAACATGCAGGGTTTCATTATCTCTTCTTGTACTCGATTTGGACTCCTGACTTTCCTGCCAGCCCATGCAGGAGTCTTGGAAGTCCCCAGTCCTGCTAACGCAAAGCATGATTTCCCACTCCTTCTGCAGCCTGGGTGATTGTACCTTTTCCTAGAGGGCAGCTCGGGAGCTGGTTTTGGGAGAGGAACTGGTCTGGTGTGGATTTTCTTTGGGCTGTGCTCCTGCACTCAGGCCACGCCAGAGAGAACCTCGAGGATGGGGCTGTGCTGAGCACGCTGCACTGGGCCCAGGGGTCTCCCCGACCCCTTACAGCCCTGATCATCCAATCCCCCTGTCAACCAACAAGCATCTGGGCTGCCCCAGCCCTGACAGCATCTCACCTGGTGCCACGGATGGCAAACTGGAACCCGGGCATGCGATCGCGGTGTGGAAAGGAGCGTGGGAGGACACATACAAGAAGCCATTTTACAAAACCCCACTCATCAGTGGGGCTAATAGTAGGGTTTGCACACTCCTTACTGCTAGCAGTGTTACTGCAGACCTCGATGGGTTACGGATCAAAGCCGAGCGAGATCTGCAAAGAGAAGTGCCTCAGCTCAATCAGCCTGGCTGAGGCAGCCTGCAACATTTCAGGTGAGAGAGCTCCAATTCGGGCTTTTCTCCAGGGGTGAACATAAGAGTTGATCCCACAAGCTGATGCTTCTCTGGCTGCTCTTGCTATCCCCAGTTTGTCCCTTCTGCTTCCCCACAGAGCTCGTCTCTTTGCTGGGTGAGATGCAGGGCTCACGAGCTCTGCTGGTGCAGTGGGGCTCAGTCCCTCTTCTCCCCCCCTTCCCATTCCTTTCCCTTCTCCATGCTTCCTGCACCATGACAAGTAAATGAGAATTGATGGACATGCAAGAACAATGTGTGTGTGTCAAGAACAATGCACTGCCCGTGGAAAGCCATTGTGGGGCTGCTCAAAATGCTACAGATAATTATACTGCGCTCCCAAAGTCAATGCCCGCTGGAAGGGCGCCTGGGGAAGGAGAGCTCGCAGGAGGGCAGGTCATGGTGACACTGATCACGTCCCTTGGGTGCAGCTTCTCTCCCCAGCTGCCTGGCTGCGGCCTGGGTGTGCAAGCTTGCACGCCATCCCCATGGGTTGGGAAGTTTCTCTGCGCTGCCATCCTTGGGGAGGCTGGAGGAAGGAAGGGGACCAAGGGACAACCTTCTCTCAGCATTGTGAAACACGAAGTTGGCTCATCCAGCTTGGCTAGGCTGGATTTTGGGTGCCACAGGGGCACCTGAGCTAGTAAGGCATAGCAGGGCTTGCTCATGGCATTCACCCTTTTCGTTCACCTATTGTGGTGTTGGAGTATTTTCTGTCTGAAGTCTGAACTTGGAGGTTTCTCTCCTCCCTCACCCCTCCCCTCCTTCATCCTCCTCTTGTCAGTTAAACATAAGGAGAATGAAGCCCCACACAGCACCGAATGTCGAGATGGAAACCTTGCCGAGATGGAATTCAGAGAAATTTCTAGGAATTAAGGCTCTCCCCCCTCCTCAGCATCCCAGAGTGGCTGCCCAGTCCCAGACCAGCGGGGAATTCTCGCAGTCGTGGGGAGAACTGACGTGAGTCTGGGGGTTTCCGCTGCGCCGGGCTCCCCCCTCGTGTTCTCAGTGGGACCCCACTCCCGGGCACTGTTTCCCAGCTCCATATTCCCGTGTGTCCCTCCTCAAATCCCTGTCGCCCTCAGAAACCGCAGCAGAGAGCGCGGCTGGATCCCAAGGATGCCCAGAAAAGCCCCTCAGCCCCCGTGCCCCTCAGCCTCCCCCCACCTCCGGCAGCATCAGTCCCCCCGAGCCGGGGCGGGCTCCTGGGGCTCTCAGCTGGAGCGGGACGGGGAGGGAGGGAGAGCAGGGGGAGGAGAGACGTCGCAGACAAACTGAGGCTGTTTCGCAGGCGCCAGGAGCGGGGAGATGAAAGGGAAGCTCCTGGGGGAAGTGGCTGTGCAGTTTGACCGGCTCCAGCAGCAGCCGCGGCCCGGCCAGGCCAGCTCCGCCTCCCCCCCGTCGGGGCTCCGGGCTGCCCCTCAGTCCCACCTCCCCCTGTCCCAGCCCGGGGGCGGAGGGAGGCGACGGGCAGGCGCTGCCGCAGCATCCTCGCTCCCGTGTCCATGGGGCCGTGGGTGGCATCCCCACCGCCGAATGCCAGGGCGTGGTCAGACTGGGAGAGCTGGTGCTGGTGACTTTAGGGGCGTGGGGGCTGTCCGATTTCTCCAGCCCCCTGTCCCATCGGTGTAAATCAGGAGGGAACCCCGTCGGCTCACTACACCAATGATGCTGTGTATCCCCATCCCACGCGAAGCAGCAGCCGGTGTCCTTTACAGCCTACTGGCGGGGACAAAACGCCCGTGGGCAGTGGGGACCGCATTTATTTTCCCTGAGGGACAACCCCACAAGCATTTCCCTCTCTTTTTACGATCGATTTGATTAATAAGCCGTTTTCTAAAGAGAGATTTTTTTTTTTTTTAACGAGCCACCGTGGGTCTGGCGTGTGGAAGTCCCTTAGGAAAGGAAGATAAGGCTCCCGATTTGACTAGAAAAAAAAAAAAGGCAGAAAAATGGACAAAACAGCTTGCATTAAGTCTAAGTTTTACCCCGAAATGCGGTGCACGCCGACGTGATATTTGATGTGTCGGAGGCTGGGAGATTTGTGTCTCATCGCCTTGCTCCAGCTGAGACCTGGAGCCAAAAGAAAGGCGTCGTAGTAACAGATAGGACGCCTTCATCTCCAAAGCTAGAAAGGAATTAAAACGAGCTGAACATCACAGACGCTTCCACGTAGACCCCACTCTTGAGTCCTTCGGACACGCTGCCCACGCGCGGGAAAGGCAGATGCCGTGGGGCGCAGTGGCAGCGCGCTCGGTGCGGGACACGGGCAGTAGGTGCAGTCGGGCGGTGTAATCGCCCTCCGTCACCCGACAGCGGCTCCTGCTTATCTGCCCGGTGTCATCCACTCGTTAAGACAGCGAGCGCGCAATGAACCGTGATTATTGCGTAACGCGCGCGGCTCCCTGCCCACCCGCCGGGGGATGTTCTCCCTCTCTCTAGGCAGGTATTTCCTTTGCTATCAGATGTTTACTCCGTTTGGCAAGGGGCAGGGGATAGCTGGGAGAGATCAGATGTCTCCCAGCTCGGAGCAGGTAACAGTTTTGCCCTTAAGGACTGAAAACGATTTTTTTTTTTTTTCCCGAGGTAATAACTTTTTTTAATAAACACACGGGAAAGCTCCGGAGAAGGAAAGCGCTGTTAGAGAGGTTACGTTTACACACAGAAAATTCGCGATCGAGAGGATCGGATGGAGACTCGATTTTCGGAGAGGACGTGCGGCCTCTTGGTGCCAAGAGCGGGGCTCCGGAGGTATCGGTTGCCCTGTGCAGTGACGGGGGCTCCCTCGGGCCACTCCGCACCCCCGAGGGTCTCACTCTGTCCTTGAGACCCGGGTCGGACCCTGCTCCCCACGAAGTGCTGCTTCCCCAGAGGGCAGGATTGGGCCCCGAGGAGAGAGACCACGGGCACCTGTTGCCGCCGCGTCCCTCGGAGCCGGGGCCATCCCAAGCCGTCCCAGATGGACACACCAAAGCCGCCACGGGCAAAATAATGGCCAAAAAAACCCCGGCGGGCAAAATGCTTCGGGCTTTGGCCCGGCCGGCCCTAAGCCCCCGCCCCGTCTTGGGGCCGCGTCCCTGCCAGCGGCAGCCCCGGGCGGGGGGGCACCGATCCCCAGTGGCAGAACTCTTTTGTTTTTCTGTCCTTCTATTTTATATATATATATAAAGAGAGAGAGAACGGTGAAGAAAAAAGGGACGATCTATGCCCTCAACCCCCCCTCCCCACCTATTCTATCTTTCCGTTTGTAAGCGGTTTACATCGAAATTGCTGCAGTGAAATTCAACTATCGCACACACCTTCCTGCTTGTCTGGGTTATGAACACATCAAAATGATTCACCCCAGCGCGGAAGATAATGTGTGTAATAATAGTTGTAAACTAAAAGCTCCTGTACTGACTGAGCTTCGAACACCCGATTATTCCCGGAGGCTGCCTGCGCACACCCACGTCCCCACATCCACAAGCCCCCGAGTTTATTTTTATACGGGCGTTTTACTTTTATTTGTCAATTGTCATACATATTCGTTTTTGAGGCTTTGCCTGGTTCCCTCCACCAGCCTAGGAAATACAGAGGGGTTGGAAAATACACAGAATTATCCTGTGCTCCTATAAAAATCCTATTATTTATGCAGTACATTCGCGGCGTGGAGCTGTGTCCCACACTTGATAAAATTCTAGAATTACAATTGTCTGCTCTCAGATATTTTTTTCCACTTAGCTTCCCGTTTTTATTTTCCAAACGTATCCCGAGCCCCCCGAGTGACCGCAGCTTCCCGACTGTGCCGTTTGTCTCCCGTAGCTGCCCATCTCTTTTTGATTATCCAGGCTGAAATAATAAACCAATTAATAAACCGCTTTGGAGTTAGAAATTTAAATTCCGTACAAATTGATTGTGAGAGTGCCTGATCCTGGGAGATCATCTGGCTGATTTCTTTACTTCTCAAACACCATTTCTTTATTAACTTACATTTCCACCAATTGCAATTTTTTTTTTTCCCAGGGAAAAAAAATGATATGGGATTAAGGATCTTGTTATTTTCATTTGGTAGAATGAAGGCGGGAGGCTGATCCACGCAGCAAGCCGGTAAAGGTGTTTTGGGGCTGGGTTTGTTCTGCCCGACGGCTGAGCCGGGAGATGCTCTCGACGGGTCCGCTCGCTCCGCTCTCCCCGGCGGCCGCAGCCATCCACGCCGCGTTCCCCCACGCGTGACGCCGCGCCCCGCGCTGCCCTCCTCGATCGGTCGTGGTGGGTGTCACCTCCCCGCCGGCTGCTGCCCAACCCACGGGGCTCCCCGCGGGAATCTGGAGAGAGCTGAAACCCTCAGCCGAAGCGGAATTTTACACCCAGCCCTCCCCGGCTCATTCCCGGCACTTTCTCACCCGGGGCACGGGATGTGAGTGGGGTGGGCAGCGAGCACATTCCACTCCGGATTCCAGCCAGCCCTCCAAGGTTACAGGGCTTTTTTTTTTTTTTTTTTCCCTTTTCCCATTATTTAATTACACTCCGGGTTCTTTCACGGGGTTCGCAATTACTCTGATTGCATTTGGAGATGATATTAGCTCTGCAGAGAGTGCCATTAGGGTCCCGGCAGTGTTACACAGGGATGGGAAATTTATTTAGATTTTCCTAGTTCCTCTGCATACTGTATCGGCTCCAAGTCTTTTTAAGAAGGGCAACATTTTTTATTTGTGTATATATACATATTTGCACGGAAAGTTTTAATAACCAAAGCAAATCATACTTTAGAATACAACAGATGTTGGCAGGATGTTCATTTAGCAAATGATGAAATTAAATCCATGCAACAATTTTTTTACAGCTTTATTTTGCACAACCTCTTAGAAATCAGAGACAAGAAGGATCTCTAATTCATCCAGTTTGCAGACCTTCAGTCCCTGTCAGTGTAGCTTTCCCTCCATCTACGCAGGAACTGCTGCTCATGTAAGGTAGTCAGAAATACCCCACACTGTCTTGTTTCCTTAATTTCTGTCTGGAAAATAACCCTCTTTCCAATGTAAGCACTGTCTTTGCCTCTGCATTTACAAAATAAATTTTAAACAACTTCATTTACAGTCTCTAAGGTAAAAAAAGAAAATTAAAAAATTCCTTAAGTCTCACTCAGGATGGCTGCTCGCAGAGATTTTGGGGAGGGAGTGCTTTCAGAGAGGGTTTGCCATCAGGAGACTGTAGTCTGCTATACGTGTTTTTGCTTCATGTAACAGGCTGAGTCAGGTTTTATGTGCTTTTTATCAAAAGTCTGCATTTTCTTCTGACTGCACAATTCAAATTTGTTCCACTGGAAAGTTCCTTGGACAGTAGCAAAAATCCCAGTTACTCTACAAATTTTTTTTTTTTTCAACACTTCTTTTTTTTTTTTTTTCCAAAGTGGTGCTAACATGACTCCTATGCTCAGAGATGCTCTCGGTGTTTGATATGGTTTGTAGCTGGACCCTGATCCTGCCGGTGGCTTGGCACTGGTCAGCTTCCACACTTGTGCTACTTAACGATGTGGTTCAAAATACTGCAGGATGCAGACAATCAACTCCGTCTCGATTTCCTGAGCAGTAGTTACAATGGTGAAGAAACGTGGGAAACAGAGATTTGTACCAAGCAAAGGCATTTTTGCAGTGTTTGACCGTGATAATGGCTAGCTCAGAATATTTAAGGTTCAGTTAATAGAGGTTTTATTTCATTTGATTTACTCCAGATGGTTCTCAGCCACGACACAGAGACTTAGACAGCAACCAGAGCTCCAGCATGCAGGAGTATCTGAGTAATGAATTTTCATTTGGCCCACAACAGATAACAGCCAGGGCAGCGCTTGGATCTGCAGCAGTTTGGATTCCAGAGCCGTAGGCTGCACAGGAGGAGGAGCGGGGGGCGAGGGAGGGGGCTGCTGCTCTTTATAGCACAGTGAAAGCCAGATCCACGTACGCCAAGAAAATAATCTTAAAATCATGTTAACAGTCTTCCACATTGCAGAGGGATAAATCTCAAACTAACAGCAATCAGAACAGTTTAGTCAGCCTCGGTCTGCAGTGCTAATATTGGCTCTGCTTCTCCATCATTATTGGTGTGGGTCCAACAAAGTCAACCTCATTATGACCTAACTCCACTTCAATTGCAACTGGCCTAATCAGCCCAATGTCTAATATGTTAACAAAGGCTTTGCGTGATCCAAAATTCCCACCAGATCTACTGGAGCAGGACCAGTACCACCTAAATTTGCAACACATCTCTAAGCTAGCTTAAACAACAGAAAAATAAAATATCATTTGTCTCTTCTGCACTCCCTTTTGTGCTTTAAATAATACTCCCCCCCCCCCCGTATGTAAATATAGTATTAAATATAGTAATTAAATTAAATTAAATATAGTAAATATAGTATCACAAGTATAAATTCTTAGCTTATTCAGTAAGATTTTAATTTCTTTGGTAATGTTTCAAACAGGTCAAGATTAAGTATATCCATGATTACGGGAAAAGAGGGAAAATGCCTTGCTGTGAATACCTACCAGTTAGTAATAAAGGAGAAACTGGCAGGAAACCTTGGAGGTAATTGCTAATGGTCCGATTAGATTTATTATTGGTGTGATAGAATTCAAAGAGGATAATGCAAAAGGCAGATTATACTCAATAAATATGAAAGTTCTGATGCCTTCTGGGAAACACTAGAAGCTTTTCTCCGTAGTAACTATTTATTGCAAGTGTAACATTATTGCTAGTGATTATCCCTTTGCTTTTCTTTATTAGCAAAAAGGCTAGCACGTAAAATCAGACTTTGGAGGGGAGGTGTGTGTATTTTCCTTCTGCAGATCAGTTTGCAGCAAAATGCAGTGTTCTCTTTCAAGGTGGTGAATGCCAAGAAAAGCAGCTTCTGCAGGCTACAAACAGCACAGAGCAAATCACGGGGCATAGGTGTCCTCGATTTACCTTTGCCATTCCCACTGGCACTTGGATTCAGACGCAGAACATCACTGCAGGCATAGCTCGTGCTGTGGGGGTCAAAGGGCCCTAAAGAAATCAGAGAGTTCGTTCTTGGTTTTGCATTGGCCGTGGCGTGGGAAGAAAAGCAGATTAGAATGAGGTAGTAAATGTCCACATGGAGTAACTCTTGTATAAAGTGGTGTCCTCTGCCCCTTCCCTCAGACCATTGTTAGCGGCCGCAGGAGGTTGTTGGAAATGGTCTACAATTGGAAGATGTTCTGCTTTGACCACCCTTGACTGCAGCATGGTCCTGGGCACAGAGGTGTGCCGTTGCTTTACAGCCGGCTTTCCTCAGCCTGGCTACGTGCCTGCAGGATGGGCAAGGGAGAAAGAGGCATGGGACGGCACGAGGAGCACCTGCCACACCGGGAAGAAGGGTAGTTTCGCCCTCTCTGCCGAGCGCTCAGGAGCAATTCCAAGCAGCCCATGGCCAGGGAGCAGGCTGTCTCCCCACTCACCTCTGTTGCCCCCACACTGGCTTTAAACACTGCCTCCAGCCCTGGGCTTGATTCAGCAGATGCTGGAGTGCTGCCCAGGTGTGAAAGAAGAGGTTGTGAGCTCCCATCTCGCCTCTTCACTGCCTTTCGTCCCGCTCCCATCTGCCCCGTTTGTCATCTCCTGCACTCATTGCAGCCTGGTCTCGTAGCTCGTGCTAGGTTGCTCTAACTTCTACTGAAGGGCTGGCTTCACAAAAAGAGAAGCAGAAAGGTTGCTTCCAAGTTTTCAGACCCCATTCCACTTCTTTTCCCTCCAACAGTTTTTCTTCAGTCCTTTTCCTCGGCTATAGGCTGGCTCTTACACAGCATATGAATGGTGTAGGTTGTCCACTGTTGGAGGCAGAGGGCTGACACCAGCACAGAGCCTACAGAGACAAGGGGAGAACAGAATTTTCTAACCACCACAGAGTAAGTGTCTCTGTTGGAAAGGCAAATCAACTCTTGTCTCCTCTTTTACTTTTCTTTTAGGTAAAGGTTTCCAACAATAAGATAAAAAGGCAGGAGCAACATGAGATCATCCAGTGTTGGATGTGACAGAGACAGACACTCCTTCACGTGTGTATTCTCCTGCTAACTCCGTGCAATCTTTAGGGAGAAGCATAAATACTGAGTAATTTTGTTAACTGGCTCTTCTATGGGCTTGTTCAAGCCAAATTTGGATTTTGTAAAACAAACAAACAGCATCTTTCTTTTTTGAAATCAAGAATGTAAGAAAGTATAAACAGGGGGATATTAAGTTTTCCAATTAAAATAATTATCTTATATAATTAAAATCCCCACTACCATCTCCCAAATTCTGTGGTGCCAGGAATGAAGAAAGTATAAATGCAGTAACTTTTTAACTTCTACAATCCAAGAAAAATTAATGCCCTGGTACAAAGAAAAAAGAAAAAGAAAAAGTAATGAGTGAAATTCTGTTTTCTTGAGTGCAGATGTTTGCAATAGTGTAAGAAAAAATGTTTATAGTTTTTAGGCTGTTCTTCCACCAATGTTTCTGTACAGGTAAAATGGAGATCTGAAAAATCTGATCACCAATTAAATGTAAAAAACATAATTGTGTTTAAAGGGGAATACTAGCAGCTGACAACAGCATTTTCTGCCCTAAACTTTACTGCAGCTCTCCAGAGTAATGTGTGCTGGCATCTCTGTAGTGATGCCTTGAAAATAATTTGCCGGTCTCTGAAAATGTTTGGTTTATTATCTATGTTCAAGATAGCTGAGGAGTTAAAAGATGGGTAGTGCCAGAGTTTCTTTGGTTACCTCCAAACAAACTCTTTTTATATTCTCCAAATTATATCTTCATTGAAAAATAGCACACAAACCCTTGAGATCTGATCCCAAATATTTTTTTTTTGTACAAACATTTTTTCTGTCTGTACATCTCACGCTATAAATGTATTTATAGCAACTGCATGGAAGAGAATCTCTGCTGTTAAGATCTCAAATCATTCCTAAAATTACCCAGTCTTAAATTAAAAGCTGGTTAACACAACGACGAGAGCATAAAAAGATTATTGTCCAACCTTAGTTTTATAAATCAGTGGTTGAAACAGAAACTAAGCTGCGGAGCCCTGACTTTCATTTGATTGAATGACTTTCGAATCACATTCCCCACATCCAAAGCTAGATCTGTCTAAGTTAGTTGCAATTTGCATTTTAAGTCAAAGGAAATGCAATATCCAGTCAAATATACATTTCAATTGAAGTTGGTTGGTTCAGTCTTGCCACTTGCAAGTGCTTTGAGCCAGCAAAATTCTCCACGAAGTTTGCAGGAGTGGTGTTTAACTTGCCTCATATGTGGCAAATTGCTCAGCGCAATTTAAGCCGTATTAACCTAAAGGGAAAAGAAAGGTCTGTCACTTAAATCTGGGCTGACTCCTTCGAACAACGTCGTTAATTGGTAACTTTGCTTTCATCCTCCTCTCATTTGTTTTGTCATGTTTGACAACGTACACATTTGAAAATTAATGGGTTAATCACCTGTATAATGGCTTTATACCAAACGCCAAAAGGATCTTCCTGCATGTTGTTTGTGAATTTGAATAAGCATCTTCATTTGCACTGCTGGGAGAGCACCTTTATGAAGCAGGCTGGTTTCAGGAAGGAGAGCCACTTCTTTCTTTTTCAAATTCTGGAAACGCTGAAAACAAGTTTTCATTTTGATTTTGCATTTCTTTTAACAACAAAATCAGACAGTACTCACATGTCTATTCACTTTGTTGAGTCTGTTCTCCTTCAAAAATAAGATTTTTTAATCACTTCAGTTATAGGGATGGCTTCAAGCACACCATTTAACACGCACTGTAATTTTTTTTTTTTTTTGAAGTATCATATGTGACTTTCCAATGCATTTCTAAATATACTTTTGTTAAAAAGTGAGATTAAAACATCCAAAAAGTTTTGGAAGAAACTCCCAACCAAACAGAAAACCTTGTATTTTGATGCTGGGAAATGGGACATTGTTTTAACAAATATTTTATTTTGAAAATTTCCAAGTAGATCAGCGCAGCGTTTTTACAAAATCTGTAGCACCTTGTGCTGACTGACAGGGCACAAGCTTCTGGAAACATCTAATTGTAGCTCTTCAGGCTCGGTAGCTTATCACAACCATTTGAATAGTCACTCTTATACAAATACAGGAGTAATACGATATCCAGCCTTACACCCTCAAACCATAAAGTAAACTTGTTTTTTTTCATGAAGCAATTAGAAGGATACATTTAGACATATCCTTAAAATAAACAACATAAGCATATCTGAAAACATTATTTAATGTTGTAACTTGTGGGTTCTTAGAATGACAGTTTACAGTTACTGAAATACCAGGGAAAATACTGGTTGAGACATTCAGGGAAGATAGATGGGAAAGTCAAGGTCATGACTGGATGGATGAAGGAATTTCTATCCTAATCCTGATTTTGGGCAATGATTTCCCTTCTCTGGTTTACAATCTAGGAGGGTGTAAGTGTCAGAATACAGGAAAACTCCCCAATATCTCCCATGCTTCAGGCCCTGCCACATTTATTTGCTTTTCCATATATTGTCTTGAATTATTATTCCTGTTAATTAATTAATGCATACAAAAATCCTGATGCTATATATTTGTTATAAAGGAAACCATCTCATGATCTTACACTGTTTAATGCTGAGTTTTCCCTAATTTATGCCAGGAACCCACCACTG
This sequence comes from Tetrax tetrax, assembly GCA_009806455.1. Lineage (NCBI taxonomy): Eukaryota > Metazoa > Chordata > Aves > Otidiformes > Otididae > Tetrax > Tetrax tetrax. The sequence continues at coordinate 348,532 of WHYT01017351.1, forward strand.
CCCTGACAGCCACCTTAAGTCCCCACTCGAAGCACGAGGAGTCCCTGAAAGCAGAAGTGGCAGCAGCTGGGGTTTGCGTTTGGGTCCCTCCTGCTCTGCAAAAGGTCCTCGCCCCCAACCTTGGCCAGCAGCTTGTGCCAGTAATAAAACCCGTTCCAGACACCTCTGGAGTTACAGAAGCGCAAGCCACTTGTATTTTTCCAATGGCCCCTTGGCCAGAGCTAATTTGGGGTCCAGTCCTGCAGCTGTCCGTATCCTCTCCAGGAGGTATCAGGTGTCCACCTTGCAGGCTCAGGGGCCGGCTGTGAAAGCCCTGATCCTAACCTGAGCATGGGAACAGAAACAAACTGCCGCTGCGTACAAAGCTGTTGCCCAGTGTCTGCACACGTCAAGGCACAACTCTTCCTGACCGCACCAGCATCCCCTGCTTTTGCTCCTTCCATCCTCTTGGTGAAGGTCATGTTTGCTGTTCAAAGAAACAAACACAAAGGGGGGAAAATCTGCTACGAAATTTAAAGATAAGCTTCAAAAAGGCAAAGAATCTCAGCCCATTTATTATACCTCTCTAGCCAATGATGCAGCGTTTCCACCCCCTTAAGCTGCTGGGGTTTTTTTTGCGTGCTTATTCGTCTTTTTTTTAAGAATTTTCAGATGCCAGTGTAACCACAGTTTTCCTGTCAGAACTGCTACACTGAAACATCTTTCAGTGGATCCAGTGTACTCGGTAGTTTCTGGAGTTTATAACACAGCCATAAAAAATTGCTTAAGGCTGAATCTTGGCATATTAAGTGTCATCACAGAAGTAATTGCTTTTCTTTAAACACCTAGGAAAAAAAAAAAACACCTAACATCTGAAGTTGCCAAAAGGCTATCATGTCCAAACACCTACACTTCCACGGAAGGTTTTCTTGGCTTTTATTCTAGTCTTTGTTTTTTTTTTTTTTTTTCTTCCCCTCTCAGCTGCTTTTGCAATTGAATGTAAGCATCAGAAAACAAGCGAGGTTATTAACCCACAAAAATGTGTCCAGTTAACAAAATGTTAGGAAACACGATGTCTAGGACAACATGTCCTTATTACAGCCTTTATAACACAACAGCCTCTCGGCTATTAGAGGAGTGAGTAAAGCATGGGGCTGAGGTTTGAATATGGCCCTTTTATTAATTCATTGCCAGCACTGACAACAGAAATACTCTAATTTAGGTTATTTTTTAGTCCTTCAAATGTTGTTACATGTCACTAAATTCATATTGACACAGATTGGGTTCTAAATAAAATGAGGATGGGGCCATGCTGGATTTTCAGTAGTTGGTCTCTCTCTCACAGAAATTTGCAAAAATTAGAGGATGATTCACTCCTAAAAACTTCTTCGAGTTCCTAATTCTGAAAAAGCTTCCTCTAGCACTATTAGCTAGTCTGAAAGATCCTGATTTTCAGTTTGCAAATGGTACAAAAATATATTCAATTCAAAGGGTTGCTTTGGCTATTTGGGTATTTACAAGCTGAAATTAGAGGGCTGTGAATGAATGTAATACCCTAAACAAAAAAAAAAAAAAACTCCTAACAAACAAAACAGTAAATAAGTGGGAACCAAGCCAACCATTTTTCTAGTGTGTATTTCTGGTGTGAATTTCACCATTTCTCACAGACTTTTGGTTATGGTTTTAGAGTTTTCAATTTTCTTCCAGGAACCAGCCAGTCATCGCACAAACTGTTGTGAGGCGTTTTCAGCAGCTGAATGACCCCACTGTACTCTCTGCACCGTGCATTAATCCATCACGTTCTGGTTAATTTTGCGTGGCTGTCACTTTTCAAGCAGGTTTGGGGAACGCTACAGAGCAGCTGATCTCTTATTTAATAACATCCCAAGCTTGCCCTACTTCTCCCACTCAAGCTGGAGCCAGTTGAGCATGGCGTCAGTATTTCTTTCTGTCTTACTGATAGATATCCTATTGTCTTTAATTAAGTGGTTTTTTTTAGTATGTAAGAGTTTCTGAGTTGAGTGATAAGATGGTAGGAAATAATGTGGATCTCTGTTCCATAACTTTTAGGCTGCGATGTAAAGCATGAAACTCGGCTGCTATATGCAAAGAGGAGCACGACAGCGTCTTCTGGTGAGGGGTTCAGAGCATGTTGCTCCTGCTCCTGGTGGCTTTTGCTCTGTCTCTGTTTCTCCTAGGACCTCCTACAAGCATAAGAGCTCCCTTTAGACCCCTCTTAATCCAGCCTGGGCCTCTCTAGCATTGCTCTTGCCACATTCGCCATGGTTGTTTGCCTTTTCCAATCCTTAAGAGACGGAGTCGTGGCTCAGGAATGAACACCACATCAAAAAGGTGCACATGAAACCAATACAGTTCTTTCCAAGAATGCTGCACGCTTGAATACAACCCTAAACAGTCATACCAATTAACATGCATATTCCAGCATTTCCCATAACTAAGTAAGAACGTCTTAGTCTGTCAGCACTTCAGGAAATTTCATCACCTCACTGTCCACTTCTTTCTGCAACTCATTAAAAAAACCAACACATTAAATCTCGTTGCTCTGCAGCTCTGACATGAGAACAATCCCTGCGTTTGTCTTTCCTTTGCTCTGGGGGTTACAGTGTACCGACTGCTACTTGCCGGTTTTAAGTCAAGAAGATACTTTCTCCCTTGTCCCGAAATGGCGATTTACTTTCCATAGCTACCCGTTACGGAGAAGCCTTTCATATAAAGTCTTCTGCAAACCCACCAAATGCCTCTCTGCCCCCGAACAAATGATCTCCATTCAAATACATTTGTTTACCATGACCTACATTTGAATTTCTCGTGGAGAAATATTCGTAGTTAGTACATCCATCTGGCCAGGTACCAAGATTACACCACATCAAAGCTATGTCCGTGGTTCAGATAAATCAATGGTTCAGGTAGAGGAGCTGGGGTATTTGCTACGGCAGCACAGTGCAGAGGACGGGCACGCTCTGCAGATGGCTTGTGAGCTGCGAAGCAGAAGTTTCTGAGGAGGGTTTTGATGGAGGGCGAGAGACAAACAAGAAACTCTGCTGCATGTCAGGAAACAATAAAGGATTTCACGATAGGCTGTGCATTCATACGCAGACAGGTAGGCGGAAAGGAAAGGTAATTTTGTGGTTAATGCTGCATACTCTCCCACAGGAAACAAGGGTGAATTTTTAAGTTCTGGACATTGTCCCTTGCTTTAAGTAAGTCCTATAACCACTCTGGACCTGGGGTTGCCATGTATGAAATAGAAACAATTGTATTTTCTTCCTTTTACTCTTTGTCTTCTGATCTCCTGCCTGTTTATTTTAGTCATTACATGTTTGTACAGTACTTAGCACAATGAGATCCTGTTCTTGTCCAAGACCTCAGAGAACTCTGCAACACAAAGGTCGAATTAATGAGAGAGATAATAAACCTTACTGAAAAAAAAAAAATAAATTCTTGTCATCTTTGTTGGAATTCCAATAATGACCAGCTCTGAGTGACTAAACCCCAGGTGACGCATACAGCAAGGAAAATATGCAGCAAGTTTTTCACAGCTGGCCTCCAAACATGTCATGTTTCTTTTTTTAAACAGTAGCAGCAGCTCACTTTCCAAAGATCACAAGTCCCCTGCTTTCCGAAAGCCCAAAAGAAAAAGACACCCTTTTTAGTGTAACCTGACACTTCCAATTCTTGGCATTAAGGTTTTCTTCTTTTGGGGGTTATTTGACATTCTGCTAGTGCTCCTGAGATGAATAACACAAGATAAGTGTTCTCATCACACGACACGAAAGTCGGTGTTGCACCCTAGTAAAACATGACATTTCTTGCAGGTATGAGTCTCCCACCGTACTGCATGGTTTGGAATTGGCCAGCTGTTGAGAACCCCCTCCGGCAGGTTTTCTCATCCTTTGTTGGGAGCAAGTTTTGACAACAGCAATGCTAATTGATTAAACGTTCTAATCAGAGATTACAGCTAAAAGAGAGATAACATTATTATTTCATTGTGTCTCTGAGAACATTAGCCTGTAAGGATCTAGCCACGTTGACTGTGGAACTATGTCAAGCTATATTAATCCACTTGCTTCCCCCTCTCCTTTTTTTTTTGTACCTGAGGTCAGGTATTTAAAAAGCTCATTCAGTATTTACGACACATCTTTCATTAGGATTCAGGTGGGGGGAAGTCTCTTCAAAAAAGCTTTTGCAACTTTTATATTCCTTCTTCTTTGGGAATTTTTACATCTAAAGCCAGCTGGCATTCACAGTAGATATTCGGAAGCGTAAACATGCTCATCGTAGAAAACGGCGTAGGTTAAGCTATGGCTAAGATGCAGGTGGTGAAAACGGCTGTATGGCTGGAACTAGTTTTTTTCACTAGTATTTAAATTACATGTATACAGATTGGCAGAATGCAAAAATGAAATGAAAGGATCATCCTGTGCTGAGACAGAACAGAATATTCTTAAATAATGTATGGCAGATAATTTGTCAAATATTTTCTTTAAAACCTTTCCAAGCACTATAAAAATCAGGTGCGCTATAGGCTTCCAAGAACATTTACAGTCTGAATAGGTGGTTTTTTCTGATTGAATTAAATGGTGCAACGGGTGAGTGGATGGATGAGTGCACAGGCTCTGGGAATTCCTGCAATCTCAACCTGACCCTGAAACCAATTTCCTGTGGGCCTTGGGCATGTCACTGCTATTGCTTGAATATCATCCATAGCATACAGTTATGTTTACTAATGGGCAGATCTAAAATCTTGATTTTGATTCCTTTTCTCCTTTACAGACTATGTTTGTGTGATTGATATCTTTCTGATTTCAAGGAAAAATTATTGCAGAAAGTTTCCAAATTATGTTTTCTAACATAAGAATCCACAAGCTGATCTCTGCATCACCTTTAATAAAGCCAAAAAAAAACCCCCAAAAAACCAAAATACTCCCCAAACAACAACAAAAAAAACCCCCAACTATGATGCATTTTTTTATGCATAAAGAACAGACCATTAGGATTTGGGGTTTTAATTACTTTTTTGAAGGATAATGCCAAGTTCATCTCACATACACAGATGGAGGCTACTGCTGGAAGTGCAGTTTGCAGATGGAACTGGGTTCCTCCCATCCTCTGAATAATTTACCTTTTTAGTTTCACAGTAAAATATTTGAATGAAGTGGAACTTTTGTAGGATTTCATTGGTATAATTAGATGCTCAGCAGTGGCTGATACTCAGATTGGGTTTTAGATACTGATATTGCTAGTCATATAATACTGTCATTTTTGTAATTTAACCCAGCTGTCAGATTTCCTTTCTCTTAAATAAGGGCCAAGATCAGATGATTAGAGAAAATCTTGTAGTCCAAGTATGTTAGCAGGAAAACTCTTCAGGAATGTAAGAAGGCAGAAGATAACAGAAACAAAAAAATATGCTTGTGAATAGGAAGGGCAATATTCAGGCCCAGATTTTGATCTTTATTAGAGCAGTGTAAATCTGGAGTAGCTCCACAGACCTCAGTTCAGTTGCTTTGACCTTGCAGCAGATTACAGATACACAATGTAAATCACCAGAGAGACAGCTTTGTATCTTTATGAGAAGAGGTGGGTTATAAATATATATAGATATTTACGCAAACATATGCAGCATGAAAACATCCCAATGGTTGTTTTTATATGAACATGTCCAACGTTGTTCAATGCAACCACTAACTCTGATACCTCTACACTGATGTCTTCACCCTCTTGACCTCAAAGGCAGTACAATACTATTAAGTTAACATTCAAGTAATAGCAAAGGGATTTTTGACAGATTTTGTCCTCCTGTAACTGCCCTAGGACAGAATGCCTGCTGTACATAAGAAAAGCATCAAGCAAAGCATTCGATGTATAAATTACTTGTGAAACCAACATGCTGGTATCATTCTTACTGATGAATTATTTTCTTTTTTCCCTCCTGCCATCTAATCAGAAAGAAATAGCCCAATATTTGTGCCCTGTGCTCCCATGCATTGACTCAAGTGATAATTCACAGTCGTTTTTCATTTGTTTATTAAGATTTCCCCTTCCAGTGTTCCGAGTGTGGAGCTCCATAAGTAATTCCAGTAACGAAAGGCTTCCCCTCCTGATAGCAGCCGCTCTCTTCCCCTGCAGGTATTTTGGGTGGCACAGGGCATGGGCATCCTGGTGCCCCCAGGGGCTACTGCTCCTGCAACGCATTCGAGACTCAAAGCAGCAGATGAGCTAGGAAAAAACAATTTGATACATGCATAGCAAGAGCCAAGAGGGGAAGGGACCTTGGATATGTGATTATGACTGACTAAAAAAAAAAAAAAATTTGTTCCACATTTGAGATATTGGCATTCCTGAAAACTTGTCTGTCTCAAGCTGCTACTGTCTGTACTGAAGAGGAGCTGTTGCCCAAAGATCACATGCCTGCATGTATACTTTCAGCACTTTTCCATTTCTGCTGTGTCCTGCAAGCAGATATCCAGTGGGCCAGAAGCCCAAACTCCCTCCTCTTTTTCTTTTTCTCTCTTTGCTAGGAAGGACATAATATTTGATACTTTTTTTTTTTTTTTTTTTTTTTTTTTGCTGCCTGCGGGCCAACAAAAACATATTTTTCTTCACTTTGCTGGATAGTCCTCCTTGGGCTGTGGGGATCTCCTCTGTTCTCTCTGGAGACCTCTGCTTTTGGTCAACTGGTAACACAGGAAACAAAAGCCATGCTGAAGAAATTAAAATGGACAGTGTATTGGGAAACTGTTGTGGGAGGGCAGCTGGGAATTTTGAGGGACAAACTGCTTCATTCTTGTATGATATCTCTTTTCTAAAAGCTTAATCAAACCACACCACTTAAAAGTAAAGTTATGTAGTGATGAGCAGTACCTTTGATACCCAGATCTGAAGTTCACAGTATTTGCACAGAAAAGCCATTAGCGTCCTTTCTTCCTGTAGCTGGGAGAATCTGTACATACAGTTCAGGTGTTCTGTGCTACTGGTAACAAATAATAATAATGATAATATAGACAAAAGGGAAGTAATGGGAACTCTTTTGTCTCTATGGTAAAGGCAAACTGTGTGGAGGCAGCTGTCTGCTCTGCGACCTATAGCGAATCCTGGTAGAGCGATTCTGTGCTCCTGTAAGTTCATTTCTTTTTTCACCTTTGCATCTTTTTTTTTTTTTTCCCCAGGCAAGAGAAATCCTGCAGTTTATTCTTTTTTTACCAGTTCTGATTAATGCCCTTTTCAGTCCCCTCCCACCCTCTTGGAGTTTTTCATTTTAATGGCACACAGCTCAGATTTTCTTTTTCCTAGGGGAAATAAGACTGCTCTTGGAAGCTACCTCCACACTGTGCGTGCAGAGTATTTTCTAGGGTGAGTTAAGGGCAAAATCTCCACAACATTATTGCACCAGGTTTGTCATCTCACATTTCATAAATCCTTGAAAATAAGCTCCTGAAAAGCAGGGATAAAGTGACATTTGGGAATGGAGTAAAATCACAACCTAAATGTGAACTCCAGCAATGGTCGGGAGTTGGGTTACCAGCTCCTCCGTCTATTTGGAATGGCTTAGAGCTGGGCCAGAGCTGTTTGCTTAGCCCTGTTATGAACACAAGGGTTGAACTCCTGGCCCCCTCCCTCATAAATAAACTGATGTCCAGGGTAAAGTCAGATGCCCATCTTTTCTTGAAGTGACATCTACAGCTCACATCCGAAAAAATCTCTGGGGTGAAGAGGGTTAAGAAACATAAATCTCGGAAAATAGTTTATTAATACTGCGATAGAAGCTCATGCCTATGAAAGTCAGCACGATGGATTAGGCTGCCTGTGTGTACAGTAAGGAGGGTTTTTTTCCCTTCCTCCCCTCCCGCCCCTTTTTAATTAGAAGCAGATTTAGAAAGTGGGACTTTCCTGAATAATCAGCCACAGTAAACCTTTAATCTCAGTCACCTCTGTGAGAAAAGAATAGGAAATCGATGTGCAGAAAGAGGGGAGACACAAATGAAGGGAATGACAAGGGAAGGACAGGTCACTGAATTCACCCTACTGTTATTATTTTGCATAAGTGAATGTGCCGGCGGCTTGCACAGTTCGAAAATCCTTTCTCTGAAGCATTCTCCACTGTAAGGTATCAGAGCACAGGGATGCAGAGCCACAGATTTGGAGCTGGCTGAAACCTTTTACTATAATAATCATGCATGTATGGTTCAGTTTGTATTTGTTTCCCAAGATATGAGTGTATTTTGATGCACACAATTGGTGGTACTTGTCAATGTCTCTTCTCAAAATAAAAATATTTTTTAAAGAGTCACACAGAGAAAAGAGCTATAAGTATCTCTGAGTGCTGGGCTGCATCCAGAACAGCCATGTTCTGAATCCTGCTGCTGGTCTGGGAGCCATCTAGGCTGAGTAACACCACTGCACAGGACCCCAGCTAGCTGTCAAACAGGGCTGATGATAACTGAAACCCTCTGCAAAGCACCTGGAGATTCAGCAGCAAAAAAAAAAGGTACAGAAAAGCTTGGTAGCAGTATTACTCAGTGCCTCTATTCCATGACAATGGACCCCTGCCTTGATACTGATGTCTTGTTTGTTTTTCCCACTCTCAGCAGTGCTCCAGCAAGAGACCTGTGCCCTTCTTAACTCTGTCTCTGAATTGCACCTTCAGTCCTTCACCATAATTAAAGCTGTGTTTGCTGCAAGCCATGACTTGCATCAGTAAGCCAATGGGTTTTGTAGATGTTGTATTCCCTCCCAAAGCACGGTCTCTGTAAGCCTGGCCTGCTTGATCCTGCTACTCCATAAATTGCATATTCTGGGAAGGCTCAGAAAGACCCAAAGAAGCTGAGTAGCCCAGATTTTCAAATGGCTGGCAATTGTTTGAGCAGCAGGATAACAGATATCTCTCATGGTAACTTTTTCAGCTTTTGCTCATCCTCTGTCCATTTAGCACATGGGCAAAGCTGTGAGCTTTGCCGTGATGGGCAGCTCCGCTATGTTAGCATTTTCCTTCTTCAGAGTGGATAAAGTAGATGTTTGTGGTATGCACTTCTTCAGACTTTAGTTCCATCTTTCCTTCCCCTGGGATCTGCTGAATTGGTCTCTTCACTGCATGCAGCATTCCCTATATATTTAGGTGGATAACTTGTTTTACAGCCTGCATGAATCTCCCATGTTCCTCTCGCTGCAATGAAGGAGCACCCCTTTTTGCAGACTCAGTGTCATGCTTTCCTGTTCCTTGACATTATAAAATAATTGACTTATGAGGCACAACATTTTATGACAATAAACTGATGATGAGCTGCTACCGAAACCCTCCTATATGGAGGTTTAGGCCCATTAACACGGACAGTAGAAGCCCAATGAGACACACATTAGCACCAGAACTGGCAATGAAACCAAGCTCGTTTTGGACCCCACTTCAAGCATTTCCACTTGGAAACCCTCCAAAGTCAATAAAGCAAATACGTTAATATGATTAACTTGAAACAATCCAAGAAAATGGTTTGTGTATACATCTTGGCACAGCTTTTGACAAGTATATAAGAGAAATCAGAATAAATTTACTTTATTGAATGAGTGTGAAGTGTTCAATTTACTTAGCGCTGGGATCGCATCTGACTGCAAGTGGGGAAAAATGGTTCCTGCTCTGTACTAACTTTGTAATTTTAAACTGAGAGAAGGTGGAGAGAGAAAAAAAATAGGCAATTTTGTACTCAATTTATCCACAAAAAATGATCTTCATTTATTCACTTAGCACCATTTGACCTGATAAGTGTCTCGTAAAACAAACCCATAAAGAGATAAAAATTACTCGTATGGAATTAAATTACTCATCATTAGTAGCCACTGATTCCTCCAGATTAGGACTAAACTGTGATTTCTTACCTCAAAAACCGCTTTTCATCTCTAGACATCAAAGTAATGTACTACTTCTGCATAAATGCTGGTGGGGCTTTTGGAAAGAGGAGGCAGACGCAGCACAGAAATGAAGAGCTGTTTGTTTCTCTTGGGTTTATCTTCTAAGATAGACAAAGAACCTCCACTTGAACTCATCTGACTTCACTCCAGCCCTGTGCTGAATCCCTTATGACTGTTTTTCACCCTTTCCTAAATAAAGGTGAGCCTGGGAAGAGGAAAAATTGAGATATTTCTTACTCACACACCCCCTACATATTTTTCTCATGCCCCCCCATCCCCCTCCCTCTCCACTTTTGCAAGGCAAGAAGCCCTTATGATGGGTGACTCTGGCTACCCAGTTTGCCGCTTTTCTCCCTTCTTCCAGTTTTCACCTGAAAACCAAACAATATTTGTTATCTGAGAACTACTAGAAATTTTCTAGACAAAACTGTTTATATGAGATTTCACAGTTAAGTTTTGAAGATCTGAAGTGGATAAGCTTCCCAACTCACAGAAATTTGACTCCAGTATTTGTAATACCAATTTTTTTTTAACTTTCTCAGCCTGTAAGTAGCTTTGAAATGAGTAAGGGTTTGCACTGTAGCTCTGCAAGGTGTCTTTTATTCAATTAGAATATGTACCATGTTAACATTCTTCAGTGTTGTCATAATTCCTCTTTTTCTTTTTACAATGAGAATTAACTTGTCAACTGTGAAGAAGCTTAGAATTTGTTCATAAATCATTTTGCTGCAGGCTAAAATCTGACATGCTGCAGGTAAATACATTTTCTCTGGAAAAAAAAATGACAAATATACTATTACCATTTTTCACTTTTAGAACAGTCTCTCTGATGTCTCTACTTTATGACTAAACCAAATTTTCTCCAAATTACACTACATTGTCAAAGCAGGTGATCACCGCGAGGTTGAGAACTGCAGCCAGATCAATAGTGGGACAATTTCAAAATTTGGCAAAGGATTAATTTTCAATTCAGATTTCTGCTTTGCACTCCACCAAGCTGTCTCTCCTTCTCACCTTTGTGCATGTGAGGATACAGGATTTTCAGGCTTATGACCTGACCTCGAAAACCCTCCAGATGTTGGTAAGATCTGTTCCTGGGGAGAGTTTGCTGGATTCACCCTGGAGAGGCTGCACAGCAATTCCGTCTCTTGCATTTCGAGTATGTCTCACTGTGCCAGTGCTGTTGATTTGCTACTGAGGCTGAAAATTTTTGACAAGTGACTCATCACTGCTCCAGCAATATGTTGCATTTGATCATGTAGTCCTAGAGGGTTTTTAGCAAGCAATTAGGAGGTGGATGTGAAAATAATTTGTATGTTTGTCTGTTTGTTTTTTGTCTCCAGCTCTTCTATAGCCAGTTACCTCCTTCCCTTCCGCTGTGGGCAGGAGGGGCCAAAGAAATGTGGCTGTGGTCCCTCTGAGCAGGCTGGGCTTCAGCTCGGGGGTGCGTGACCTGGGTCTTCTGCATTTCTGGTGCACATGTGCTCCAGGAAGATGGGAGAGGGTTAGTCTGAGCTGTCATGCTGCTACTTGTCCTCTTCTCAATGAAAATGCTCTCCACCAACAATTACCACGTTACTGTAAACAGACTGAAAAGAGACATGATGTAAAAATTAAATTACTTAAAACATTTTTGGGCTAACACTTGGCTTTATATAAACTCAGAGACAATTCTATAAGGCACTCAGGGCAGATTATAGGTTTGGGCAAAGCTAGAAAATTGCTGCCATTATATTGTTATTATTAACACCTTGTAATTAGCCCTAAGGAATCCTGAAGTTCTCTCTCCTGATTTGGCTTTAATGAAGGAAAATTGCTACCTTTGCAAGTTGGATGGCGCCCGCTCTGATTAGTCTTAAGTATATAGGACTATTATTTTGAAAATGTTTGTTGTCATGTGAATATTAGTATTGCATGTAAAAGGGGGGGAGGGGAGCGGGGTGGGCTCTTTTATTTCTTCACTATGATGAGTCACATGTTCACTTTAGTTACGGTCATCCCTTTAAAAATCAAGAAGGGAAACCTTGTTAAGGTATCCCTACCACAAGCTAATGAATTCAGGAGGATCCTGTGGCAAGGACTGCCAGCTGCCCTACCTGCTGATTGCATTGGCTGATGGAGTAATTGTTGCATGGAGATAGTTTTATGATTGCTTTGAGAGACTGAATGAGATCATGCATGAGTTAGCACACTAAGTGCAATAAAAAATGATTTTATTTGCATGTCCCAGAGCCTTTCCTGATTCCTTTGCTGCTTTCACAGGCAACGTCTTCCCAGTGAAATCAAGCCAACATTAATAAAACATCCCTTCCATGCATCTCCACTCCTCTCCTCCCACATACTGTATGCTTTCATTACCATCTCTGGGAAAAAACTGACATTAAAGAAAATTCATCTGATCTTATCTGTAATTAATTTGTATTTTGATAATATAGAAGAAGAATTTTTGCATGTAATGACTTACCTGTTCATTATTTCTCTCCTTTGAACTCCTGTGACCGCTTAATAACTCATGCCAAAGCAGAACTGATTATGACATTTTCCCCACCCACCATCCAGGAAGGTTGAAGGTGTTGCCTCTCATACTTAGACAAATTGCTCCAAATAATGACTTTGTGCAAAATTAGTCATACATAATTGAGAAATTCTATAGATGAATAGGAAAGTAACTCAAGATGAAGTTATCATTTTAATGTTTTTTAAGTTAACATGGGATTTGACATACCGGTTCAGACGAGCAGTCCACCCATAATGATCAACTGCCTTTTGAGAGAATGGGATCAGAGCCCACTCCTGCTGGAAGTAATGAAAGCTTCTTGTTTGTCATCACAGAGGGTGCAGAAAGGCCTGGAGGGTGCACTGGATGGCACCGGGGAGCATGGTGTAAACCGACATGAGCTACGCTGGCTATAGCATCCCAGAGGGCTCTCTCCCTGGTTGCTTGGTCCGGGATCTCAGGCTGCTGTCTCTGTTCTGCGGGGGAAAAGCCGGCTTTCCCAGCCTGGTGGCATTGATAGACTCTACAGCCAGTGAGAATTTCTAATGTTATTTGTATTCGTGTAAAATGGTGATGTGGCATAAAGTGTCACATTGCCCACCCAACACATCAAGACTCTCTCAGCACCAATCAAAGATTCATTAATTGGCTTAAAAATAATTCTTGAGTCCCCTGGACATATATGAATTATGGTTTCAAAATCCCTTTTGCCAACATGTTTCTTTTTGGAAATTTCTGTCTTTCTTCCTCATCCCTGGGAGAAATTTAACCTTTTTTATGCAACTGTCAGATTCAACAAGCAGGTCTGTTATGACAGATATCTCTCTTTTCATGATAAAAGTATCACAGGCAGCACCAGAGAAATAAAATCTAAGAGAAATAAGAATCAGGTCCCAATTCTCCTACAAGTGCAAACAAAATGTACAACATCACATCAAACAGGAGGCATACCTTCTTCTTTCCCTAGGGAAATACTGGATTACACCATGAAAGCTCTACCTTTATAACTGCCCAGGCCTGAATAGCAACACAAGTGTTCAATGATCATAAAATTATCCAGTCCCTCTTTTAAAGAGCTACAGGAAAAAGAAGGAAAATTAAATCAAAGTTCCAGTAATGTAATTGGATTATTTATAGCTTTTCTGTGTTAAAAAGGGGAAATACAAAGTCTAGAAAGAGGCTTGCATTCCAGAAATGTACAGGGGTGAAGCTCAGGATCTGGAGTTTCTGCTGTAGCCTGTGGTAAAGCCACGGGTCAGTTGAACAGGTCAACATCTGAAGGTGTTCAGATTTCAGAAGCTTGGCTCTGGTCCTCCTCTTTATCTTCCACTGGTGAATTATCAGGATTTCTCCTTAAGTTCGCCACACTTAAAAACCAAACACACTACTAATTTTTCATTACATATATGACCTCGTTCTACACCTTGACTTGTCCATCAAAGGCCAGTATATTAAATAAAGTATTTATTTTAGCCTAATTCACATCTATTTTGTATTATCACAGCTACTGCCTCTCTCCCCTCTCTTTTGCTCAGATTATTGAACATTGACTGTACCACAGTATGATTTATCTTTGGTGCACTGAAGCAAGGAAACTGGGACAGGACAATTTTTTTTTTTTTTCTTTTTTAATCTCATATTTAAAACTGAAAAAGTTGTGCATTCACCATGAGGAATCAGGATGGACACAAATGCAGATCGGATGCAGCCTGCTTTTTCAGTTCCCAGTGAAACTGCTGGCCCTGTTTCTGGGTGCAGGGAAAGGCAGTCACGTTCTGCTCACAAAATGAATGATAAACATCATAAAGACAACGCTGATGGAGAGCTGATACACATGGCTGTATCTGATGCTCATTAAAGTCGAGAACAGTGGTTCCACTGGTTTGTGGGTTTTTAGCCCAGGCCACTATTGGCAATGGAAAACATCAGAGAGAATTTATTGAGCTAAATGTGTTTACTGCAGTGTCTAACATTTAACAGGTGACTGCTTGCTGCCCACAGCACCTTTGGTATTATTTAATTAAAATAACATAGTGAGGACCAAACTAGCATCTACCCACCTCCCAGTCTCCAGTCCCAAGAGGGCTGGCCTCAGCCATTTTTTAAACAAATGCTTCACCAGGTCCTGGCTTCCATCAGGTATTATCATTACACCTACTGAGAGTGATTAAACAGGTTGTAGACAGAAAATGGAATCAAGATGCATCATAAATCAAACCAGAATAAAATAGTGGACATAGAAGCTTTTAATTATTTGACTACATAGGATGCTTTTTAACACAGGATGAGGGAAGCCATTTGCAAGCCCAAATCTATGGTTAAAATCTTAAATAAACAAACCAGTCCTTATAATGGTATTCAGAATTCTGGCTGGCTTTTATCGATAACGGCTTGTATTACTCATAAGCAGCCTGGTGTAGAGAAGAGAAGGGAATGGTACAGGGGATTTGTGGGAAGGAAAAAGCATCTTCACCTAAGCATGTTCTCCCTGTATTGTCACTTCCGATTCCCCCGTGGCTGCCAGGAGAGAACTGATTCTTCTGACTGAGTGAGGAGTCAGCGATTAATTTCATTGCTGTTCAATTAGGCACATTCTCTGAGAAAACGAGTGCTTATGATGCAATTTGTAGTACAAGTTCTGCTTCTCTGAGCAGAAATACACCCTTTCCAAAATTTGAGCTGACTACAGGAGACGCAATGCTGTGGTACAGCAATGTTTTAAGTGGCGTTGCCGCTGCGGTGGGTGTTCAGAGCTCCATGAGGATCCAGATCTCTCTACAGTCTCCAGGAGCTCATGCCAGAAAGCTATGGGATTTGTAAAAGACTCCCTCTTTGCAGCAGCCCCACTCCCAGCCTTGCAGTAAACTGGCTGTCTAGAACAGCACCCTTGAGAAAGGGCAGAGCACAGGGAGTCCGACCATGAACGTCTGATCCACAACTTCACCTGCCTACAAACCCAGCGGCGGATTTTTGGCACTCAGCTCTCACCATGGGGAGCAGCGCGTGTGCACAGCGGGTGAGAGAGCCCAGCGAAGGCAGAGGTGTGATTAAGTGTTCTGTTAGAAAAGTGGAAAGGTCCCAACTTGCTGCTCCACAACAGCACTCTTAATCACATGCTAAAATAAATTCACTGGCAGCAATGACACACCTCGCTTCCTTTAAAATCAAAGGATGACGGCAACATTTGCAAATCTGTTGCAATGAGAGTTCTGCAGACTGAAATCCTCTCAGCATGTAGGCAGGCAAGACAGCCTTGATGATTTTCCTACCATTTAGGCATCAACTTGATCTGGAAGAGTCCCATCAGTACGTGAAGGAATGAAATCTGGATGCTGCTATTCTGTGAAATGGGACAAGGAGAAAGATAGTGAAGAAGTCTACACAATTAGGTAAATGATTCTTTCTCGTGGTTGGGGAAAGTACACCAGGCACATATTGATGCAGTTGTGTTAATATGTGGCCCCTTTGTCATCTCTGAAGATCCAACCCTGGAATTAATTATTTATTCGGGCTAATTTCTGGGATTTGAACGAAGGATGTCACGGATGGGAGCTTCTCTTCAGTGTCGGCAGCTACGAAATTCGATTGAAATGACCAAAGCCAAGACAATAAAAGGCCAGCAAAGACTAATTGGGCATTTTTAAAAAAAAGCTCTTGGACATTTTGTAAATTTAAAAAGGCGATCTGTGTAACACAAAGAGCCTTTCTGTTCATTTTATCTTTCAATTGCTGTTGCTATTCGCTTGTTTCCAATCACAGTAATGGACATCCAGCCACTGTTCTGCAGAATGACAGAACAGTAGTTTCAGTGTCATGGTTTCAGTGCCACAGTTTCAGTGAAACGAAACCAGCTTCGGGTGCTTAGCCCAAGAGCTCGGTGATGTAAGTTCCCGCAGCAATTAGCTGCTTCGTCTCCTCTTCCAGCTCCATGAGTCAGCTGCTCAGATCAAGGAGGAGTGAAAAAAAGCCCACAAAAGACTTCTATAAAAATTCACAACAATTATTTTGCAATGACTAGAAGCTACCAGGGATGCTATAATTGTAACACGTTGCAGGGTGTATAATAGTGTGACCTTTATATAAGGTGCGTTGCACTATGATCTTTCCAAGCACAGATGAGAAACTGCGAACAAAGGAGTGCTTAGACTTCTGAGACTTCTCCCTTTCTAACTTATGATTACCTCATCTATTTACACTAGGTGAGGAAAGATTTTGTGTGCTTTAAGCACATGCACTGCTTAGTTGTTTGGCATAACCTTCCTTTTATAGCCTTTGCATCCTTTAATCCCAGCTGAGCTTAGTACCTACCTTTCTGACTACCCAGCTGCCTGCTGGAAGGCACTGGTTCTCCACTAACCATGTTGCATTGAAAACACATGTTTGAAGGGACCCACTTTCACTGCCATCAAGAACTGGAGGATGGCCATGATGCCCTGATGAGCATCTGTGCTCCAAGGTTTCTTCCCAGATGACAGATATTAAGAATTAATCTTTTCACTTCCTCAGAGTACAACAGTCGTTAAAAGCATATATAATGAACTGCATCCTAAACCAGACCTACTTGGAGGTTTGAAGAAATATAGCTAGTGTTTCCTGTAACATAATTAGCTCCGAATTCCGTATTGCCTAGAATGGAAATTCTTTCAGGTATGCGCACCAGCTTTACTCCAGCCTCCAAAGCATCTATGATGTTTTTGGTGTAAATTAAAACAAATAAGAACTGTTAGTACAAGTAGACAAAAGGCCCAGTTTTTTCTTTATGCAGGCAGGAAGGCAATGGGGGTAGATGATGCGAAGCATATGAACTAAGGAAGGGAACCCTGCTGACCAAGTTATTTGTGACTATTTATTGGGAAAAGTTTTCTTCTCTTGTTTTTTTTTTTTTTTCTGAATTATGCAGGAACTTTTTAAAAACAAATTTGTGCATTGTTCGATGATTAGGAACATATGCTTACAAGAAATGTCATCCTGGATCAATCAGAAGTCCAGCAGGCCCAGGGGGTGGGATTTCAAAAGTGCCTAAGTGAGTTAAAACATAAATCCCAGAGAATTTCCACTGGACAAAATTTTCTCCAAACCCTCATTAGTCAGAAGTTCACATAAGCCCTGAAGAATGTAGGTTTATAGCTCTCTCAAAAGTCTTATTTATTTTTTTAATCTTGATTATTATACCTGGCTATTCTCGTTACTGATACAAATATCTAATACCTTTCTGAATCCTGCTAAGCTTCTGGCCTCAGCAAGACCTTGTGGCAATAAGTTCCCCAGGCTAACAGTGCATTCGCTTTGTACACCAGTGGATCATGGTGGCATTTCACTTTTGGTGCCAGATGACTGGTCACACATGATGGACAAAAAGATGTCAAGAAATCCAAGGAAATAGGTACAGCTGGGCAGTCTGGACTCAGACAAAGAAAAAAAAAGGATTAAAGAGATGAATGGCAGAACGTCAACATGCTTGAATTCCCTCTGGAGGTATCTTCGTTTCTCCCTTAACTATAAAGTGAAGTCAGAAGCGACTGGGATCCTGATTTAAATGTTTAAATTTAGGCGAGATGAATTTGGCCCAAGAATCTTGTTCTACATTTAGAACCTCCAAAGTGTCAGAACAGTGTTTTCCGCCTTCAGATAAAGGAATAAATAAAAAAGCAGCAGCTCTCCAAAGATTTGCAAGCCTGGTGCAGCTCTTCAAGATATGTTAGAGGCACCTTAAAGCTTGATGCACACCCAGGTCCCCTCCTTGGTTCCTGCTTCCCCTCAGGAGGTTCCCCAAGAAAACCTCTTCCCTGCATCTTCTGCCACTGTCCCTGCAATAGCTCAGTACGCACCTTTAGAGAACAATGATTTTGTTTCTCTCTTAAAATAATTCAGCACTGATACTTCTACTTTCTGAAAAAAAAGCTGAACCTTCTGACACGAGGACTAAGAGTAAAGGTTAAACTCATGTCAGACTGAAGATAAAGATGCAAAGGAACAAATGACTTGACCAAACTTCATTCTTTAATTGTGCCAGCAATTAAGCTGACTGTTCATTTAGCATCAGCTGAGGAGCTTCTGCAGTTCAAACGAAACGTAAAGGAGAGGTTTTCACCTGCTGGTAACTAAAAAACCAGGGAAAGGATTATTCTTTTTGTGACCATTTAACTGTGCTTCACCTTGCACCAGGCTTTTTTTTTTTGGCATTGGGAGTGTTAGCCTTTGTGATTTAGGCAACCGGCCTCAAGGTACAAAACTCACTTTATAACACAGAGAAAGAAAATTTTAACATATACAAACTCTCTTTCATTCCTCATTTTTCCTGATGTTACTAAACTCAAATAATTATACATTTTAACTTGAAGTTCCGCTCCCTCCCCTCCCCTAAAATGACCAAAGAGGAAAAACAAAACCAAAAGAAATGACTAAGAAAATAAGGGATGTAAAACAATTTAGGCTGAAAGCAGAAATAAATAGAATGACTGACTCGGGAACAATGGATCAAAGAGATAAGTAAATAATGCACAGAACTCCCCTAAGCTTCACCAGCAGTGCAAATAACCTCTGAAATAAATGAAACTGGAACATACAAGCTGAAAGTTTCCTTTAGGGTTGGGGAGGGTTGAGTTTTAAATCCAGTTGGCATGAGAAGAACCTTGCCTAGAGTGAGGTGTTTTTTGAGGTCAGAGCCCTCAGATTTGGTGTTTGGAGAAAAAAAAAAAGATATCTAGTAAAGGGAAGGATGGGAAACCTCAAGGAATATGGCAGTTTTTCCTCTGTTTGAAGTATTTGACTTTTGGCAGGATTCTTTCAAGTTGAACTGACATTGAAAACATGTTGAGATTTGACCATCATTAGCCCTAAAAAAGGATCCCTTTGGCTGTGTACTAAAGCTTTGATATAGTATCTGATTGGAAATGAGAGGGAATTTCTCCTGATCTGCCCTTCTTGAGCCCTGCGCCCCTAGAAAGCTGAGCAAAGATGGCTCTGTCCCCCTTGATTCATCCCTCCCTCATTCCAGTTCAGTCTGCAGGCCTCCATTCCTCTTACCACGCAGTAAGGGGTAACTGCTCAAAGTTGTTGTATTTGGCTTGGTATGAGTCAGAGCTGTAGCCAAGGACTAATTTTCTTCACAAGAAAGAAGCTTTTACTTCGAGCAGCCACCCCCCACCCTGCCATTCTGACCAAACAGAATTTCGGTTCTGCAAACTGCTTAATGAAGCCTTAAACAATTCCCATCCTTTCTTGATGTGAATTCCCCTCTTTTTAATCTCTCTTCTGTTTTGGTATGCTGTAACCCACATTTTCCAAACAATGGAAAATTTTTCCCCCACCTACCTACCCACTGATTTTCTGGAGTGATTCTGTAAGATGACAGTAGGTTGGGGAAACCTTTCCATCAACAGAGTATGAGGCATCCGTCTATCTATCTATCTGTCTGTCTGTCTGTCTACCTATCTATCTATCTGTCCGTCCATCCATCCATCCATCCATCCATCCCTTCAGAGTGCTGAAGTTATATTTCATTCTGCTTTAGAGAATTCCTCTGGTTTGCCACAAATATCTGAGCATTTTATATCCTGGCTTTGAGATACCTTAACATCAGGCTTTCTGTGGTACTTTACAAATCAAGGACTGTATTCTGCTGCTGCAGAATCTCTTGATGTTGATTTGGAATAGTTGTAACAAGCACTTGTTCATGTATGCAGGCAGTACAAAGGGATCACTTGACTTTTTGCTGGAATACAATCATCTCTGGGGTGCAAAATATCTGCTATTTAGCAACATGTGACCATGTTCCAGAAATTGAAGTAAAGAGCCGTACTCAACCGAAATTGTGAGGGAGATCATGGCAGGCAGAATACAATTTACTTCACGTGAAACCGTCAATCCATCCTTCTCCAGGACTGCTATTATTAATTTTGAGAAAAGTGTCATGGGACTTTCAGTGACCATGAGTGGTCAAACCCTGGTCTTCTATCTCATTCAAATAAGAGCGCCACCAGCTCTACCATGCTTTTAACATACAAAGACAACTGATCAGCCCTGGATTGCTCCTGGGAAAATCCACTTCAGAAGAACAATGCAAACTTGTCTCTAATCAATGAAAAAAAAAAAGCTTTTGTGGGCTTTGTAACCAACCAGGTGGACTTTTACTAATGAAAACGACCAGTGACAGATGCTGCGTTTTCATTGCTGGATGTGCCAACCTGGCTCGGGGCATCTTCCCCTTTCGTTCCTCTGCAGAACAGCGAAGAACTGAGTGACAAGAAATAGTTAGACTGTCCTTTGTCTAGCTTGTGGTTAGCAGGCACTTTGTAGAGGACACTATACCTCAAGGGGGCCTACAGGAAAGATGGGGAGAGGCTGTTCAGTAGGGCCTGTTGTGATAGGACAAGGGATAATGGGTTTAAATTAGAAGGAGGTAGGTTTAGATTAGATATTAGAAAAAATTTTTTTACAATGAGAGTTGTAGAGCACTGGAACAGGTTGCCCAGAGAGGTGGTGGATGCCCCATCCCTGGAAATGTTCAAGGCCAGGCTGGATGAGGCTCTGAGCAACCTGATCTAGTCAGGGATGTCCCTGCTTCTTGCAGGGGGGCTGGACTAGATGACCTTTGAAGGTCCCTTCCAACTCTAGCCATTCTATGATTCTATGATTTGCAGTATAAGTTTTGCTTCTACAGACCTGACTTGCTGAGTAAATAACTTCAGCAAGTGCTGTCTGATGTACAAAATTACTTTTAACTGTCTGCCACGTAGAACAAAACAGCCCTAGTTTACTCACCATTTATCAGCATTTATTACTTTCATTAAATTCAGCACTTAAAAAAACCAAGTCTAGAAAATGAACTTCATGATGTATCTGTCATGCTCTTACAGCCTTATAACATTGGATACAGTCCTCAGCTGCTCTAAATAGACGCAGTCCCAATAGAATGAATGAGCTTACACTCTTCTTGATTTACAACAAGTGAGAAGGTAGCCAAGGATGTTTGATGAAGCAATTGGGGCCAGCCCTATCAAAACCAACCTGCTCCAAAGTACACGCATTCTAGGTTTCTCCATTCCACCCACTTTCTCCTCTCCTGTGTCACTGGCATGCCCAGTGCTGTCACGGCAGGATCACATAGGTGTTCCCTTGCTTTCCCTTGTTCCCCATGTGGGGAGGACAGTTATTACATATTTCATCACTCTTTATCCAGATGAAAGCCCCTCAGCAAAAGGCAAATTCCTCTTCCACTGCCTTTTAAACTGCTCCAAGTTATCCAGGTTGGCCAGAAGTATAAATGAGATAATCTAACCCTCTGTCCTTTAGACAATTTGGGTCCATTAATGTGTGTGTTGTTGTTATTTATTTTTAAACAGTAAGTTCTAGCAATAGCATAACTTAAAAAGAGTTTTTATTCAAAGGAATGAGAACTGAAATACATCTTGCTGCTAATCTTCAAGTGCAAATGTAAACATCTTGAGTAATGCTAATTTAGTGTTCGTCACTTGCTTTTTTTTCCTTCCCTTTCCCTTTAAACAAAATGTTACTGTTTGAAAACCTATTAGAGAGATCAAGATGACATCTTCCCATAACAAAAATAAAATCAGAACTACATATCCAGGCAGAGGATCAATGGAAAAGTAAATGCAGAGCTGCCCAAAGTATCCCTGCTGGCCCGGGATTTGTCAGCATAACGGGCCAAACAGGCTTGAGTATCTTCAGAAAACTGTCCTAACCCCAAGGGACACCTTTGGGCACTGTCCTGCCTTCAGCATGATATGGAGATTGCACTTCAAGCTGGCATGGTGGGTAGTATGTCAGCCTTCTCTGTCTTCCCAAGGGCATCAAGACCTACCCTGCTTCAGAGCCATATATCTTAGTCCAGAAACAGAGACGGGAGGGGAAAAAAAAAACCCTTTTAACTGTGTTTTTCAAAATTCAAAATGAATATTTAGCTATCAATTTACACTGGATCATTGTTCTTCCTAAATGGTTATCCAGTCCCCAGTCTGTGGGAGAGACTACCTGTGAAGGCATCCTTTCTTGCTCTTCCCCACAAACAAGTCATTGACTGTCTTTGCTTTTCCTGATTTGACTTGGTTTTTTTTTAAACTGCATTTGGTCTCACATGTACAAATATGTAACTGCCAATTATAGGATTACAGCATTCATTAGTCAAGAAAGTTGTTACAATACCTTCATGCCCGTAGCCCCCCCCAACCCCCCCAGTCCATAAGACCCTTTCCATTTTGTTGATGTTTTACTCCATCTCAGGGTGACCTTAGAGATTCACTTCTGATTTCAATTGATATTCTTAGGTGCAGTTTTTTACACGAGACTTTAGCAACTCTGCTTGACCCAGACAAGACACCGATCTTGCTGTCAAATACACTGATGAGAAGGAAGTAGAATTTTTCATCACAAATTATCTGAAAAAAATGTTCCGTTTTTTTGTCTGTAACACAGGAGCTGACCACATTGACTGCCTCAATCACACAGTGGGCCATAGAGAAAAATGTCTATGCCATTGCGGTGGGAAGGCTTTCGCCAGGTGCATTTGTCTTACAGGGCAAATGGTTCTGGTTCTGTCCCAGGAGCAGGCAGATCAGCCATGGGGAACTTTGTTCTGCTGGAGGAGATCAGGTTGTGAACACAAGGATCTCCTGTCAACATTTTTTGAGTGGACTTGAGTTTTGGAGATCCTGCCAATTTTGTGCAATCTAGAAGAACTGAATGAATAGATTGTTACATAATAAATGAATGATTATTTCCCCCTTCTTCTTGTCCTCTCTTTTTCTGCTGTCTGTGAGAAGTTCCTGATTTTTTTTCTTTAGCTCCTTGTTCAGAATTGGCTGGCCTACATTTCTGATCTTTGACTAAAAGTTGCTTGAAAATATTTCTTGTTTGAAGCCCTCAGAACTGTTTCTGCTCCTCCAGGGTAGAATTCTTAGGATGCCCTTTAGCTACAGGTCAGACCAGGAAAAAAACAGATCTGGCTGCAGGAATCAGGCTCAGTCTCACCACAGTTTCGGAGCCACCAGAAGGGTCAGCAGCCAAAGCAAAACATCCAAAGTCATGTTTCAGCCCTGAAACATGCTTCCCTCTTCCTATATGCATACTCCAGGGCTGTTAAGAGTGGTATGGGGGAGGCCTTTGATTGTCTTGTAGTTCCTCAGAGCAGCAAAGAACGCCCAAGAATTTGCTTACTATTAACGTTCTGCACTTGTTGCTTAAAAAGGCTGCTGCCAGTCACTTCCCTGTTAATTAGACTTCTCTAGAGTCGAAAACAAAACAAGCATAAATTCTGGGAACCAATTCAGAGAAAAATCTCTCTCCTTTTCAGAAATATATAAATATTCATGGCCATGCCTCATTTCTTCCTTTTCTCTGGACCACTTGTATGCTTCAATATTCAAAAAAATCAGTGTCCTTGCCCAAATTATACAGTGGTAGTTAGTGACTTTGTGAAGCTGTATTTATCAGAAATAATACCAAGATCACCGTTCTCCCATTGTGCCTCAGAAGGATTACTAAACAAAGTATTACCGTATTTCAGTCCCAGACTCAAAGCCCATTTGCCCTGTGTCTTTTTCCAGTTGTAGAGTTATTTGGCTGTTGTCTCCATTTGAAAGACTCAGAAAGCACAGGGATGAAAAGCAGAGGAAATTTATAAGGTAGTAATGTATCCATCAGGCCCTTATAAAAATAAAACAGATCTTAACATTTATAACTGCACCTGGTCCACTGAGGAACATGGTAATCTAACCTCCCATAATTCTGGAAAACAGCTTTTTGGGACAAAATGTTCACACTACTTCCGTTCGCTGGAAGAGCTGCCGTTTGCAGCAAGCCAGCAGTGTTCAAGGAGAGCAAGGCATCACAGCTCAAAACAGTGGAAATTAGTCAAATTTGTCCATCGAACAAGCTGGATTATTCCTGCCTTTGCAACAGGTGATTGTTCCTCAGCACATAAACAGAACAACAGCTGCAGGCCATTGTTATTTCCTCATTAATTGCATTTTAGGGCTCACTGAGGTTTTCTGTGCTGCAGAGCATTCCCTGTCCCTTGAAATGCTAATCGAAACATTTGAATATGTTGTTATCCTGACAGCAGACTTGAGGAGGTTTTAAAACTGACCAGCTGTCTAACTGCTTCCTATAAATCACTCGCCTTGACCTAGCAGTACATTTTTCTTTTCTTTCGTGTCTATTTGCTGTTTGACACAGGAGCCTGTGCTGTAACTGCTCATTTAATACCAGACAGTGTAATACCCTTGCAGCCTGCCATGATTGTCAGGTTGATTTCATTAGTACGATAAGATGCATAGGCTCCTTTTTATCTCTCGTATTCTCCTTCTTTCTCTCCCTTTCTCTGTAATTTGGGTCTTTAAAGTCCCTGCTGTCTCCTGATCTACAGATAATTGTTTACTGTAATACTAGCCAGGAAAAGAGCTGATAAACTCCAGATGTAGCTAGGTCTTCAAATTCACTTTCCTTGCTCTACGCCCATGGCTATGGACCTCAGATAATATTTTGCCGCTGTCTGGGGTCCTCTAAACCTGATAATAAAAAGAGGCTATTTAAGATGGACAATGATCGTATCATATATGATCTGAGTGGCTCATTAGGGTTTCTTTTCTGTTTGGGGGGTTGTTTTGGTTTTTTTTTTTTACAAGCTTCTTGCTAGCCCCAGTTCTTGCTGCCTGCCTGTATCTGCCCTGCACTGTACTCTTTGAAGTCTTATCGTGCTTCTTAGTGACAGGAGCCAGGATGCTACATGTTAACCCCCATAGAGCAAAGAGATGAGACTTCTTTTCCATCTTCAAAAAAGAAAAAAAAAAAGAAGAAAAATACAATCAGTCTTTTCTGCTTTGCTGGAGCTTGTGGTTCCTTTGGTTCTTTGCGCAGTGACATTTAGAGAAGGCAGACTGTCAGGGGTTCATAAACAAGAATCAGGTTATTGCCTCCAGCTTCAACAGCTAATGAAACAGTACCTTTCACAGGTTTGATAGCAGTTCCCTAGTTTATTTTTTTGTTATTGTTCCTTAGTTTTACATACCTCTGAACTTCTCCCTTCCACCCGCACGGAAAGGCAATACGCTATCAAAGAAGCAGCTCCCCTATCCCTAACCTCATTCTAAGGACCAAAAATAGCCCAAAAGGCCCTGCCTACATTTCCGCTGTGAATCGACTTTGTAACCAGTTCATGAAAAGGTTGACTATAAATATGTTTTGTGCCCACACATAATGTGGTTAATAGGACTAGTAGTTGTGACATCCTCGCCTGGCACATAGAGATCTTCCTATAAACTGGTTTGGCACATTATTTTTTGCTATGAGTTCAAGACCACCTAACCAGGCCTGTGTAACCAGTTTGTCTGGCTCCTCCATACTCCCGACCTGGGTGTGGTAGGATATCCTCCCTCGGATGCCTTGTCTCTAGTGCTGCTGGGGCAAGCCAAGGTGCAACTTTTTTGAGCATTCTGGTATGCGTCAAAGGACTGTGGGATATCTGCCTGACCTAGGTGCAAGCCGTAGGCAATATCCCTTTGGACACACCACTGTGTAGCCTGTGCGCTCCAGAAACACCTCATGGTCTCCTTCTGAAACCAGTTGCCATGGAGACATAGGCAGATGTGTGCTTGTTTCACAGAAAAGGATCAAATGCTGGTTCCAAAAAATCACAACCAAACAACAACTAAAAAATGATCAGACTTGTCCTTTAGTCAGAACGTGGGCTTTTTTGACCTGAGATTTTCATCTGAGTTTTGCAAAACCAAATCTGAATCTGGACCTCGCCATTCCAACTCCTGGGTGAGGACTGAAAACTTGAGGTTGGATATACATTTTATGAAGGTGCCTTAATGTAATTCATTAGCCATTTTTCACACATGGAACCAAATTCCTCGTGTGTGACCTCCCCGCAGCCTGAGGTTTTGGAAGGCTCTAACATCGAAGGGTAGATAAGGAGGCTGAGTGCCTTCCACAGGATGCCCCTTGCTCCTCTGCCCTAGAGCAAGGGAGATTGGCAGCCAGCTGCCCTCCCTCTGCAGTGGCATACCTGTGGAAAAGGCCTCTTTCCGGAACAGGGAGTGAGAGTTCAGCTGTAGATCTAATCTGGGAGGTACCGACTCTGTGTCTCCCTGCTCTTCAGGCCTTCCCATTTCACATTCCCCCAAACTCCTCCTTATTGCAGGCATCATTATCAGACTCCACATCCCAATTACATTCCCAGAATTCTTAGACAAATGTTTTGTTTCCACTTGATATCACATGAGATGACTCTACAAGTCCATTGCTTTCAGTTTAGAAAGAGAGCTGCAGTTCATTAGCAGGGGAGCCAGAAGAAATGACAATCACAAAAGTGATCAGCCTACATTATCTCAACTAGGTTTTTAATTTCTCTGTGAAAGTGTCTTTTCCTCTCTTTCTTGGGCTGCTTCATTTCACTTCAGGCTTTCTTGAGGCAGTGAGGTCCTGCTGGACTGGGTAACTGGGCATTTCCAACAGGTAATGAAGGACATAGCTATTACTGCTGATGGGCACAACCGTCTCCTCAAAGGCCAGACTGGCTGCCACCTCAGACATCAGCAGAGATTTGCAAGACCCACCCTCTCTAGTCCAGTACCACTGATACCCTTAGCCTAGCCATCAAATTAAACAGAAATGAATTGGTGTAACTCTTCACTCATAATAATGCCATTTCATTGCCTTGTAATCCACTTTTAATTGGGATTTGCTTCCTGGCAACAGCATGTAAACAAGCAGATGGACAAAGGCGGCAGGGGGAGGAGAGGGAATAACACAGAAATGGGTTCTCCCTCAGCCCAGCTTCCCCTCTCTAAAATTCCACAGTCTGAGTTACTTCCACAATAATTTTGCAAAATGTCTTTTATTTCCTCCTTCTTCCCCCATGTTTAAAAAGGGTCTATTCTCCTCCTCTCTTCATGTAAACATCACTTATCTTGTTCTATAGGCAGCATAACTAGCAAGAGCAAGTACTCACAAAGTGTAAATTAGCTAGTGACAATAAATTGTCAGATTGCCTCTGAGGCAGAAACAAATGAATAGCTTAGTTTATTAATCACATGGCACCTTCACCTTTGATGTCTTGATGTTCCAGTTTTGGTGCTCCATTAAGCAACCCTGAGTGACTGCTGCAGCAGCCTCCACTAAACCAGAAATTTTGTTGGCAGCACATTTCAGGACTTCAAAGGCGGTAAATTACCTTGAGATTGTTTCATTAAAGCGCCCTTCCCAGTGTGAACAGCAATAACAGGAGAATCGAGATCAAAGAGCATCCATCTTTCTAGATTTGTTACATAGAAAATTACATGCTGAGGGTGTCTTTTTCACAAATCATGTCGCCTCCCATTTCAGCAAGAATGGTTCTAATTAGAGCAGAAGCCTCCCTGGCTGTGCAGAGAGTTATGATTGTCATTAATACAGCACTGGAAGCTTTTTCCTCTTTGCACTCCCCAGACCCCTACCCAATTCTCTGCAAAGCTAGCAATGTTTGTGATGTGCCTCTGGAGCCTAATTAGAAATAATTATGCTGATTAACTGATTACAGGCAGTTCTCTGCAGATTCTTGGGAAGAGCTTTTCCTGGGATGTATATTTGTTTATTTTATATATTCTTTCATTTCCCTTCCCCCTCCACCCCCACGGGCTGTCTAATTTCACATAATCCTGTGCTTTGCTTTCTTCTGTCTAACCATCAGGGATGCAACCTAAGCAAACCGTGCTGGAGACAGACCAGAGAGAAGTGACCGGAGGCTGGAGGCCCTCCTGGTACATCTCCTGTTTGATGTGATGTAACAGGCGCAAGCCAGCCACATGAAGGATCTATAGCCCTGATTCCTGTATGATTTAGTTTCATTTTCAGACACTCAACAGTTGGCTTCAGCCTTCAGGTCATGAGAATCTTCCATAACAGGTTAAATCCCAGCAGTATCAGCTATAAAGCATACAAAAACCAGAGACATCACCTGCTGACCTGTCCCTGTCTCAAATGGCTGATACCTTCTCAGAACATCATTTGGAGAAGCATGGGGCGGAGCAGCCATGGGCAGGCAGGCACCGATCCCATGGTATAACTGTCTCTTCCCATCTCACTTGCTGTGCACAGGTGTGGAGGGAGACAGCTGGACGGGCATCACTGAAAAATTAAGGCAATTCTTACGAAGCCTGAATCATCGCTTCCTGAGAAATTCCTTTATCAGCAGGCTGTGGAACTTGTCCTCCCAACTTCCCTTCCTCGCAGCCACTCATCACTGTCCTTTGTGTGTTTTTTCGAACACAAAGGCATCACTGTTGTCTAACATAACATGTACTTAATGATTTCTTAGAAATAATAGCAGTCCATAGAGAATCTAACTACTGCATAATCATGGCAATTCAGTCTGTGTCAGAGGAAAGTAGGAGAAATCCAGCAGTAGAGGTGGTCACAGGGAAATCTCCTTCCACAGAAAGGTTGGGGGCTGACTTCTGCATTCAGACACAGCGTGTTTACGTATGTCCACTCTCTGATTTGATTCCCAGGTCTTACTCACTTAAATCTGATATTCTTGCTATCTACACAAACATCCATCACAACATATGGCCGAGGGCAAAAGCTTAAAAGGTGACCAAGTAAAGTCTCCTGGAAAAGGTCTCTCTTTTAGTGGTGTAATGTTGTGTACTGTCTGAAGGTTTTCTGATGTCAAGTGGAAGCATCAGTTTGGTCAGACAGAATCATGAGCGTTTTAGGAAACTTTCTTGTACATCTCTTACTAATCTCTTCTCTAACTAAGCAACTGAGAAACTTCACAGTTTCTCTGAATATGTTTCCTTTCCAGAACAATTCCAGGACTGCCAGTAACTTTTAGTGCGTTCAGCAGCATTTTCTGTCACATTCTTTAGGCTTCCTAATATATCTTGATTTATTTGCTGCTGCACAGCCCACTAGACTTTTAGCACTTCAGTCATAAGATGGCTTTTTCTTCTTCAGGTAATATCATAAATTAATATAATGTGTTACAGCAGCATGAAATTGGGAAAAGTAAGAGAGATGTATGCACTAAATATCTTTCCCTCATTCCCCCAGAAAAACATCCTACTGGGACATTCCTATTAGGGGTACAAGAAGAAAGTTTCCTTATCAAAGATTCTAAAAGTATTCGTGTGCCTAAAGCCCTTACAAATTAATCTATCACTCTTTCCCAGTTATAACATATTAATTTGATATGGAATATACAACTCTACTCATACCTTTTGTGAATTTGACCTCTCATTTGTAAATCTCCAATCACAAGTAGATGTGAATTAAACATTCATAGCCAGAATTGAAATTATTCAGAGGTTTTTTTCATAATTAATTTTAAATTTGAAATAGGATAAATAAATCACTTTAGTTCTGAAAAAAAAAATAAATAAGGCAAATGCATCAACTTTCCTACAGATTGTGGGCTTCTTGAAAGTGAA
Organism: Tetrax tetrax; assembly: GCA_009806455.1. Taxonomy (NCBI): domain Eukaryota; kingdom Metazoa; phylum Chordata; class Aves; order Otidiformes; family Otididae; genus Tetrax; species Tetrax tetrax. Next base: position 378,361 of record WHYT01017351.1, read on the forward strand.
AGATAGTATCAAAATGCAGAGCCTGAGAGATATGGACATTTCATTTTACTCTTGTGTTTTCTAAGACCTTTTTGTCAAACGTCACAAAGGAAGGAAAACACGAGGAGCATAGAACTGTAGGAAAAGCAGCAGTGAAGATTTTGGTGTAAAATCCAGTGGAATATCTTTCACCAGCACTGCAGCACTCTGAATTCCATCTGCTGAATCTTGTTCCACAGAAAAGAGATTGAGAAGAAGAATCAACATCGAAAGATTTGTTGAATTCTGGTGAAGACATATGACACCTAATTTCGCTGTAAAAGGATCATACACAGCCATTGATCAATATGTCTTTGTCACTGCTGGAATTATGCCAGGACTATCCTGGTATTTCAAGAAGGATTCGTGCTACTTTTTGTGATATAAGGTCAGAATAAATTATGCAGAGCCTCTGACAGCTGATTTTCAATGATAATCTTTATGTTAGGATTGACCTGTTCATTCAACCCAGTCAATCTTTCATCAAAATAACAGCTCAAGAGCACCATAGATTATTATCCCCAAGGATGCATAAAGATCCTGTCACCTGAGACAATACAAGCTGATTAGTACAAAATCAGAAAATAAGACTGAATGAGAAGAAAGTAAAATAGATTTGACTTCCTATCTCTGCCACTTAGAACAGAACTTGTTGAAACCCAAACTGCAGATGTCCTGTGTTGTAAAGGTCTTTTAATGTGGCCTTTTAAAGATTTTAAAATTGTGAGGTAAGAAAAGCACCAGTCCTAGCAATCTGATGGCTCTTTCTCCATTGTAGGGCCCTGCGTTATGCTCTGTTGTCGTATCTGGGTAAACAAATAGTGGCTCCATATAAAGATAATGGAATTGCACCATCATAAAACAGATATATAAATGTAATATAAAAGACAGGCTCAGAACTGATGCCGGGAAAATGGTACTATGGAACAAGGTAGCAAGGCACTGTACGAGCTGTATGATGTGTAGGATTAGAACAGCTCGCAGCTCATATGCTGTGGTTGTAGAAGTATTTCAGTACAGCTGTTGGTAGTAAAGTCTGAATTGTACTTGTCTGAACAGCTCCTGTAGAGATTGATTTTTGTTTATCACTTTTCTAAGTGCAAAATTTACACATGAAATTAAAAAAAAATATATAGTAGTCTTTCTAATTGTGGTTGAATAGTCATATTGCTAATAAGTGCACAATATAACTGTAAACAGATCACAAATCTGGAAACATATTAATTTATGTTACCTTTGTTCTCATTCCAGGAAATACAAGGATTTGATAAGTTGACATTGATTTAATAGTCTGAAAACTGGAATCAATCTTTCTTTTCAGCCTTTTATTTTTCCTCCTGCTGCAAATTACAAACACATTTCTGCTTCCTGCAAGCTGTGCATATATTTCCATGGCCATCTTGAAGACCTCTCCCTCTCCCGCCCTCATTCTTGCCTAAGCAAGAAATGTCTTGCTAATTGAGGCTGCAATTCACTGTTTAGTGAAGGAAACGAGCACAATACAGTTGAGGAAATTCAGCTTCATTGCGTGTTCGTTCTGCAGTGGCTGATCACTGGTGTGATGATGATGATGACGATCAGATGTTGTTTGAGAACTGAGACACAGTGATTGGTTTTGATAACCTGAAATTAACAACTGAATTTATAGCTTGTAAATATTCTTTGTGGTGAATTCTCACATTGCTGGCATAATCCCCCCTTCCTGTACAAACCTCATTTATGAATCCCAAACCAGCGACATTATCCCCAGCATGTAAGACAAGACTCTCTCCTGTAATGCACACTGCATTTACTGAGTAGTCAATAAAGTGGCATTCTCAGACTTTTTATGTGGACTGGTTAAATTGTATGCAACTGCGACAGCTAAATTTACACACACTGACCTACTGCGCGGTTATAAAACTGCAGGCTTTTACTTGCATAAGATTTCTACGGCAGCGTTTCTTCTTCATTTCCCACTTTGTAGTAAGGAAAGATCTCTTATTTTCAGTTTTGCAATGTTATACGGGCACTCAGTGCCAGTCTGGTGCAACCTGCCTGTAAGGGATGCCCTCCGACAGCACAGAGTCTAAGTGATTACACAGAGTAGGGAAAAGACACCCCTACACCATCACAGTGCTCTTTTTGGCCTCCTGACAGCCACTGACAGCTGGGATAAACTGAGGCTCCTACGGGCTGCTTCATCCCAGCCTTGTGGTGATGGCTCTGCTGGGCTGCAACTGGAAAAGGGGATGCAACATTCAGGTGGATGTCACCCTCATGGACAGGTCTACAAGCCCCTTTGAGCTCTCCTTTTCTCGCTGCCTGACTGAGAATTCAGGAATCATGTCATGCCAGCAACTCCTCCTGGGGCTGGAGACAATTATCAGAGGAAGGAGAAATATTCTTTCTTAACGGAATGATTCTGAAACATTTTAATGCAGATTCATATTTTAATCTGTTGAAGAATAAATTTAAATGCCTCTTCAGTTTGTTTGCCACCCATATCAGAAGTACAAACACTGAAATAAAAATGCAAAACCATACAGCAACGGAGACATCAGTTTAGTGAGGTCCCAAGTTGATGGGGGAAATACATAGCAGTGTCTGACTTTTGGAGACATTTAAGCCAGCATCCAAATCTTGAATAATACTTATAATCCTCCTGATTTTGCCTGCTGGTAGTGGTAAGGAGTGGGCCTTTCCAGTCAGGCAGCTGACAGATACAGGAACAGCATGAACTTGTAAAGTCATTGAGCTAGATCTTTCAAAACCCTTTACTAAGTCAAGGAGCAGGCAAAGATGATATAAAGTTGTTATCACATACGCCTATGTGCCTATGCTAAACAGAAACCACTGTCAGAATAAACTAGACCTTTACTTTAACTAGGCTATAAATGCAGTTTTGGTAAGAGGTAGGACTAGGTATCATAGAGGAAAGAGAAGTACAAATATTTTAATGTATATTTATGGGATATTATGTCCAAGATTAAGGCAACCATTTGTAAAAATATTCCTTTTAAAAACCACGAAGTAAAAGTGAGCTAGACGATGTTTAAACTATTATTCTTTGTGGGCACCTGTTTTATATGTTGAATATTTTGCAAATGTTATGTGCAAACCACTAAAAATTCAGGGAAGTGTCATCTGTAATTAAAGTATGTTTATTCAGTAAAGTGTTAGTATGATTTCTGCTTGAATAACTCACGGAAATTTGGACCATTGCAGGTCTCAAAGACCTGATTTGTTTTCAATACGCAGTCAGAGTAGGTCAGTGGAAGCTCCTCCTGGGTTGGCAGCATGGAATGAAATCTTTCATGCTCACTCTGTCCTGAAAGAGATGTCTTGCTTTTTAAAAATGCAATGTTATTAATATTTTTCTTAATTATCTACGGCTGTTAATACACAAATTGACTTGTCATTGTCTCTGCCAGGAAATGATGTAGCAGAAGTGTATTTTTATAGGACTAAGGAGCCCACAAGTCTGATACACTCAGTAGACCTGCAAATTAGCATGATAATAGAATTTATAATCTGCTGAGGTAAATAGCAACCAAAGCCCACAGAGACATCCACATGTGGTAAGACCGGTTTGCTAGCCAAAACAAAGTCTACTTGTGTTGTTCACATTCTTGAAGAATCTGAATATTAGAAGATGTCTAACAGGTAAATTTCCAGACAAGATAAATATAGATGGAAATATAAGCTGAGAGTGAAGAACAGGGCTACTGTAGGAATTTTAGCACTAAAAAATTGAGTTGTGCAAGGCACACCCAGTTGGGATTCTGGTTTTCACAGGCTCTTCGCTTGTCAAACTTAATATCAAGTAAAATAACCTAATTTGACTTGGCAAAGGCATATAGTATATAGACTCGATATCTGTGACAGAGGCTTTTGAAGTTTCTTATAAACAGTGTTTTCCTTGCTTTGGACAAGAAGATTGAATAATAAACAACTTTCCCGCTTCTGACTCCTACTGCTGAAAAGAACAAATCGTAAGTAGCTCACTGGTGAAGGAAATCCCTCTGCTCAGCCCGTCTGCCAAAAAAGGACTTAATAGTGTGCTCTGTTTTAGGTATGCGCTTAAAGAAGGCCTGAGTAAGGGTGTGTCACATTTTTAAGGTTTTTGTTCTTGTTTTTTTCTGACCCATAACTTCAGGGAAGTACGCTGCAGGACTGTCAAAACATGTACTTTTAGTGTCCTGGATCTTTTTTTTCCCCTCTTTCTTAATTGTGGATTAACGTGAAATTTGAATGTGAAAAGAGAACTCATTTACCCATTAGGAATTTTATTATTATTACTATTAATTACTTTAAAATTATTATTTTCATCATCATCAATATAATGATTACTATTACCATTATCCCTGATTAGGAAATGAGCAGAAATAGGTTGCAGAGAGGATAATAAAAATATTTTGGAGGAAAACTTAGATCCAAGACAGAAATGTATTAATGTGTTTGAGATGTAGTATGTTATCTTTGGAAATGGAGCAGATTTAGCCACTGGTAAAAGAAACATTAACTGGAAGGTGGTGATGGGGAATAATCCAAAGCAAGTCCCTAGAAGAGTATGTTTCTGTATTCTTCCATGATGTCCCAGTTTCTTAGATTCCCTGAGTTAGATTCAACACTGAAGTATGGAGGTACCGTTCTTACTGGAATTAATAAAAGCTACATACAATTACTTTTGAATTTTCATTTATTTGGTGATTGGAGCAAAACAGGAGTGATGTCAGCTTGCACTAAAACAGTGATGCAAACAAATGACCCAAGAAGTGTGGCTCACAAAAACAGCTGTTTTTTTTCCCACGCCTTATGAAAAGTGGCAGACCTTCAGCTCTCCCACCTAGGAATAAATCATCCCTTTCTTTTCTCTTTCCAAAATGTGCTTTCTTTTGCCATTTCTCTCCCTGCCTCTGTCCTTCATTTTCTGTTCTGCTGCCAGTTCCTAAACGGATTTATGCTCTGTATGTCAAAATGAGAAGGAGCTCAGAGTTTCCTTTTGAATCTCAACTCTTAGTATTTAACTGCTTGGTTTGCATACTTTAATTTGCCTGATTCCTGCAACTTTCATCCTATTGATAATTGATAGACTGTTCCTTCCTTCCCAATTTCCTTTATTAGTTACATCAGGAAGTTTATTGGTGTTCCTTGCATGTAACTCAAGAAGACGGATAGCGCCACGCTTGTTTTCAGGCCTATGTAAATTAATACTGTCCAGAAGTCTAAAGGCAAAGATCAGCAAGCCTTGAAACCCGGAAGATATCTGGTTACACGCCAGAGGCCTCCTCTTCAAATGAAATGACAGGAATCTGGGGCTGAAGGACTTCCGTTCGCTCTTAATGAACTTGAGTGGCTCTTGCCTGTAACCAGAAAAGATATGCAGGCAAACAGCTCCTAAGACACATGTCATTTCTGTAGCTTGCAGTCTATTATTACTTTTATTCTTTCCAGCGTCCCCTTGTTACACTGCAAGCCTAAAGACTGATCATGTAAAGCATGAATAACAAAGTGCCCAAGAATGCTGCCACCGATGTCAAAAGTGTCTTTTCACCAGAGTGGAAACAGAAAGTCTGATCCCTTAAATCTGGTGTGGCTCTTTGGACAGGTTCATCTGATTTACATTTATGAATAAAACTCAGGAGGATTCCTGGGTTGGCGCAGCTGGATTTAAGAGATCCACAGGTGTCCCTCAATCACCAAATCCAAACATATTCTCTTGTCGTTCCTGCTTCACTTGAGCCAAGATGCTGGTATATGTGTAGGTGCCTTTGTACAGGTAACAAATAACCACAAGAGTCTGTAATGATTTACTATCTGTGGTCCTCTACCGATACACATGTGACTATAAATACATCTATTGAGGAATAATAAAGATAATTTAAAGCCATGCTGTAAAAAGCGACTTAGGAGTTACCTACTCAAAATGTGGGTGTGTGCAAGTCTCTCAGATGTAACAATTAAATGCTAACATGGTGTAATACAATAATATGGGCACACAGTGTTTCATTCCAGTGGCAATCCTAATTATAACACTACTTAGTACAGGAAATTGCCTATTGAACTGCTCTGCCTGAAAACCTTAACAGAAAACCGTGCATATGTTGGCTTATATAGTGAAAAATAATGCAGAACCAACTCCAAACAGTAAACCTCAAGATCTCCTTCTTTCCTCTAAACTTTCTCTTCCCTCCAAAACTGCAGAGGGTAGAGAGTGGCATCGCAATTTATGAGCAGCATGAAAAGTGAGGCAAGAGCCAGTTACAAAAGGTGGTGGCGTATGATAAAATGATGGCTCAATCAAACAGTTGTAATATGCTCAAAAACAGACTGCAAGGGCTGTGTTTCAGCAGCAGCAAGGCAAAGAGCCCGTCAACGCTGTGTCTGTATTTGTCCACATGAATATTGATGGCTGTAAGTGAATTGCACTACCTCGACTTGCCAAAGTAATTATAAAATGAGAGCATCCCTTCCTCTCCAGATTCTCAGGAAGCTTTTGAAGAGAAACAAGCCAGATATTTATGAATTAAAATGCTTTCAATTCCATCTCTCCTGAGAGGGAGATAAATATCAATTTGCTCTTCTTCTTTGCTAAAAAAAAAAGCATTTTGTGCTTTTTTTTGTTCCCTGAGAATGGACTGAAGCGACTTTTTTTTTCTAAAGCTTTCCTTTTAATCTCTAATATAATTAATTACTTCATCCTTCAAAGCATGTAATTTTCCAGTTAGTAAAATATCTAAAGGCATCCAGCTTGGGCTTGGGACAACGGGATGCACGATTCTGGTCTCTCTCTTACTCAGTCCTTTACGCTCCTTGACACACTCTTGATTACAGACTGGAGAAGATCTTGATAATAACCAAAAATTCATCTGTGTAATAGCAAATTTAGGCACTAGTTCAGGAAAGTTCTTAACCATGTGCTTAAACTTGTTGCTTAATCACGGCCAAAAGAGCAGACAAAGAACTCAAGTAGAACAATACACAGGCTGAGAAAGTCTCTGCTGGGGGCTTTGGTTTCTTAACTGTGTGTGTACTCCTGTCATTCTATTGACCTTCAACATCTACAAAAAGGCAGTATGATTTACTGGAGCAAAGTTGTTTTACAAGGCTTGGTTGAGACTTGAAGTTCTTACCAACAACGAACAAGTGCTGAGTCAGCAGCTGGACTCTCCTGCAGGAGGGGAGAGCGTGACTGTGGGACTCACAGTTTTACACTCCTAATACATCTAATAAAAAAAGAACTAACTGTATTTTACCCCAGAGCAAATACTATTTACTGAATAACATCATGTGACTAAACAGACTATATCCTTGGTACTGCAATATCTTTCTCCAATTCCTGCTTTCAGTGTCTGTAGCACCAGTCTCAGCGTTTCTTTATACTTTCTTACCACTCTTCTTATAACCTTCTAGCAACAATTTACTGAGGTTTGATTCTATTTTGAGCACCCCAGCTTACCGAAACACTTTGTTGTTGAAAGAAAAGCAATTGGCACTGGTCTAGCATTTCAAATCTTGAGGTTTACTTCTTAGACTTTACAGCTTTACTGGCATCTTTCTGGTGATCTGACTGTGCCAAAGGTTAATAATGCCCAGTAATAGACCGTATCCATTTAATTGGACAGATTAGCACGTGAAAAACTCTCCCTTGTGGTACCACAGGAGTAGAATCACCCTTCAGTGTGGCCCCATACATTGTCTTTTCCAGTGGTGATAGGGAAGCTGGGAAAATACTATAAAATAGCACAAGGCAAGTTGCTTTAGCTCATCAAAAATCAATTTAAAAGCTGAATATTAAAGAATGTCATGAATAGGTGCAGAAACCCTAAAAGGAGTATTGTATTGTCCTCAGTTTTCAGTTATGTTGATGCAAATCTTGGTTAGACCACTGAAAATTTCATTCCTAGATCTGAATCTCCAGAATAGATTCTCATCTTGATGCTATCATCAGCTTTCAAAAAATCAGCTTTCAAAGCGAGTTACCAAAAAGTGATGAAAAAGAATGATTTTGCCTGTTGTTTCTTGGGACAGTTTTGTGCCTTTCTGACTGCTTTGTATCATTGTGAAAGAAATAGAAGTTTAAGGACATGGTTAGACATGGTTACCCATTCTAGCGGTAATAGATGAAATGAAATATCCTTGCAAGTGACATAGCAGTCTGGATATGCCCATTGTGTCCTACGACTAATTACATTTTTTATGTACACAAGTATTTCTCTCATCTCATCTCTCTGTCTCTCTCATCATCTCTGTCTCCTCCTTGCCTCTGCTCCCAATTGTCACAATTCTGCTTCTTTAGCCTGCATCAGCCATGCTTAATATGTGACATAGCTTTGTTTATGGATATATTTTACTAATTCTTATTTATTAAAATAATTGCCTTAATTAATCCTAATTGTTCACTGTTAATCACTCAGTAATACACTTCCATTTGCTTGTACATATATTTTTCTATTAGTCATTATAAAGGCAAGACATAAAGAAAATGGTATAATTACTCACAGAAGACCGGGAGCTCAACCAATAAAAATCAAAGGGGAGAAAATAAAATGCTTTCAACATTCCTATATAGTAAATGGGACATCCTGTGTCACAAATGGCTTTATGAGCTGTCTGGAGGTGGGATTCCCTTCTAAAGCTCCAGGAGGCTAAGAAATGAAATGAAATGAGAAACCGTCTTACAGCTGAGACAAAGTTTCCAAATTTACCTCTTGTTGTTTGTTAGCAGGATCAAGAGAGAAGCTAAAAGATGTCAGTACCCTACTGAACCAAGATAGACTGCTTGAGAGGGCCTTGAAGGGAAAGAAATTTGAATAACAATGTCTAAAACCCTCAGAGTTTTGAATTTTTTTAAAAAAATTCTCTTGGAGGGGAAGAGAAAAAACAACCACCTACTATTGTTAGGAAAAAACTCAGAAATGTTTTAATGTTGGTGGTTACCAAAAATCACAACATGACTTGGTCTGTTCGCACACATGCTGGGTCAGTTCATGATCAGACAAGTGGATGGCGGTGAGGAAAGAGGAAGCCTTGCTGAGAGCAATGGCAGTGCCATCACCCAGAGGAGTGGTTATCTCTTCTGTAACTCTAGCCTTTCCCTAAAGCCAAATGCAAAACCAGTACAAGTTATGAGGTAGCATGCGAAGGCTGTGCAGAGCTACAGAGAGAAGCTCTGAAGAAATGTGTCTCCAGGGCAGTCCTGGGCTGGCAAAGATATTCTGTCAGAACAAATACGGACTTCCTTAGGCAGGGCTGTCAGCTATCATAGGTCCTCCGTGCATGTGTCCTTTACCTCCTACGAGAAAAGTTTTATTTTTCTCCCATTAGCTGGAAATAACTTTTGCATCAGACAGAAATGGTCTGCTCTACTAAATAACTCTAAAACAGTTAATGGTACAGATCTTGCAATGTGTGCCCCAAAAGGAGAATAAACTCCTCAAGTGCTTGCTCTGCTTCACTGGCCTAAAGCGACTGAGGTACAGGGATTTCAGGGAAGTTGTACTACTGCTATCAGCTATGAGCCTGATCCATGTTTATCTGTAACATACTGATCTTTCTATAACTTTCTGATATTGTAATTGTCCTTAGTTAAATGATATTTGCAAATGATTTATTCAACAGTTGCAGTTCCCACAGTTCTAAAGCTTATTGACTTCATATTCTCTGGGTAAATTATTTGTGTCTTAGTCCCAAAACCATTGGGACTGCTGGCAAAGTCCCAATGGTTTTGAGGAAGTTATATTAACAAAAGTTTTGTCCTGAATAAGTAGATTTTCCTCTCTAGCTGACAAAGTTTAAATATGTTTTGATTTAAGTGCAATCTCTTTTCTATAGGAAAGATGGTAGTTTAAAGTCAGTGAAACATTTCTCAAGTCACCTTCCTTCTCCAAACACTGACCCTCTGTAGCCATCTGCAAGAAGTATGAGCTTATTCTCATGCATTTCCACTTATTTTTGTCTTTGATTCTATTAGGTCTTCCAACAAAGACATGATTAGTGGCAATTTTTAGTAGCTTCTGTGATCTGGGAATCTGACCTGGTACGAGAGTTGAACAAATCAATTTCTGACACATCTACAATCTGGAGTCACACAACAGAAATGTTTTCTGTATTGTATCTTCTCTTTCCCTTTTGACAGTTGCTTTCCATGCATTGAGCCAATTCACATTGCCTATCAAAATTGGTGAATGCAGTAGGAAAGAAACATCTTGTTTGAGCATCCACTACAGGTTGGTGAAATCCTGATGACTCCCTTGTTTGTCACAGAACAGAGGTGTCCTATGGCATAAATCTGCCTGCATGTGAAGGGAATGGGAAGTGAAGGTGATCCTGTAACAAGAATCTGCAGCTAAGAATGTGTCTTCTGAGGGCAGCTTTCCCTGGAACCATCCCACAGATAAAACAACCATGCAAGGTCTCCAGTGGTGGAGTTGTAGTTGCACTCTGCAGAAAGCAGCCTACGACTTGGCAAGCCCATGGACTGGAACCAAGAGTGGAGAGACACTACATACTCAGATTTCTCACATCTTCACAAGAAACAACCCAAAAGCCACTGTTCCCATTCAAGTATGTAATTTTAAACTTCCATATTTCTTTGTGGATCCCGTATGACGGAGACCATGTCTCTGCAGTCTAATGTTAATCTATAGCCCAACTACTGCTAAACATGTCAGATGAAGTAAAAGACAGGAAAGGGGAAATTTTAAAGGAATGATTTAATGGCTAAATTAATGCTATGGCTCCTCCTATAAATCCTTACTTACAAGCTCAGCAGGTTTTTCTTGTTTATCCACCCAGCCTGTCCTGAAAAGGGACCTCCTACCTCCTTCTTCTCTATTGCTGTTGCTATTAAGAGAGATTTTTGTAGTATACAAAAGCTCTGATTGTCCTCTCACTTATACTAATTTTGCAATTGTGTAAATCCATTGACCTGAGCAGACTTCTTTTTGATTGACACTAATATATGCTGGAGGAGAATCAGGTTTTAAATATCTTTGAAGGCAGACAAGCTTGGAAAAAATAGTCTTATTTTTAAGCTCCATAATCGTGACGATATCCTTTTGTGCCATGCTGTTCATTCCTTATTTGAATTATTTTTGTCAAGCATTCATTCAGGTCAGATATTTGTATGTCCATTGTGTACTACCTTGTAAATTTAACTTAATTTGTTTGTAGTTTTTCTTTATAAACAAAAAGTTCACTTCAAAGTTATTTTAGAGTTTTTAAAGACCATGAAGCCACAGTGAATGCACATGAATGGCTCAAGTTGCTAAAGCTTCAATATCTTCCAAGATTTCTCTTACCATGAAATTAAATGAGTCATTTATATCTTACTGTGTGATGTGATCATTCTGTTACCATGATGTAGCTAGACAAGAACTTTCTCAACAATTTACAGTCATATGGTTCGCCCCATAAATCAGTGTAAAATACAGTTTCATATGGATAGTCTTCTGTTTGGGCTCCTTTATGAAGTATTCAGTTCAGCTGAGCTGTGTAAAGCACTTTGTCTAAACATCAAAGTGAGTCATTATAGCGTTATAATTGCTCTTTTCTTTTTTTTGTTGTTGCCATTAGGTCAATTGCTTACCTTCAGGCTTTTATAGCAATAGAGAGACCCTTCCTCTCTGAAATCTTTTACTTTCTACTCCACAATGTATCTCTGGGCAAAGCTAAACATTCCCTCGATTTCACCTTGAATTACTGAAGCAGCTTCCTGAAAACGATTCAATAGCTTAATTTTTGTAGATATTTCCATCAAAAACTTTTCACCCCATTACTGGCTTGGCTTGGGGAGGATTACAGCAGAAATTGCAACACTTCTTTTTTTACTGTGCTGTGCGTGACAAGTAAGGATTTACAAGCCTGTCCAACACAGTGGCCTTTGGCACACTTTGGAGGCTGTGGCCTCTAAAGCAACCTGCCAAAGCCCTTGCTATGTAAAAACTTGTTGAGCCCATGTAGTGTACATACATATGTGTATTACATATGTGCATTCCGTGTATTGCAGTCAATCAGCTTGAAAATAAAAAATCAGAAATTGCACTGATACTGTGACTTACAGTTTAAAAGGAATAACTTGGTCATTCTGCGCTGTTAAATTTTTATCTAACCAGTACACATTACTGCTGAGCTCCAAAGTCAGAAGATTTCTTCTATGACACAACATCTATTGACAATAATGGATGTTGTCTCCTGAAGAAATAATGTGGCTTGTACCTGGTGTGAAACTATTAGTGAGTTGACTTACTGTTCACCATACTTAGAAGAGATTATGTTAAATGTGGCATCATCCCCTGGAAAAATACACCAGGGAACATTTGATGCCGTTCCAGCCCTGCATTAGCCCTGTCGAACATGCAGTTAGCCAATATTATACATAAGTCTAAAATAACTGTGCAAATTAGGTGCATAATTGCATTCATAAATTGTTGGAAAATCTGGCTTTTAAATTACACTTTATAAACAATAATAACCCACTGAGATGATTGCTGTCAGTTCACCTTACCTAAACTGCGTTTCTCTTTGTCCAGCATAAGAATCAAGGGACGCTCTCTAAACTCAGCAGGGAGCAAACTTCAAATCAGCAATGGAAGTGTTCACTCACAAAACATGTCAACAAGCTCTGGACGCCACTGCTGTGAGGAGCTATGGGCCTAAATCATAAAAGACAGTTGTGTTTTTGGTAGACTGAGTCCATCAGCTGCTCTTAATAGGCTAGTTGCATTTTCCCAATCAGAAAGTCCCTGTATCATCTAGTCCTGCAAACTGGGAGAATGTACACAGAGAAGGATGTCTCTGTACCTTTGTTTGCATCATAGAAACATAGGATTTGGATGAGATGAACTTTGATCTGGCAGTTACAGCTGGTTTTCCAACTGTATATTTCTTTACACTACCTTGTATAACATTGCTGTTTCAGACTGACCTTGAAGTCCTAAAAGTAATTCTTATTACATTCAAATCACAGTTAGTATTATTTTTTCATTTTGAATATCCATAGTTAGAAATGTGATTTATTATTATAATTCCTATTATTATGATTATTACTGTGTCGTAAACTTCAGAATCTGGATCTGACATAGTGAGGAATAGTCTCACTGGGATTCTGACTCAAATTTAGCACAGAATGACAATACAATAAAAAGAATAAATTTAAAACTGAATTTTAATATCAGAATAGACCTGATAGTGGTTCAAGATAGACACTAATTAATCTAATCATTCATATAAAAGCCACTTCGGAGGAAATTCGTCAGTACGTGACAAGAATAAATAGCTCTGACCACCAAAAGGAGTGGTCAGAGGACAGAAATAACACTTAAAGCACACACCTCCAATTACTATGATGCTGTCTATCTTTTAATAATGAGAACATCGCAACAGGGAAGTATATGAGCTTTTAATGACACTCAGTAAACGAGCTGGCTTGCAAAATAGCTGCACATCCTTTTGTACTTCTAATGGCTTGATGTTTTGTCTAGAGGACGGTGAAATTTTCCTAGCCCGGCCCGTTAATCTCAAAAGCAAATGTTGCTTTTCAGTGAGAAAGCTGCACAAACTGACTCTCCCTGCTTGTGCGCTGTCATAGCATGAGCCAAGAGCTGAAGCGAAGTTTGACGTTTGTCAGAGCCCTGAAGCACAGAGCAACAGAGTCATCCATTAAAACACGTGAATCTCAACAGCTCCTGAAAGGAGAGTAATGCTTCTGAAAAACACAGCTCTGGTCAGGTGTGGAGCTAGTCGGGGCGGGGGAGTGGCTGTTTGGACGCTCCTGGACCCTCCATGAAATACAATCTAATACAAAATTAATTCTTAGGGTTTCAAGGCACTGTTCCACTCGCATGATTCTGCAGTAACTACCTTTTCACCTGCATTCACAGGTAACACTGGCTCTAGCACATTTGTTGGAGAAAGGAGAAAAAAGGAGCCCCCATTCACAGTGAATGTTACAGTTCTAGATAGGCTTTAGAGATTTAAATACATGCATTGTTAGATCTGGGCTCTGAGTCCAAATAATTAATCATATGTATTAATGGGAAAGCCCATAATAGCATTGCTCTGGGTGTGTACAGGGTGATAGAAATTCTAATGTATTTTAAAATTAAACTTGACCTACAATCCTATTCCAATCTTAGGCATTAATTTGACTTATTCAACTAATTACTTGTTATTAAACTACTGTAGAGACTGTAAAGACTTGGACAAGCAATTATTTTCTATAGATGACAACCTGAGTTTTGGCAATATTATCTGAACTGGGATGAAAGTTCTTAAACCTTCAGAACTTGAGCCTGCGGCAGCCAAGCCTATGAAGCCAAAAGATTATGCCAATATTCTCTGGTTTTCATTTTGTTATATAGGATGAAATTATGCCAAAATGTTATGATACTGTATCAGAAGTTGTATGCATCTTCTCTGTACAGAACCATGAGGCTTCAGCACCTCACTGTAACTTTAGTAGCAACAGGCAGATGCCCACATCTCACTTAGTAACGCAAGTGCTGAAAGAGATGATAGCTATAAGAGCTCTAGAAGCAAAAGACTTAATTTGTCTAGGGAATGGAAAAATAAAAAAAAACATCCAGTGTTTCCAGCTTGTGACCAAGCCAGAAATTCTGATTTCTTATTTTAAGATGTGTTCACTGTGGGTTGCTGACAGCACTCCCAGGCATGAAATAAAGTTAGTGATTTTAGTTTGCATATAGATAATGCTCCCACCTGTCTTTGGGTGGCTATGACCACTCAGAGGGATGAGGATCAAACCTTTGTTCTGTTTTGGAGATTAGTGATAGTCCTTTAGTCAAGAGCAGGAAGAAATAATGTGAAGTTTTCCTTTTTCCAGTTAAATAGTACTTTAAAAATTAAGTTTTAGAAACATTAAGGAAAGCCCACTGATCTACATGAGGTATAAAAAATTGAAGAACTTGTCTCTTGTAAGATCAACACTATCCTTCTGACTTTTCTATAACTGATAAATAATGTAGTGAATTGCATAGGTACAGTCTTAAAGTGTCTCAAAGCAAAATCTTTAGCTAATTTTTAATATATAACACAACAAAATTCTTTCTTTTCCACCAAACATTTTGGTTCCATAGAACCAGCATTTTCCAGTGGAAGACTCTTCACCTGAAAATTGACTGCAGTGAGATACACCAGTTTCATCTGCTGGTGATAAAAGCTTGTATTTCTGTAGCTCCATCCCTCTAGGTACTCAATATTTCTCAAACACACTCCCTGTGAAGTCAGAAAATGCTATTCTCATTTGGCGGCAAGGAAACTGAGTCACAAAGGGGCTAGGTGATTTTCCCAAGGGGAATGGGAAGCGTATGAAAGGTGCAGGAGCTGAATCCTGGCTTCTCAAGCTCATTAACCTTGCTCTTCAAATGTAATGACTTCTTACTAAGCTGACTGAAAACAATTTCTGCCTCTCTAAGCTGTACCTTTGCTATATGTGGGGACCCATGCTGTTCTGAGCTTTGAAAAGCTTTGGAGCTACCTGGAAGGATTTTTAGAACATTAAAAAATATAAAACAAGGACGTTTAGAAGGTGAAAAGCTTTTTTTTTTGCAGTCTCTCTTTCCTTTTTTCCTTCTGAAGTCTAACAAGTTCCAAATGTTCTGGAGTGTCTATTTTCATTGAGTTTTGGACTGAAAGTGTTGTTCTTGCACGTTGCTACAGTAAAGTGTTTACACAGAAAACAGTCTAGTCTGGAAAAGTAACAATTTGTTCACAGGATCATATAACATCTTTGCCCAAATGGGCTCTTGGGAGTCAGAGCAACCAATCCATCTTTTCTCTGCGATGAATTTGCAATCTCTGATTTCTCTTTTCATCCATGAAGTCTTCATCCTGTTCCCAGTGCCAACTATAGCCTGTCCCGCTATTAACAGCAACAGCAATAAAGGAAAAATAAACTCCTTTTAGTCTGCAAGGCTTTTTGAGAGCATTGCAGAGCAAACAGCTCATTATGCTTGCGTGTCAGCGTCTTGAGAGAAATGCTGGCAGCCTAGGGAAAGAAGGAAGAATAAAAATCCCATCAGAAAAATATTCTTTGCTCTGTGTAATCCTTCTTCGCAACTCCTGAATTTAGACTTCTTTATTAAAGAGAATGAGCAGCGTACATGCAGAGCTGTACGTGGTTTCCCTGTTTGTGTATCCAAGGTATGACACAATAAGGACAAATATCCGGAGGCAGGTTCAGAGACATTGAGTCTAGATCTTTAATTAATAGCTGGAGATCAATTGCATAATACCTGAGCAAATAGACACGTGCATTTATTATCTGAAAACAAGAACTCTGCAATTACAGTCATAAAGAAAATGTCAGAAAACAAGAAGCAACAAATACCTATTGTGGAATTAATAAGAACGGTAGTTCCCCTCCAGTGGTCACTGAGTAAGCAAACATTCTGGTTAAATAAACTGAAATGGAGCATATCTGGGCAACACACTTATGTGCTGGGTCAAAGCAGAGGTTAAATAAAAATTTGTTTTAAAAAGACCCAAAAGAACACAATATGACTCCCTACCCCATGCAACACATGTTGTTAAGGGAGCATTAGGTACTTTCATGAGTGCGCTGCGTGACTTTGAAGTGGAGCTGTATGGAAAGCAGGGAGCATTCGTGTTTACCCCAGGCTCCTAGCAACTTCCCTGTGCACAACGGATCTTTGGCACCGAGGATGTACCGGCACTCAGCAGCCAAACACAACTCACCCCTGCCAACACCATGGTGACGGGCTGACCCTTTCAGAACACATCAGCATTAGGATTTCAAAAAGGGCAGATTTTCAAGGTCGATGTTTATTTCATGTAAACCAGCCACCTGAGGTTTCTGAGGTGCTGATCCTTAATTGGTCATTACAATAAAAACATAGGATTAATTTCATATTAGACTGATGCCTCAGCATGTAATCCCAATTTAGGTCACTTCGTAACCAATGGAGTTTTGCAGCTTCAAATGCATACTTACATAGTTAGATGCTTCCAGTCACTTCAGAATAATTATTGTTGCTACCTTTTAATAAATAACACAAACTAGGCTCTAGCAGTTCAGCGTCGTTGGAAAGATGTATAGCTCATATTCTCATAGCTCTATGGTGATTAATACAGAAAGTGATTTTGGGGGCTATACAAATAGCCCTGTGTACTCATGTGAGAAGGAACCACATATTGCCCCAGCAGGTAAGAGCAGGAATTATTCACAGAGGTAGAAGAAAGGGAGTTTTGTCACTGTAAAAAAGCCTCTGACTAATCTAAGGACAAAGGTCTACTGAGGCTGAAGGGAATCCAGCTGCACTCAGAAGTGTTAACACAAATGATCAGCCCTGAAAGAAGTTGTCCTGTATGCAGATTTTCCTCCAGATTATATACATAGACATTTCACACAATTTTAGACACTGGTTTAAATCTCTCGTAACTCCTTCTGCCACATCTCTGGACATTTCCAATATACCTAACTAATCCAGTAATTAACCATAAAAATAAATTACTTGTATAGATTATGTAACAATAACAAGGCAGCATGAGTCAGCTTTCTTTGTTCTCACTCACTAGCGAGCAACAACATGGGCTCATTAAGTAGGTACCAGAAGTTCAATATGGAGAAAACTCAGATCTCAAGGCTAGATAATTTGGTCTCCATTTGTTTGCCTTTGTTCTCTTTTGTTTCCAGATTAAAAGGGCACCATGTACTTTTAGTTTCTTCAGGTAAAAAAGACATCAGGGAGCTGTTCCTCCATTGACAACTGACCGGAGCTGGGTTAGAGACTACACAATAGTTGCTTGCATTGTATTTACAGTTTAGTTTGGATGGACATAGCTAGAATTTAAGTTGCCCCAGGAGCATTTTGAAACAGACCCCACTGACATGCTGACATTGAGAGACTAAGTCACCAATTCGTTGCCACAAAAATCCAAAAGCGTCCAATCAGAGACTTATTGTAGAAAGGGCACAATCTTAGGCTCTGCAACCACAAAGTCAGTGCAATGACTGCTCCCAGGTCCATGACGATGTGACTAGTTTGTGTCTACTTGGCACCTTTGTAGAACAGCACAGACCCTGGGTACCTTACTCATACACAATCCTTTATATAGGTAGATAGAAACAGCTGCTGATCCTTCTGTTGAGTGGGAAAAGGATTATTTGATCTCTTGAAGTGCTTCCAAGCCCCTGTGGAGAACAACTATCCCATTTATAGATGAGTACAAGATTGCAAAGCCTCAGGAAGACCCTGAATCATCCAAAGCCTAGGTTATTTCTGGCTATAGCTGAATGGTGTTGGGGAGAAGTGTTCAACAGCAGTGTAAGCATTCTCCCATCTCGGAGTAGAATGGCATTTGAACCATAGGGCTGCAGTTTGGTGCTGTGGAGTTCAGGAGCAATAATAGTTCAGGTGTTACCTCCTATCCTACCTCTTCTGTCCCATTCCTCTTTCCCATTCTGTAGGTATCACCTTCCTCACTTGTGCCAGCACAGATATTTCTGGACCTTGTCATGGAACCAGATTGTAGAATTCACTTGACTTAGGGAAAAACTGAAAAAAAAAAGCCTGTTTATTTATTTCAGTCAAATATTTTCAGTTACTTGATGGACATAACTGAGGAAGCAGCAAGGCAAAGGGATGGGTGACTGAAGGCAGGGAGTGAGAAGAAAGGGTGTCTTAAGCTAGGACTTCCACTCAATCAATTTTTTTGCAAATACATGGCCTGAGGAGCTCTAGTGGGAGTTGATGCTTTGAATGTTCCCAGTAAACTTGGCTGTGATTTTACTCCAATTTATATTTGTCTACCTTTAGATGCTACTACTTCAAGGGTCACTGAGGACCAGCCTATTAAAGCATGAAACCTGTTTCAAAATGAAAATTTCCAGCAATAAGAAATTCCAGCAATCTTTCTTTAGTCTTACTGGCTTAAAACAATTTAATGTTTTGGATTTTCTTACAAAAAAAAAAAAATAAGGAAGTGCTACAGCTTCACTTTCAACCAAAATGAGAATTTTTCCTTATGTGGTGGGCCAACTAGATGATTTTCAGGTTGAACATTAAGGTAGCTTCATATTCACTGGAACTGCAGTCAGCAGTTCTTAGGACAGTTCATCATCAAGATGGCAGAAATCTCATGAAGTTCATTCATCCCATGGGTTTTCCACCACTAGGGGAGTCCGATTTTCAGACTTGGTTTAATATTGTCTATCAAAATCAGGTCACTTGATGACATCTTCATTTAATCATCTGGAAATTAGAGCACCCAAATTAATTAGTCATAGTGAAAATGCTTGTGTTTTTAGCTGATTTGGACCTGATTTTGACTATAAAGATTAGTGTTTGAATATCTAAACTCCAAGCATGAGACAAGTTATCAGAGGAGTGTTTCTAACTCTGATTTATTTTATCTTTATTGCATCTGTAGTTTCAGCCCTGTAAAATCGCAGTTCTCTGAATCAGAATTACTATGTATTTTATGTAAATGAAATGACATTATGGTGCCAGTTGGCTCTTGAGTCAAACTAACTAGCAAAGAATTTAATTATATCCATTATTAAATGTTTGTGCTGCATGGATCCAACTTCTTAAAAACAACAATGATGAATTTACAGATTCCTATTACCATCTGTTGCACTCTCTCCAAGTCTGGCAGGGGGTGGAAACCTTGCTGAATTAAAAATATTGCTATTTAAAGTTCTCCATGTATTCATTTCCTCAGACATGTGAACTTGTTCAGTGGCAGAGCCAGCCTTATGGTTTCTGTAACTTTGCTGGCTGCTGGACTTGGAGCCATTTTAAACAACGCAGTGGATTCTCACAGAATTTTTTTTTTAAGCTATATCCCTCAACCACACAGACTTAAGTGGACAATCTTTTTTTTTTTTTTTTTTCCCCAAGGCTTGAAAAGCAGAATTGCAAAGGGTTAAGAGACGGGAAGAGGTGACTTGCCAGAGTTTCTGGCTTCACTGCAGTCTACAGTTGTTGCCTGGGCGATTGTGTTCATGGGAGGTCTTTAACTGGCAAAGCTGCCTGCTCAGTTTCACAGGCGCCACAGCTACTTCATTATTTCATCAAAGTTCATTATGTTGGGGAGGGTACCACCAATAAAATGAGATTAGAAGTGTCTCCAACGAGCCCTTAAAGACATAATTCCTGGTTTTACCTTTTGCCACATCCCTGTCTGTGGTCCTATAAAGCACAGAGAGATTTGCACCTATGATATGGACTATCCCACAGCTTAATTGAAGCGAAAAACTCCTGGAGAATTTGATTCAATTTGTCTTGCGACAGAACCTTCTTTTGTTTACCGTGGAGACGGAGTTCTTCATCTAAAAAAGAAATCAGAACAATTTAATCACATGTTTTCAGGGAGGTGGGAGTATTTGGGAGAAAGACATTTAGCCCAGATTAGATCTAGAGCAAGAGTGATCTATATTAAATGTAGATCAATGGTATTTAATGCTCAACAAACTTCCAGGGAGGATTCATTACAGTTCAAGGAGGAATCAATAGTCATGGGCCGTTTATGACTCCGTGTTTGGTGAGTCACATCTCCACACTTTGCTTTATGTACTGCCAAATTCCGGTCCTGGCACTCCTAGCATTTTTCTGCTTTTATGCCAGTTTGACCCAAGTTCACAATACATTTGGTCTTGGTGTAAAATTATGTATAACGAAACAAAGAGAAAACCAGATTCAGTGTGGGTCAGTATTTTTGTGCCTTACTATCTTGGCCATACAGATTTAAACTGATTATTTTTAGCTAAAAGCAGTTGTGAGAACATGGTGCTCTATTTCTGTTAAAAGGCAGAATGGAACAGAAGCACCATTAAAACCTCCATTTATTTCACATCTTGCTGGGTTTTTCTTTGCTGTGGATATCTAGGGTTAGATGACTAATCCAAATTCCTCTGTGTTCTCAGAGATGAATACTCCAAAGATGAATACGGAAATATTTGCTTCCCTGATACAACATGTACATGAGCTATTTGTCTTGGAAGTTGGTCACTACATAATGTATTTCAGGAAAAGCTTTTAAGACAATTTCGAACTGAACAGTCTGTTTTAAAAGGTCATTGTTTTTCTAGCTCGTATTTTTAAGAGGAGTTGACAGATTTTACGCTCCAAAATAATAAGAAATGATAGACAACCTGACTATACTGGGTTTATTCTGCTCCAAGGTATCTCTATGTTTGTGCAAAGCAGACCTGGCATCAGTACATTGACTCCCAGGTTTCTCTGACAAGGCTAAGAGCATGAGTTTGCTTGTTTCATGACGTAGGTGAAAATTTTATCTAGACCAAGATGTGTAAGACAAATCAGGTCATATAATCATAACAGCATTATTTTACCCCAGCTTTCAACGCTACCTCCTGGAGTTGCATAGAACAATAATATGTAAGTAAAAACAACTTCAAATATCATTCTCTGAAAAAAAACCCAACAATTTATTAATCCAAGTTGTGTCATGCTTATAAATTGCACATCTACAATGAAATTTTATCCAAAGCCCAGTTTATTAGAATAGGTTTGTTTATCTGTTCTAGACAGATACATGAAATTTTCTACACAGGCCTTTCTTCTTCTTCTCCTTCCAGTGCTTCAGACTCTCCAGGCCTTTCTGAGAACTCTGAACACTTATATGTTGGGCAATATTGAACAATTCATACATATCAGGAAACACAGACAAATCTCTGCCCTCAAGGGCTCACAGTCTAAGTTTGTAATGTGTTTAAAGGAAGTGAAGATCTCATGAGCACACTGAAAAATAAGGTGCACCAACAATTCCAAGACAGCACATTTGTTCTGAATGCAAAGGCACATAATCTTTCTCTGAATGAATGGGTTAATCACAGCTATTCCTGATTTAATTTTCACTGTTTCAACTCTAAAATGCATGTCCAGACAATGAGACTGAGAAGTGACAGAGAAGGAGCTGCAGACTGCTCCAGTGAATTGACCAGCTACAGG
Organism: Tetrax tetrax; assembly: GCA_009806455.1. Classification (NCBI taxonomy): domain Eukaryota; kingdom Metazoa; phylum Chordata; class Aves; order Otidiformes; family Otididae; genus Tetrax; species Tetrax tetrax. The sequence goes on from WHYT01017351.1 coordinate 400,320, forward strand.
TATTGTTCAGGTGAAAATTAAAATTGGCATGAATTCCTGAGGCAATGAATCACTGTCCTTGTGGGCTTCAGTGTCTGCTTTGAATAATTTGTTTACTAATATTTGAAGCACGTTGGTATTTTCCCTTATTAAGTGTTTACTACAGGAATGCTATTGGCCCTGGAGTCTTAACAACACTGGATGCACTTTGTTCTAGTGGGCATCTAACTGTCACCATTAGCCATCTGTCAAGGAGTGGAGATAGGTCAAGATACAATACTTTGAGGTCAGCTGGAAACCTGAAAGTAGAGCTGGCCTCAGTCTGCCCTGTTTTACCCTGAAACATGGCCTTCCCAAGCTGTGGTAAGACAGGTTTTTCCCCTAAGTACCTACAGATACCTTTATCCCATACTTTACCACTGCTGTTGAATGGAGTGTACTGGGTGAAGTTCAGCAGCTACTCATGTTATCACTCATTAAACAATAAATCTCATTTTACCTGTTTTACCAATGAGAAAGAGAGAAGTGGAAGCTCTAGTGCTCGATCATCTGTTTTGGAAGGGTAAGGTTGGTTTTAACCAGTTTTACATCTCCCCTCTTCCCTTGTTTTCCCACATCCCCTGAATTCAGGGAGCAAATGAATAGAGAAGATTGTTTCTCATATGCTGCTCCTCAGCACAATGTCTCAGCTATGTGACTTCAGGAGATTGTGTAGAGTAGACAACACCCCCGTACAGACATATACTGAAAAACAATTTATGTACCTTGAAATCCAAGTAGAGGACTGCCTGATTTCCCAACATGAGGGCTCTATTTTCTAAATATCTTGGCGTTACTGCTCTGTTCATTACTATATGATCATTTCCCACTCTGTTTTCTCAATGTATTTTTTGCAGAGGCTATAATTATTACAGCCCAGCTACTTCTTTTTCATTTTGATCCTTTGTAAACCTAGTCATTATGCTGCCTCAGACTGGCTTCCCAAAATGTCAAGATTAAAATGGGGCATGAAGGCTTATGCAAGAGTGAGTCAGTGGAGCAATTTGAACCAATAAATATCAAAGCAGTCTCTAAGAAGTAAGCAATTCATTTGATACCACATCTTTCAACAAGTCTTTAGAGGATTTTCCTCTGCAGGGTTACACCCTGATATTTACGTCTTGATCTCTCCACTGTGCAAAAGTCATAGTTTGCCTCATTAATGTGATGCTCTGTCAGGCAAGCATTTCTGTCTGCAAAACACATCAGATTACCCTCTATTCTTAGCGCTCAGCAGTGATTTGCAGTGCTATCTGCTATCAAAATAAATATTCCAGAACCTTGGCTTGTACCACTGTCTCTGCAATTAGTGATATTTTATTAGTTAATTAATTAGTTAATGTCAGATATGGGCCAAGAAATATGGAATGTGCCAATATTAATTTTTTTTTTATGTCACTGTAGGTAAATGAGTTGTCAAGACAAAAACTTTGATATAAAACTGCCAGTTTGACTTACTGGGTATAACAGGGTACAAAAACAATGAGTCTCTTTTCACAGATCTGTCCTGCTGCTACTGCTTTTTTCCTCACTGCTTTCAATCTGATGAGTGTAACAACTCTTGCCTTTGATTTTTTTTGCCATGGACTCCTGCACCATTGTCTTTTTCTCTTACGTTATCCCATTTTCTTGCCAAGGCTATGTTTTACTTCACTCCTATCCAGGGACCATTCAATAAAAACTAAGACCCCTTGAAGCAAAATTGCAGTACTGGAAAATTCCAGCTCTTAAGAGTTACTCAAAACCTGAATTTTTCAAATGGCATTTTTGTCTACAAGGGGCCAAATTAAAACCCTACTTAAACGCCGCTTACTTGACTCAGGATGAGGATGGAATACATACCAATCTCTGCTTATTAATAAATAGACCATTCAACCAGTACAAAGTGTGTCCTGTGCATCATTTGCACATGTTATATTCATTCACCTCATCCATTTTACTCTGCCTTACAGGCTTTTACTGCCTTGTATGGTTTTGCATGTCCATGTCTGTTCCTCTGTATTCTTGAGGTTGATTCAAAGAGATCACATTTTAGTGACCCCTTCTAATTTCTCCCTGCTTTCATTTAACAGACAATGTAAAATAGTATGAATTGTTTCCTGCTTGCACTTGGATTCTATGCAAGCAAATTACTCTAGGTACACATAAAATATTTTATAATGAATAGCAAGAAGAATGATCCATGAGAAAATCCATTTCCTCAAGTGGAAATGTTTCAGACCTTCTGATATAAGATACCTTTTGCAGTATGTATGCTGTGATTTTTCCCATCAAAAGTACCACACATTACATTTAAATGACTTTTACACATACATTATTTTAGAAGAAAAAAAAATTACCTATTATCAGGAATTGTTGCAGTGTTTTCCATACCAGACCCCAAATCTCATTTAATACTATTTTTATATCTCACTTTCTAAGGAAAGAAGTCATAATTTGTCTTCATATGCATGTGTTTTTCTCTGCGTTTCTACTAATTATTGAACACATGAATTAATTTAAACTATATTTTGCAGAAGGGTGGGAGGCTGAAAGGTACTGACCTTCAGTAGGTATTGAGAAAATGGATAGCCAGGAAGAGAAAAGAGTCCTTGTTAATGCTTCCACAGAAAGAAAAAAATGGCAGTGTGAGCGTTGACATTTTTGTGAGCATAAGTCCCTATGCTTAGAGGACTTTTTGTTAAAAAAAACCATGAGGGGTTAAATTTCTTTTAGGGTAAAAGAATATTCAATATCTAGTTCAAGATTAAAGGTTGACAAAGCTGTGCTACTTGGCTAGCTCTGAATAACTCCTGGAAGCTGAACATGCCAGAACTTTAGGGACAAGTGTCCTAAAGACACCTATGGAGAGCAACTATCGGAACACTGAATGCTTTTTCTCATTCTTTGTTCATTGTGTACCTCACATCCCACCCAATAATTAGCACTGGCAGCTTCATATTGGTGCTTTTGTTTTCGCTCTTTGTTTACCTATGATGATATCACAAAAAGCATATACATTTCATTCTCTCTCCTTTTTTTTTTATTTTTTTATTTGGCTCTGGGCCTGTAAGTACTAATACAAAATCACTAATTGTACAATAACAAGCCAAGTACTTTGAAATGCACTTTGTAATAAAAGAGTATTGATTTTTTTTAAAGACATGAGCAGAAAGAAATAGGAGAAACTGATGTGGATTTCTCTGGGCAGAGAGGTTTCCACAGTTCTGACAATAGTTACCTGACTTCGCAGAAAATTGCAAGGGCATATATAATGTTGCTGCATTTTAGGAAAATCAATCACTTTCAGTGAAGTTTAATGAAATCTCACCTGAGGTATTCTGAGTAAGAAATAAGTAGCCATGGACATTTACTCTGCTCAGAAACCTTGAGGCTTTGTGATGAACTGAAATCAGGTAGTTTCATGAAGGCAGTTTCTAATACGGCAAATCTGAAGATGGGAGTTAGTCCTACTATCTCCAAATCTGGGACAAACCTAGTGCCCCAAAGATGGCAATATTTCACAGCACTCAGTGATTTACTCTATTCCATACGGTTGTATGGCATGACACAGAGGCACATGACTCATATGGATATTTATGCACCACAAATCATGGTGTTAAAAGAAGTGCAACTATCTTAGCTTCTACTAATAAATCTGTTCCTGTCACAGAGATGCTTCAGGACATTTTCTAAGCCTTTAAGGAAAAAAAAAAAATGTTGCAAAGTTTGAAGAGAAAAAACCTCAGCAGTCCCTGCCTTGATGCTAATAGGGGCTGGCTGGATTTCTCCTGGCTATAGAAAATAGATGGCTGTGATGTTCATAAGAGTTTTCAGAAAAAACTGGGTACCTCCCTGTATCCTGGATGATCTGCAAAACATTAGGGCACCACCTGAGAACAGGCAGTGCTTGCTCCTCTTACTCTTTCCCCTTCACTGTATTTTTGGAAAGTTTCTTACATCTGGCTTTCCCTTACAGGACTTGCTATGAAAAACAGGAAAATATCCCTCTTGAAATCAGCAAGGCCCAATTAGGAAGACTGCATGACCACTGTATTTTACAGTAAATCCAAGATAGGAAAAGCAACAAACACACTAAGTTGTGATCCAGTAAGAAAGTCTGAAGACAAATGGCTGTCTTTGCTCTTTATAGTTGTTTTCAGAAGATGTGTAGGAAGCTCTGGAGTCTCTCTCCTTTCATAAATGCCAGATGCAATTAAAAATCCATGCCATGAAAATGCTTTTCACTGTTACATGATTAAGGTTGGATTCTTCATATGAGCACAAGTTCATTAATTTTCTTCTACTTGTTAAATCTCTCTCTCTGCAAATGCAGTGCTTACTTTTTGATGGCAGAAATACTTTTGAAAAACTTACATGGAAAACAGCTCATCTTATGGAACTTAAAATAAAGAAGGAACAGATTCTTCAATAAGTTTTGCCTTCCACATCTGACTTTCCTTGTCCAGAAACATTTAATAGAACATTACAGACATTCCCCATTAAATTAAAATTCATAGAAATCTTATACAAGGGCTATATTTGAATCCATTTTATAGGCCTAATGGTCATTTTTTTTTCCCCCATGTTTTTCTTAGTAACTGAAAGTTCCTTCTGTGGTAGAAGCTGCCAAAACAGCAAATACAGAGAATTCCCCAGGGAATGCCACACGAATTCCACTTCTCAGACTGGCTGCCATTTCATATTGATCTCAGTCATGATGAAGTATTAATTTGTACATAGTTGAATGACCATGGTTCATTTTTTTTTTTTTTTAATCTAATTCAAATAGTTATAAAGCCTTGGCAGCTCTTAACAAAGATCAATTCTTGCTTTGCTCTCCTGCAAACCAGCTGTTGGCACTAGCTATGACGAGGACAAAGATCTCCTAGGTCATTTAACTCAGCTCAGTAGTGTTCTGAAGAACCCCACAAAGTAATTCATCTAATGAATCTATCAATCTATATCTTAATAGTTAAGCTTGTAGCTCTTACTTCCCAAATATAAGCTTATTTCAGAACATCACTGCTCTGACAGCTAGGATGCTCCTCATTTAGAGCTAAGTTGACTCATGGGTAATTTATTCCCATTCTTGTGTTAACATTGTGCTTTACTGCAACAGTTACCCTTCCCTCTCTGTAAACTGTAATGTTTATAAGGAAAAATCATATCCCCTCCCTGACTAAATATTGCTTGATTGACTCTGATTAAACAAGGAAAGCTCTTTTAGTCTTTTCTCATATTAAAAGCTACTCTTTTCTTTGATTGTCCCAGTAGAATGAGAGGTCTTCTAGTGACAACAAATGTTCTCTTGAGAGAAAGTGATAATGACATTTGATGATGACTTAAAAAAGAGGTATTTCACATGAGGAATTCCCATACCATTAAAATATATTTTCATTTTCTGAAAGTTTAACCTTAATTTCAACCTTCTGGAATTTAACACATTTTTCTTTTGCAATAAAAAAGGCTATTGATATCACCCTAAATTGCTGTTCTGTAAGGTCAACCATAACCCCACTTTAATATAGCTTTTTTTTTTGCTTGTGAGTAGGAATAATAAGAAACTGACATTTTGCCAATTATACATTATAATCCTATGAGATAAACCTTTAGGCAGCCCCGTTGTCTCAGGCATGGCAGAATCAATTGCACAATTTGTGGATTTCTGTTTAAGAACTTAAGTAGATGAATTATCATTGTCTACAAATGATTTTCTAAATCAAACCTAAGAAGTGGAAGAAATTAGTAATGATGTCTTATTAGTAACATGAGCTCTATAGAGCTTATACTCCATGAAGTGGAGGCCTTTCTGCTCTTGTCTGATGCCATGTATTGTCACACCAGGTCAGATCAACCATTTTGCATTACAGTGTTGCACTTGTTTTGGGACCTACTTCTTTCATTAGTAACCAGCAGCTGAGTGAGGGGGTAGACTATTTGTGTTCACAAACCCAAGTTTCAGACATTTGACAGGCAAGATGTGACTTAGGAACTCTTTATCTCTGTGCCCTGTGGCTGTCAGAGCACCTGTGCCAGGATCATCTACTGAGCCTCTTGCCTGACAAAGATATTTTGGGTACATATTTAAGTGATCTTACTGATGAGGCCCTTGACTTAGAAATAGGAGAAGTGAGTTCTTTTCTGAGATCTATTTCTTCCGCCACCTTTTCTCAGTCTATTTAACTTTTTTTTTTTGTCGTTGCAGGGCAGCGAGGGAAACCTGTCTCTCATTATCTAGTTGTACACTGGCCACCACCGGGGCCTTGATCTCAGCTGGGGCCTCAGGCACCACAGCAGTATAAATACTAATAGCACAGGGGAGTCCTTTGGTGAATATTTTTTGTTATAGATTTTTAAAGATGCTTTAAGGACTCATTTTCTGATGGGCCTATTTTACAAATTTTACACATAAATCAAATAAATATGGCAGTAGGGAACAGACTTTTAAAACTAAACCATTGTGGTAGAGAAGTTAGACAAGCGTATGGTAAATATCCTGATGCTCCTCAGTTGTAGTATGTATCTGTATGAATACATTTAGAACAAAGCTTCTTTTAGAGCTGCTTTGGTATGAACTGCTTGTGAGTAATATGACCTCAGTGTGTGCAAGAACATTAGTACAAAATTATTCATCAATAAATCACTCGGCAAATAATTCTCCCTCTCTGACATCCTGATTCCTAATTACCTTGCTGTCTTTCTTTTACTAACGGCAGCTAAATCCCCAATCAATTGCCTAGTAGGGAATCTAGTGAAGAAAAAAAATCTGTGGAAAGAGACTGTACAAAGCGAGGAACATGTGATAGCTGAGAGAAAGAGTTTGAGAAAGGCCACACTGGAGGAATGTTTTAATGGCTTTATTTCCTTCCTTTCACCATTTACTTTTCTGGATTTCAGCAATTCTCTTCTTCACTGATCTGTTCTCTGTTGCAGTGTCCTTTTGGGCTGCCAGGGGAGAGAGGCACTTGAACAAAAGGTGGGAAAAGAACACTCAGGAGTAGTAATTTCATGAGTGATGCTTCTTGCATCCAACATCTTGTTTTTCTGACTTCATATCACATTGTGCCCTGAGGCAGTATCATATCTGGCAGCTGCCAGCATGCCTACCTCTACCTTACTGCTGGAACAGTGTAATGTTCTGAAGTAAGGGGAAAATGCCCTAATCAGGAAGGCACACCAGAGAAGCAATGGTTTTACATATGCTGTTCTGTCCAGCTTTCCAGACTCCAAAATCCTGAAGACAAGATGTTGCACAATTAAAGCAGCTGTAGCAGAAGTGGAGTCACTTTGTTTTGGGCCAAGCTTATACTCAGTGTCATTACACTAATTTAAAAACTGCCCTGAGGACCAAAGGGATCCCTTGTCTTCAAGATATAAATGCACTCCTCCTGCTTCCTCTCTGTATGGTAGTAAAGGAAAGGAGTCAAATGGATTTATTATAATAAAAATCCCACTCCTTTCTTTCTCTCCAGAGAGCACAGAACTGCACCTTACATATCTTTTTGTCTCCTTTTCAAAGCCCCTAGGACGGTTGCCCTGTTTCCATTGGTTTCTAGGCACCTTTCCACCTCAATCTGCCTTGCCAAAACCATCAGATATCTCTGTCATGTGAACTAGGCAGTGAGCCAGCAGGTCAGAGCTTACACAATTTGTGGCGCCTACTTAAAGTGTCTGAGATTCTTACCAATCAGTCTGAACCTGAGGGCAAAGTGTAATTCTTTCCCTCTTGCCTGTATTTATAAAATCACACAAAGGTAAAGTATGTCACTGGTGGATTGCTTTGGCTGTTAATTTTTCTGTATTGGGCAACTCAGAAGAGTCCTGCATCTCTTTGACTATGGGTTAATTCCCACTTTGCTGTAAAGGTGCAAGGCAGCTTGTGTGACAACTGTCAAAGAAAGTAGCTGAGTTAAAATAAGTTATCTCTAGAAACAGTGTGCTTAAAGCAGATTACAGTATATGAGTGCCTTACCCAGACTTTAAGGACTTTTCTCTCAGTTGATATTTTTACTGAGCTGAATTTAAGGGTTCTTTTGTCACTAAGGATTTTTAGACATAGTGCAATACAGACTTGCTACATAGGATTTAATTGCAAATATACATCTTTTTCCTAAGCATGAATGGTATTATAATGCTTTTATCAATGTGAATGTGGAAAAATTGAGCTGGTCCAAAAATGATCTGGGGAGAAAAAATGCAATTTTTTTGTTCCTATTGTATTTTATTTCTCCTTAGTTGCAAGCTGTTGTCTCTTTATACATAGTTTTACTGTGCTCCTCCTCAGAACGCTGCTGCACCATTTCTGGTACAACCCAAACACTCATCCTCAGCCTGGCTCTTGACTGTCTTCCCAGTCTGAATTTTTACACTTCCTCCTGTGTAAAGCCTATCAGCTCATTTACTAGTGCCTTGAAAGTATAATTAAAGATGAAAGAATAAGCCTTCTGCATGCCTATCATTTTCTTCCTCTTCTGTTTGACACTGCAGGGGGAGATTGAACGTTAATGTGCTACCTGAGTAGTCTATAACCTCCTTATGGCAGGGGCTATATGGATCATATTTTTTCTACAGTGTAATGCAGGAATTTGGTACTGGTGGGTTAATAATTGTTCCAGGTTCCGGGCAAGTTCAAGCTGGCTTTTGGTGCAGGTGAAGCCATGGTGTGCTGGGGCAGCAGGTTGCCACCCCTGGCCCTGCTGCCTGCGTGCTTGCCTGTGGATGCCAGGCTGCCCCTTCGAAGCGGAACTTGGAGCTGCACAGCAGCTCAAAGAAATGCCACCGCTTGCCTTTTCTTCTCTCAGGAGTCATGCCTTAACTTTGCAGGGATTTTTTTTTTTCTCACCCACAACTGCCTCTTCCTCCAGGACAGAAGCTGCGAAGCATCAGTCTGGCCCTCTCTTCTCATTCCAGGGGCAGCAAAATTTGGTATTGCTGCCAGGTTAGGGAGCCTCAAGGTGCCCCTGGGTTCCCATCACTCAAGTCTCTGGATGGCTTTCTTTCCTCCTGTCCTCACCTAAAACACATTGGGAAAAAATGAATTCCTGTCTAGCAACCACTTAATAACTGGAACTTCAGATGCTGTATGTTACCATGCGCCTTTCACATATGCTCAATGCATTTAATCATAAAAAGCACTCACGTATGGAAAACACATGCCTACTGTGGGTAGGCCAGCATTACAGCTCTGAGTCAAATAAACTGCCATGGATATACCCCACAATTCCAGGAAAGTTGTTCTTTAGGATACACACAGAACATATAAACAAAGTTATAAAAATCAGCTGTGCTATTTTGCTTCATTTCATGCTTCAGTTGTTTTGGTTTCTTTCACCCAGAAATGGATATTTCCCCAGGCTCCTAACAGTGTCATTTATCCTTCAGCAATACATTTTTTTTCTCTGCAGTATTAATTTGTACACCAGAGCTGTGTTAGCATTAGGACATGGGATGAAAGCCACAGCAGACTTGTCATTTTTTTTTTTTTTTCAGACATCTGCAGGAAAGGATCACACTTCTCCAGTTTTCTAGGAACACATAACAGCTTTTATAACTGGAAAAAAATATAGGGAGTAGACTAAAGTTGGGCCTACACAAGCCCAGGAGGGCCTAGCAGAGGCCTAGCAGAGGCCTAGCACACAGGGTTGGCGTGTTAGAGTAGCTGCCAGGATAGTGTCGAAAGGGAGTAGCACTGCCAGCACACACTGTGCAGAGGGGAAAGAGAGATTTAAAGGGATTGTGAGGAAATAAACTGAGAAATGAAGCAAGCTGACATTCAGCACAGGTGATCTGCCTCATCCCTTCTCGGCAGGCTCCTTGTTGGTAATCGCACAGCAGCATTAACACCTGTTTGTGCCAGCCCTTTTTCTGTCAGGGGCACTAACACAGCTGTGACTGTGAATACTTGAGTCCGGCCTCCCTCCAGATTACCATTCCTCCACGTTAGGATTGACTGATTTGGAAATTATTTTCTTGTCTTGTGCAAAGGTGCTGTACTGACAGAGAGACTCTGCACTGAGGGATTTATGAGAGATTTACAGTGTAATTAATAAGAAGTAAAGGGAGACTGGTGGAAATACCAACTTGGTAGACATCCTCGACCCCTGGATGGGACAGAAAGCTGCAGTACGCGAGGACTGGCTGTATGTATTTCTGGATACATTATTTCTGGGCCACTCTGTCCCTCGAGGATGGCCAGATTAGGAGCATGAAGTTTTACCAGCGCGGCTACAAGAATGTTTGGAGCTGGCAGTGCAGGACCAGGGTTACATCATTTACTCTCGTGTTTTTCTTACTCATGCCCAGAAGTATGAGGAAATACTCTTCTTCAAAAGAATATTTTGCATATCAATAACCCACTTAATCGAAGATCTCAAAGAGCTCTATGTACAGTCATTAAGTGCAATTCCTATCGCACTGATGCTCATGGAGAAGTTTGTAACTGAACTCAGAAGAATACACCCAGGAGACATGACCTCTTGCACTCTTTCTTAACCTGCAAATTACATTTTCCTTAAAAACAAATAAATGACCCTAAGAAGCTTTAGTTACAGAAAGAACAGCAAGAAGCACAGTGTTGGTTAGTGATATCACAAAATCCCATACTTAGGCTGGAAATGTTAGAAATGTTCAAGCGCATGTGTGGAAATATAACTGTAACCATGTGGCTTTGGGAAGTCGTGGTATGCCCAGCCTATTACTTGCTTCAGTAGCTGAGTGCAACTAGTTTAGCATTTATAAAAACAGCAAGCTGGCTGGGAAACAAGGATGCGTGAATTCCTGGAAGTACAACATTTCTGCAATGTCTGAGATTTCCTCTTTGCTGATATGATGATATCTGAGGCTGGAAGCCTGGAAAGTCTGGCAAATCATGCTGGCAAACAGGCAAAGTATGACAGTATTATTTTGATTCTGAATGCAGATACTTTGATAGTGTGAAAGTGTTTTGATCTTGGGGCACATAATAACAGTGCATGAGGATGGAAAACAAGAAGAGAAAAAAGAATTAACTGAAGTCAGATATCTCTCCCTTTTGTTCCAATTCTGCTGTTTTGGTGGCTGGAAGGGCTAATAAAATTCCTTCTTTACAAGGCCGGCACTATTGCGACACACAGTCTGGGAGAGAAGAGTGGAGAATCCCAAGCAAAAAACCAAAATCTGCGTGTATGGCAAACGTTCTCATCCCAGACTGAGACTCCCTGGGATAACAGGTTCCCACCTGTTAGTGTTTCAGCTACTGACAAAGCACGATGCTATGCCTTACTGTAGTGGGCGTTTTCCAAGAACTTAGGCTACAGTTAAGTGAAAACTTAAAAAAAAAGGATTTCCCTGTGTACATATGAAGACCATTTAAGATGGTGATCTGTCATTGCTAAAATTCCTGAAGAATGCAGGTAAGAAAACTTGCTTGTTTCCGTGGTGTCCAAGTTTGCAGTCAGCCATGTATGTGAGATACATGCTGCCAGATCACTTACCATTATCATATTTGCAAGCTGTTTGTCTCTTTATATATTCCTAGATGGGTCCCTATAAACCAAAATTACCACATTTATGCATCTTACAGTCCTGAGTACTGCCAGTTCTTCTGTTTCTGGAGTATGGTGGTAAAGCAGTTGTCCATTACATAGTGACAGAGATACAAGCCATACAATAGATCTGGGCTTGAAACAAGTGACGTGTCTCCATGCCTTCTTAAACCAGTAATATGACAAAGGATATGATTACATAGGTATTACAGGAACTTCAGGAAGCTGGAAACCTAAGTCTTACTTTTCCATTCTCAAGGGGAAAACAGAATGCTTGTAATAATTTCAATGCCACACCACAACCCCCCCACCATTCTCAATTAGAAGGCTCACTTTGGGGACCAGATAACAAAGTATGAAAACAATCTCCTGGGCCTGAAAGCTCTGAACAAGATTTTGAAATGCTTTTCTTAAAGAAAAAGTCCAGATTGATGTCTGATTTTTCTGATACCTGACTCACCCTTAAAGTGAGTTTAGAGGTGAAAATAATTGAATGCTAATGTCATGTTTAAATCTCAAATGGATTCAATGGGTGGACTGTTTGGTGGATGAGAAATTGCTTGGATGGTCACATCCAGAGGGTAGTTGTCAATGGCTTGATGTCCAGATGGAGATCAGTGACAAGTAGCATCCCTCTAGGGTCCATACTGGGACGAGTACTGTTTAATATCTTCATCAATGATGTAGACAGTGGGATTGAGTGCACCCTCAGCAAGTTTGCAGATGACACTGAGCTGAGTGGTGGGGTTGACATGCCTGAGGGATGGGATGCCTTCTGAGGAACCTGGACAAGCTTGAGAAGTGGGCCCTTGCCAATCTCATGAGGTTCAATAAGACTAAGTGCAAGGTCCTGTACCTGGATCAGGGCAACCCCCAGTATCAATAAAGGTTGGGGGATGAGGGGATTGAGTGCAGCACTGCCAAGAAAGACTTGGGGGTACTGGTGGATGAAAAGCTGGACAAGAGCTGTCAATGGCCCAGAAGGCCAATTGTATCCTGGGCTGCATCAAAAGAAGCGTGGCCAGCAGGTTGACAGAGGTGATTCTGCCCCTCTACTCTGCTCTGGTGAGACCCTACCTGGAATACTGTGTCCAGCTCTGGAGCCCTCAGCACAAGAAAGACATGGACCTGCTGGAGTGGGTCCAGACGAGGGCCACAGAAATGATCAGAGGGCTGGAGCACCTTTCCTATGAAGAAAGGCTGACGGAGTTGTGGTTGTTCAGCCTAGAAAAGAGAAGGATCCAGGGAGACATTATTGTGGTCTTCCAGTACTTAAAGGGGGCCTATAAGAAAGATGAAGAAAGACTTTTTAACAAGGTCTGTAGCAATAGGAAAAGGGGTAATGGTTTTTAAACTAAAAGAGGGTAGATTTAGACTAGACATAAGGAAAAAAAAAATATTATGAGGGTGGTGAAGCACTGGAATAGGAAGCACCACCAGAGAGGTGGTTGATGCCCCATTCCTGGAGACATTCAAGGTCAGGCTGGGTGGGGCTCTGAGCAACCTGATCTGGTTGAAGATGTCCCTACTCACTGTGGTGAGGTTGCACTAGATGTCCTTTAAAGGTTCCTTCCAACCCAAACGACTCTATGATTCTATGATTCTATGCATAATGCCATACATGGAAATGTAGCTGTTTACATAGGACTTGTATAATGATTCCAGAATTTTTCTCCCACTGCCTGACCAGTGAATCAACACTAAGAAAAATTATGATGTTCTAGTCTCACTGCCCCCCCTTCAGTGCCCGTGTTGTCTGCTGACCCTGAGGACTTTATCTTCTTAACATTGGTGTTAGGCACAGGTTCCGTTTGCATTCTTTCATCTTACAAAACAACTCCTTATGATTACTACAAATTCTGAGAGAGACTGCTATAAAATTCACTTTTGGTCTTGTTTTTCCTGTTTCTTGTTATTTTTAACCACGAAATTAAATCAAAGCTTGACAAATAAAAGTCTAGCTTCTTGATTGATGCAAAATATGCTGATCAAGCATGATCTAGTAGCAGATCTTAAAGTGAATATGCAATATTTCAACAATTATCATGGTACAGGCTCCCTCTTTTTTAATGCAGGAAACTAGAAAAGAAGCAAAGTGAAACGAAATGGTCCCTTCATAGAAAGACTCCCATCTGAAAATTGTTTTAATTCAGGGCAGCCTTGAGTATAGTTTACATAATAAAAAGCAGTTTTACTAAAGTGTCTGTGGTTATACTAACCCACTGTAGAGGTCCTGATCAAAGCTGCCTTGCAGCCAAAATCATCAGCAACCCGACAGCATAGTTTTGTGAAAAGGACTTTCTTTCTCAGCTGGGATGGCTCAGACCCACTCTGAAGAAAACCAAAGCTAAGCAGAAAAAGCAGAAAGTGTAAAATCAAGACACCTTTTCCACTGGTTCAGTACTATGTATTAAAGAAAGGGAGAGCTTGGACAGAGATGTGCACATTTAGGAAAGTAACTGAGCCTCCACAACCAGCCAGAGTTATGGCTTGGCAGATGTGGTGCGACTAGCCATGAGGTTGGGGACTGTCACTTGTCTGTTGAAAGCTCTGCTCCTGTAGTTCCTCTGTTTCACTTATTAGCTGCAGGGAGAGATAATGCTCAAATGAAGCAGGCCTTGATCTCTGCCGAGTATATTTTCAGAGCTGAGGGAATAAACTGAGAATGCATTCTCCTGGTCACAGAGTTGATTCATTTCACAAAATTTAAACAAGTCAGCTTTTCCCCCCTTCCATTATTTCACCAGCTCCTGTTCCGATCTGCAGGCCTAATGCAATCTTAGGACACAGTTGTATGAGAAAGAGAGACAAGGAGGGCCAGACTATTGAGTTTGCAAAGTGCTTCCCTAGGTGATCCAGGACTAAGCATACGATTCCCACTAGCAGTCTTTTGTTTTTAGGTTGCCCCTTGTTTTTTTCATTTTTCCTCCCTCCCCTAGGTATGTCACTTCTAAATATCAACCAAATACCTCTATGGGCGGAAAATGAGGCCACTACAAGCCTTGTTCTTTTGAACTAGGACCCAATTTGATTGGCGTCTCTTGACTTTTAGTAAATTGTGTGTTCTGAAGTGTGAGAGAGATCCCTGCAGCAATAATGTCCATATCAAATCATAATTAAAAACAGCAGTGAAGAATGTGCTGAGATTTGAACTGTAGACCTCCCAGGCCTAAAGCCCGAATTGCAAAACAGGACTTTAAAGGCTCATGGAAGCTTTAAACATCAGACATTTAATCACAACTAGTCTGTAGGGATGATTTCCAAAAAAAGAAACAAAATCGCACCACCACAGAGAGTAATAACAAGATCTGAGCGTATGTTGTAGCAGAGAGACAGTTTCTTCACAAAGGGGTCACACGCTGTGCATCTACTTTTCCATCTACCAATGACAGCTTGAACATTTTCAAAGGCATCTGCAGTGGGAATCATATTGAGCCAAACCTGGGGGAGAGGGAAGGAGCCTCTGAGGCAAGAGTACAGTATGCTTGTGATCCAATGGCAACTTGCCATGAGTAGGAGGGCTCCACCCAAAAGTATCAAAAATAAATTAACACACCTATCTTTTCTTAGACTTCTTGGAACCTATACAGGTACTTCTGTCAACCTCCCTAGTACAAGATCCATTTACCCCTAACTGAGGTCAGCAAGAAGGTGAGCGAATACACAGGCTTAAGAAAAGTCGACTATGCTGGATCAGGCCAAGGAGCTGTCTAGCTCAGTATCCTATCCCTAACAGCAGATGCGTAGTGAAGTCATAAGAAAATGACAAAAGTAATTGAAGAGATTCTGCTCCTCTTGAAATCTGATATCTCTGGCTCACCAGTGAGATTAATGAGTTGAAGCAAACCTGAACTGAAAAAAATGTTTAAACTGTTATTTTTCTCATGAACCAGAATAGGACTTGAGCAATCTCAGGTACCACTGATGCCAAACCAGGACTGAACATAAAGTGTGGGATTCTGCTGATATGTTGAAGACAAATTAGTTGGGCACTGGATGGAGTGTTACCCCTAGGTTGTGTATCTGCTTCATTAATAGAGGAGAGGCACTGCCTACATACCTTCCTGACCCACCGTGTTGAATAATCCCAGATGCACTTCCTGTTGGGTTAGCTGACCAACATGAATCAGCCTTATCCTTTATCTGTAGGTATGCGAGGCACATAGCTAAACACTGGCTTTATGTTAATGCGCTGGGGGAGGACTTTCATTTCTGTGCAGGTCATTGGAACTTTCTCACAGTCCTGCTTATGTGTTTGATGACCTTCAAAACTCACTGTGACACTGAGCCTTTTTTAGTCTAATGGTTAACAAACTGATTAATTTAAGTGAGCAATGATTTTATTGTGTGTTATGGAAAGGAGTTGAGCTTTGTGGGATTTCCTCGCCTTTTCCTATGACATCTTAGTATTGCTGATGGAGACAGACTCTTGGCTGTCACAACTGTATGGGTACACTGAATAGGTACTTGAGGAAGCTGTTGAGGGATACCAGAGATACTGGCACCTAGCAATGTGGGAATTTAGGGGGAGAGATTTGAACTTCAGCTTTCTTAAGGCTGAGGTCCTTTGCAACAGAGGAGTTGTGTTTCCCTAATCTTTCTACCAGCAGGGGTGAAGGGTAGGGAATAGATTTGCTCATCTCAGGAAGACTCCCTGGTGGTGCTAGTATTTGTCTGGACACTTAAATGCACTGGTGTTCCTGCATTTAAGAGAGCTTTCTTCTGGTGGTGGCTGCAGTGGACATCTGCTGTCAAGGATTCCTGTTTACTGATGCAATGATACTAATGTCAGAACAAGACCGGGATACAACTTGGGAGAAATAGGACTAATAACCTGCCAGAATTCAAAATCCTAAGCAGCTATTGCCCTCTTCTTTTGAAGAAATTACCCTCTGTGTCCCAAACCTGTAATTTAATTTCTTAATTTAATGGTTTTCAATATAAGCTTTTTCTTTCAGAAGACCCCAAAGAAGACTGTATGTATGTAAATACATGACAAAAACTTCCTGGTCAGTGTCAAACTTGCCTCCAAGTATCAGCCTCACTCTGCCAGTCTTTCAAACCCGTAAAATAGACCAACATTTAATTTGTATTTAATCATACAGTAAATTGTTCACCACAGAGACGGTACTTAACAGAAAGAATTGCCCTTGGATGAGTTCCTTAAAGAAACTGAATCCACATCAATGGAGGGCTTGAGATCTGGAGAACGGCAGAGTTTGGAAGAACAGACAAGGTCAATGCTGAGAGTCCTGTTCAGTGTGTCGGTACATAAGATACAGGAGAGAGAACACAAGTTAGTTGGGGAGGAATGGGGGAGGAATGCTACTGTTGGTACATGATATCCCCAAGAATACATGAGGCAAGAGACTAATGATGACATAATTATTATGCATTTACAGCACCTAGAAGCCACAGCTGAGATCAAAGATAAAATCAGCTTTGCATCCCTGCAGTAAAAACAAGCACAAGGTGAGAAAGAGAAAGATTATAAGAGTGAGGGAACGTGAAATGGATCCCACATGTGGCTTTCAGCCATCTGAGATCAGGGTTTTGAGCAGATGGACCTCATCTCCAGCATCCTTCCTCTGTCACTCTTGTATTGCAAAGAGGTGTTCATTCACCTAGGTCGTATACACGTATGTTTCTCAGGACGTATTTTTTGAGCATTTTGGGATTGTCTAGTTTCCAAAATTGACTTTGTGTAGCTTGGAGGTTCATATGTCTGTCTAGTACTTGATCCAAAGGAGGATTGTATGCTCTATGCCCTTCTCCTACTTACCTTAATTTCGTTATATTCTAATAAATGCAGACCTTCCTGTTCCAGTATGATACAAAATAGTTTGAAATAGAAGTGCTCATACTAACTCAAATCAAGCAACCTTGGATGCTAGGATTCATGTTGCTTCACTGCTGTTCAGCACTCCACCTGACCAGTTTGTACTTGAGAGAAATGGGATCTCTCACCCCAGAATAGAGCCACATTAATGGTTTGTGCTGATGTTCAAGTTAGTGTTTTCAGGTCTAGCTTATTGGCTAGCATAGTGCCTTGCAGAACTCACCCTCTATCCATTGAGGGAAGCAGGATGCCTCCCATACCACATAGTCTAAAAATAAGCCACCAGAACAACAGGCAGCAGAACAACTTCTGTAAGATGTTTATATCCTAAGCTCTTGGCCAACTTCCTTCCTAAGCTGCCATATTCCCCAGCCTGTCTGAATCCTATCTACAGCTTCAAGAGTTTCCATCTCATCTTGTGCACAGTCCGTGAATAACTGCCTTGTTATGTATATGCATGGTGGAAGGGTGGGGTGGAAAAAACTCTGGTAGGAGCCTGTCTTGAGCTTGCAGTAAATACTTACCCAACAGAAATGTCAATGAGATTTGGCAGCTGTGAAGAGGACTTCTGGAAAATCGTTTCAGGTTCCTAGGAAGTGAGGGAGGCATTTGGTAATGGGTGGGGACATTTTTTCTTTCCCTTGCCATTTCTTGTCAGAGAAAGGGGAAGATCTAATTCCTCATTACTCATCTAAGGAAATCCCCTGTACCTAGAAACAATATCCTCTGCACCTAGTCTGTGCTTGTACTGTCTTTAGAGAAGTCTCGGGAGGAACCATAAGTAGTGTAATACCAGATCTGTCACTCTCCAATAGTCCCAGTAGCTGTGGGAGTCATAGAGGCTGCCTGTCTAGGAATGCCAAGCAGAGAAAGCCAGAGAGCACAGTAAAAGCTGTCAGGAGATATCACTTTAAATCACTGAAATGTTTCTGTTATTCTAACCCTTTTAACTTCTGAGTAATACAAACAAGGTAGAGCAATACTTTGTTTTTGTCTTCTTCACTATATTCTGGTGTCTTCCTTGGCATTGGCCCATGACTATTTACCTAGCAGTAAATAAAATTTGATGATTAAGCCTCCCTTCTTAATTCATAGTAGATGAGTCTTTCAGTGCAATATATTTCTTTTACTCCACTGTAAAATTTATAAGTGCTTGCTCTTGCAGCTACAATTTACAAGGCACTGAGCATTCCTGTCCCAGTGATAAAGGAAGTCACTTAATCTGGGCACTTGAATGGTAAAGTACTTAAAATTTACCCAAATTAAATTTTCATTAAGTTTCATAGATTTTTTTTTTTAACCAAAAAATAAATCCTTCAATACTTAGCCACTTGCTCACAGATATAAACATGTGTGATATCTGAGTTATATGAAATAATTGTTCCACTGCTCAGCACTGCATTTTCAGGCACAGAACCCAAGAGAGACATGGCACAGACAGGTCTCTTGGAGCAAGAATGATCAGAGGTTTAGAAAACCCAGCATGAAGATAGAATGAAGGAACTAGGCTGGGCAGGGCAAGAGACAGCTAAATACTATATCGAGGCAGTCTTCAGTTACATAAAAGATTTCCCTCAGGAAGCAGGCTCTTAAATGTTTTCCATATTCAGTTAGTATTAGGCAGGAAGTAATGAACTCAGATTAAAGAAAAAAAAAGAGATGGCTTTGAGTTTAGACACTGATGATCCTTCAGTTCTGGACAAGATTCCACAAGCTGCCTAATTGATCTCTGTCACTGGAGAATCTTGTCACTATTTTGCTTGAAGTGCCACCAAGTGTTATTCCCAGCCTATCAGGTACAAAGCAACCAAGCAGCCTCACCCTTCCCAGAAGCCACTTGCTCTGACAAGGTGTGAGAAGGTTCACCAGCACCTGGTAGGAGGCCTGGACTAGCTGTGCTGCAAGGGATTGGGCTTAGGACTCTTTCCATCCTTACATTTCTATGATATACTGAGAGAGTGTGCAAAGAGAAGTCTAGTCTCTGTGAGACGCATGAACTTTGTCAGGAATATGAATGTGAGTAGGGGATGTAATTGGTTATTTATAAATAAAGAATGAAATCATCACTTTCAGAATATTTGCTGTTGTACAATAGCATTATATAGTATGTAGATATTTATTGGTATCTTTGTATATGGTATTATAGAAAAAAAGTATGGTGGACTTAGCATCACTTGCACAGCCACAAGAAGTCTAGCTGTACTAGAAGGTTATTTTGAAAATTAAATAGAAGAAAATGCTTAATTCCAACTATAACATCCTTTATTCCATAGTTTTAGATTCCCTCTGGGATCAGCAGAATCTCGATCAGTAGGTTAAGTGGAGTAAACTCCCTCAAATTCTGAACTGTTCAGCTTTTAACACCCACCCACCCAGAGCTGTGAGCTTTGGAAAAGCTCCAGAGCCCACTGGGAGAGGGAACTGGAGCTCTGTGGGTTTGACTCTTTATCACGTGTTGCCCAAAATGCCTCATGGCAATGTCAGGGTGTCAAATTGAAAGGACTCAGGAGGCCCCTGCACCGTGTACAGGCAAAGGAGCTGCAGTCTGAAGACTATATGTCACTTAACTTAGGTAGGCAAACTGTGTTAGAGAACCTATCCACTCTTCTCTGTCTTATAATAATCAACAGTATCATTTATACAAAGACACTATGACTTAAGGCAAAATTTGCACCATCTTGGAATAATTTATAGGAAATATGTGCACCTCAATCCCCTGGATTGGCTGGAGATGATATTATTTATATATTTTATACATATTATATGTATTTTATACTTACTCTTTATATTTTATACATATTACATTTAAAATAAAAATACAAGCTCCATAATCCAGAAGGTCATGAGCATATAACAGAAATCTTGTGAGTGCATACCATTTAGAAAGTATCTTTTTATAGTGTAGGTACTGTATATATTTTTTTTTCTTCTTTATTTCACTTCTCTGCCTATTTTTCTGATTCTTACTTCTACAATTGTTGCTAGAGATGGATCTGAAATGATACAATTTGGCTTTGGCCTCCTCCTCTATCCAGAGGAGGTGTTTGTGCAATAGTGGAATTACCTTGTAAGTGATGTTCCATTTGCTTATTACATCATTGTCATCCTTTTTGATGTCACACCTGGAGGGTGTGAAGGTTCTAAACATTAAATGAAGAATAGAAAGAAGCAGAAAATTTTGCCTGTTGTGGAGCTCAGCTCTCTCTCACACCTGCCTCACGTTGTGATGATTGCAGCAAGGAGGCTAGACAAACTTTGAAAATATTTTGTAGCTTGATGCAACTCCAAGGAGTTAAATCTTTTTGTTCAATAGCTGAACTCTTCTCAATATGCAGCAGAGCATATAATGAGCCACACAAAATTTCCTTGCGAAAGTTACACCTGCCCTCTGGGTGGTAATAGTTTATAGCTCCTCCTGTTTTCCTCACAGCTTTTTTATTTGCTTGGATGTTTATATGGTGCTTCCATCCTGTTTGAGTCTACAACAGCTTGCTCTCATGTAAGGGGTGGAGGCATCTCTCTAGACACTGATTTCTGTAAACTAATGGCTTTGATTAGTTTAGATGAAAGAGACATTTATTATAAAACATCCCATACTGGGTGCAGCTGTGTGGGTGGATTGTACACCCATAAAAAAGAGAGAAGCACTGTATTAGCTAGACCCAGCACAGTGGGGTTTGGTGCTACATTAGCTCCATCACCCTTTTTAATTCTATCAAATACTACCTCTTGCAACACCTGCTGATAACCTTTTTAAGGCAGATAAGAACAACCAGTTGCATTTGGCCAGCTCATTGCCTAAGTGATTATGCTCTCTGCATACAAACTGAATGGCTATCCTGCATCCCGTGCCTAAGTCTGGGGAGGATTAAACCACCAAGCAAATCTTCTACAAATGTAAGGATCTTTATTTGGAGCAATAGAGTATTTTCTTTTGTTTCACTCTTTTTTTTTTCCTTATTGGCTGTTGTTAAAGAACAGAAAATTTAGACAATGTCATCTACTATAGGGATTATTGACTATGTGTGGTCTTTTGGGGACCTGTAGAGGAACAAGTGTAATCTTTAACAGAGGGATCTTCAGTAGAAACAGGAGCAGGATGTTACATCTAATACTGTGCCTCTGACACAGAAGAAGGCATTTTTTTTGTCAGTTAGGTAATAAGGCAGTAAGGCCTTGTCATGTTTTAATTTGTGTGAGCAGAGTGTGTTTAGACTGGGTGAGGAGGATGTTTTGGCATTGGATGATGAGGATGTTTGGTTAAGCCACTTGTTAAGTTGGGCAAATCTGACATCAAAGAGTTTGATGAGATATTTCTGAGATCTTTGTGACTTAGTGATGTTGCTAATACCGAAATGATACAAAGATAAATGAACTGACACTTAGCCAAGAAATAGGTTACCCTCAAGTATATTGTAAGGTAGATCAGTGTACGTGGCTCTAGATGAAGTGGGATGAGTTGTGAAAAGGCATGGTTTCCCAGAGCTTTCCCTAGCAAATTTAGCAACTTACTGCTCATCATTTCCTTCTGCTGGGCAAGGGTGGTGCATATGGAAGGGATAGTGAGCTACAGTGAGCTGCTTCTTGCATTCTGATGGTAAGTAATGTTAGCCAGAAATCAAGAGACTAACTTGAATTAGCACGTGATGACTCACAGTGCTTTCAGTGTAACTAGTTAGCAATAAACCTAGCAAAAGCAGTATGTAATAAGACTCTTACCTGAAAAGAAGACCAAGAAGAACCTTTGGCAGCACAGTTCCATCAAGGAGCTATGAGGAGTAGAGGAGTAAGGAAGTAAGGATGGTATAAGGTTCTGCCAGATTTCTAAAAACCTCAGTGTCTCCACTCCACAATGGCAAAATATAGAAGAGGGTCTGTAATCTACAGCTGCTATGACCTCTTTGAATTTCTGTCACATAGGGGAAGACTGGTGCCCAGGAGAGCATGGACCCTTAGGGAGACACTCAGCACTTCACATAAGGCAACATCCATGTGAGAGGGACTTTCTCCTGCGTTTAGTACAGGGGGACACTGATGTGGCTTAAAGCTTTAAGTTGTACTAGAAATAACCATGTTATAGGACACTGCTATCTGAAAATTGTGAATGCTCTTTTCACGTGGGCACCTCAGTCAGGTGTAAGGTTTCTCCTCTTTCTCACCAGCACAGAGGATGAATCGCAGAGCTACTTTTCTTAGCTTCAAATGGTGGATGATTGCCCTCAGTCTCAAATCATTCATCCCTACTGCTTTCTACCACAGCAGAAGTCAGTGACGTTAGTGGAGTTAACAGAGGAGACCAGCAGAGTCTTTCATCTTGAAGCATTACAGAATTTTTAATTTTGTTTTAGTCCAGCTCCTCTATTATGCTAGGTCAGGACTGACTGTAGAGTTGTTGCCCACCCTCCCCCAAGACCTGTACAAGTGTCTTAGGCGTGGACCTAACCCAGCAATCACCAAGGCCTCTGAGAAGACTTTATTTCATCTCAGTGGTTATTAGAGCATAAAAGCAGCTAGATGGGCAGCTCTTTTTGGTGTTCTCCACTTAATTTTCTCATAAGATCAATTTTGGATGTAGGTTTTTGTTCCTAAACTGTGGCTAGTTGGGGAGTGAAGGTGATATAAAATAAGGAGAAGAAGAGCTGTTTTTCTAATCAGTTAAAGAGACTTTCTGCTCTGGAATAAATATCTGTCTCCTTTCTTTTTCAAGGACTCAGTGCAAAACGTGAGCCAAACCCAGATAATTAAATTTTGTTTGTCATAATGATCCTCTGCTCTCAGGAGATCCTTGATGATCAAACTGAGATGACACCTGCCACTATTAAGTTCTGTTCCTCAAAACTCTAAGACAATCCCAGTAGATAAATGATATAAGATGTTTCCCGTTATGGTATTACCGTAAAACCTGGCAGTCTTATGTTTACCACATAAATAATTAGTCATCAGACAAATCAGAAAAAAAAAATAATGATTCCACCATCACCTTAAATTACCTGTCAAACATTTACCTCTGTTTGTCTTTTAGGGCACTTATTTTTTGCCGTGTGGTCCTGGTTCTTGATTAGTTTAACAACCCCCCCGTATTTTGACAGCAGAAGAAAAGAAGAGGTGATTATTACAGTTACTGCTCTTGCTTTGCCTTGAAAGTCCATTCTAAAGAAGGCATTAGGGAAGGCTTTCTTGTGGCTGAGAGATCAGATTACCACAATTAAAGTAAAAAGGTGTGGTGCTATTTACTCTGCATGTTATGACACATGAAAGAAAGTGATTCAGGCAAGAAAAATAATTACACATTAATTTGTGTTTGGCAACTTTGTTTCATATACGTGGCCCACAGAGCTTAGATAAAAAGCTATTTTGTCCAGCATGTTGTCTGTGTAAGCTTGGAGGAGGGCTTATACTGCTGTGCTACATTTTCAAGGAGTTGTTTGTGTATGTGTGCGGGGATGAGGAAATGTGTGGGGCTAACCTCCTGGTTGTACACTGTGGCACTACCTTGGATGAATTTTTCGTCATGAAGCCCTGTACTGCCACTTAGGTTTCACCCAGCTGAAAAAAAATTGTACTGCAACCGAGAAACTCATCCTAGGTTTGACAAAATTCTTGCAAATCTGAGGAAAATATGTAGAGTTTCTGAGTCAGTTTATAGAATTGTATATAGGATTTTGGTCTGAATAACTCCAAAGGTGGAACTCTGAAAATACAAATTAGTTAAATTCGTACAGGTTTATCTAAACTAGTGCTTAGATAACTGCAGTGTGCTCTCAGTACAGCTTGAGAGGAAGTTCAGTCTTTGCAATTGCATCATATGCGTGCAATAAATCATCTGTGAACTCCTCTTGTGCCTTGAGAAAATACCCCCTTTATTATACTAGCAATAATGTACAGGGAGGCAAGCTCCAAAACATCTAGGAGGGTTTCAGTGGTGTCACACCGGGTTTAGCAGTGCATTAGAAATGCAGAATGTTAAAACTGTGAAGAATAGTGCAATCTGAACATGACCAGCATGATTACAGTACAGCTCCCTTACTGAAAATAATTTCAGCAATAAATTCTTGACAGAATCTGTTGATTTCAGACAGTGCAGTTTCTCTGTTATGCAGATGTTAATTTTACAAAAATGATTTTGAACCAGCGTTCCTTCAGGTTTTCATAACATGGTACACAGACATGCGTATTAGGTTTATGAACACAACAGTCTCTACGTTAGAGAAACCACCCTCAAAGAAGAAACAGCAAAAGAAGCTTCAAAAAGAAGGTCTGCTCTCTTATTTTCATGTTTATTTTCAGAGGAATTCTCTGCATAAGGTTATACAGTTTTACTGACTTCAGGACAACGTAATGTTAATAGGACAATGACAATAGCAGAAGATTTGGCCCTCAGGAGAATGTACTCATACCCCTATAGTAATAATTTAGTTCAAGGAAACAGCAGTTATACATAACGTGAAAAGAACAAATACATGAAATGTAAACCCACAAAGCTTCATTTTCCCACAAAGTAAGCTTTTTGCATAAATCATCATTACGCATTGCAAAGAGGCAGTTTTAATATTAATGAAAAGTTTGCTGGTCTTATATCAATATGTATGTTGGACTGATTGCCTGAATATGGAAAGGGAATGTATTTACATTATTAAATAAAATAAAATTTCTGAACATACAGAAAAAATCCAGCCAATGGAATCGTGTTTGTGTTCTTATAAAAGTTTGTGGAACATTTTTTATAGAAGAGTCTAAAATAGTATCATTTATTCTGTGTGCTGGTTAAAAATTATATTGATTTAATTTGGCAATTATTGCCTCTTTTCTTTCTGCCAACCTATTTTTAATCTTTCAGACAAGAGACACTGAGCATTTTTGCATAACACTACAAAGCATTAATTCTAATCTGTGAGCTACAGAGTCTAGGGAATGCATGATACTTTGGTAAAATGCTTTTATTGGCATGGCACTGGGATGGCTGCGTGACTTGCAACTGGCAGAGAGATGTTAGTGCCTTCTGAAACTACAACAGTTCCACATAATCGCTTGACACATTTTGCATTCAAGTTTTGCAGTGCTTGATCTGGGCACTGTGTGACATGGGTAACACAAGCACAGCTGCACCACGTGAAACTGGAAATCTGCCTAGACCAGTAGCCTGTCTCTAGCAGTGGCCAGTACCAGATATTAAGGGCAGAGCATGCGAGGCAGAGTCTGCCTCCAGCTGTTTGTGGCTAAGGGATATCTCTAGCCAGAACATCAAACACACAGAAAGGCACTTTCATGTGTATCATGAGCAGCACAAAGTATGTTTGTGAAAGTCTGCTAAATGTCCATTTTGAACCACTACCTAATTCTAAAAAGAATGAATACAAATGTTTCTTTAAAAAGATAAACATGCAACTGGCACATCCATTTCTGAGTGCTTTTGAATGCTCTGTATTTACTGGCACGTGTCAGCAAGAAGAAACACAATTAAGGTCTGGATAGTGCTGGATCATAATGGTACCTCTGCTAGGTAGCGTCAGTTACTTAACATATACCTGCCCCAGGGACCTGGAAGGTGGCCAGAGTCATTGACAGGTTCATAAAATGTAGGTGCACCCTCTAAAGTCTCAGAAATGCTTTCAAAAAAGAAAATAAGTGTGGTGTTTCCATTGTGCTTCAGAAAACAAACCCTTCAGGAAGAAAAAAATAATGGAAACACATGAAACGTAAATTGGATACACTCAAAGTTAATGAAAGGAAAACCTTTTTCCATTTTAGTTAATGTCTTAAATTAGAATTTTGGTATAAAAGCTGGAAAACAGATGGAGAGGATATATTTTTTTAAAAAGAATTTGTTAGTGAATTTGAGGCTCATGAATGAGAGTACCTAATAATAGCACTGCAGCTACATCGGTTTCTCCACTGTAGTTCTGCCCCTGCACCGCAGGAACCTGTCCATATGTCCTGCAGTCACATCTAGAACCTCCTTCTGGTCTAATTCAGCCCGAAAACTGCTCCTTCTCCAGTCTTTCCCCAAGATGTATTACATCTTTTTGTTTGTTTCTCCAGCATAGTCCATTTCTGACCGTCTCTGTGAAGATCTTTTACTCCATCTTGCCTAATCTGATGCAGCTTGAATTGAACATCTTATACTGTCATCTTCTCGTCTTCCCAGTTTTTGACCTCTCTTTAGCTGGGGGCTACTCGTCATATCACGTTATTCAGATTTTCCCACTGGTCCTTCCACTGCTTTTGGTAAAACTCATCAAGCTGTACATTTCCAATTTACACTAGCAGAAGTAATAGTGAAAGGTTATGAATCTCTGTCTTGAAATTGCCCATCAAGTATTGTTTTTCTTTAAAAAAAAAAAAAGGCATTTTTCTTTTTCCTTTCAACAGCTTCACATGTATTTCTTCCTCTGTTTTTATCAGCCATCTTGTTTGCATAGCTGCTCCCCAGGATATTTATCACGGCTGGCTTACAGCACACTCTGCTGATTTACAGCAGCAATTAATAATTTCATATCTGTTGGGAGGAGATGGATTTCTATCTTAACAAGGATGAGTAGCAAGTGATGCCCACAAGTCTGAAAAATGCTGATGAGCATTTTTTTCATCCAAATCAAAACACAGGGTTCATGCACAGGTGACAAACTGGAGAGGAAGACGTTGAGCAAGTATGGAGGGCACCAGAGAGCTGCTCGTGAGTCCCAGGTGGGAGTGGGACTGATGTTCTGTCATGACTCAGTGGTGTCTATCCTTCCACCCACTGGGCAAGATCCTCCACTCGTTAGTCCAGCTGGCCCCGTTGGCACTCCACACTGGAACTGGCTGGCCCTGCTTGAGCTCTAATGCTGCGGGTGCTGCAGGTCAGTGACTGAGAAGCTGTGAGCAAAGTTGTGCAATTAAACTTGCAAAGCACCAGCCCACACTCTAGACAGCCTTGTCTGATTCTTAACTTTATGAGCAACCACACTGACAGACGCTATTGATTGGTAGGGAGAGGGAAAGAAAAGAATGACCAGATTTGCTGCTTTCATTAAAATCATTCTGGACCAGAGTTTTGGTCTATATCCTAACTCACAAAGGCAAATTTTAGCCAAGAGGAACTGCTGGCTTTCTCTGCAGATACCAAAGAGCAGCAGACTGAAAACCAGGAGTTTGTAATAACACAAAGCAGCAAGAGACCCTTCTTTCAGTCTGGCCTTTTATTACACTTCTGAGTAGTCACTCAGCTTAGAGACAGCACTGATTGTCTCAGGCAATGGACTGTGAAAAGCTGCAAGTGCAAAAGAGGCACACAGACTGCATGGATAATAATAATAATAATAATAATAATAATAATAATAATAATAATAATCTTATTTAGTAGATATGTTGCTCCTGTTTCAAATACTGTTCATTCCAATGTACCTGAGTCTTCACTTGTAACAGTACAGCTGTATTTCTTAAAGCTTCCAGAGCTGTCTTCATCCTGACCTTGTCTGGCATTTAAACTCCTTCGCAGCTTAGCACATTTTTGACCTTGCCCCATGTAGGCTGCATGGCTTTCCCTTCCCACTCGGCTAATCCACTATACTCTCTTCCTGCAGAGCTTTCATACAAACACACTAAACCAAGGTTGTAGGCAGCAGGTACAAGAACAATGAGCCGCATCCACTGCTAAATTTCCAAGCTCAGAGTAATTTTCATGTGCCTCATTTTTTAGGAGAAGGGAATATCTATCAGATGAGGGCAGCCTTTGGGGTTTTTACTGTCCAGTGCTGAGCACACTGTCAATATTCCAAATGCTAAGAAACATGTAACACCCACATTAGTATTTTTCTAGGTATTCCTAGGTATAAACTTGAAACTATTGGAGGAAAAGGCAAAGGAGAAAGGGGGAAAGTCTTCTTGCATTTTTATTGAATGCTTTTATTTATTTGAACTGACCATAAGCTGAAGGTACCTTGGATAAGGCCTGAAATGTTGGCTTTGTACATGTATATAGATCCCTTTAATAACCTGGATGTACACAATTGCCTTTCAACCTAGAATTATATAACACTTCACATGGTTTTGCAAGGAGTGTACCAGGGAGTATTTGAAAGGATCTGAGCCAAGAAGCTGTACAGACAGCAAGGCGTCTGTGTTGCCACTACAAAGTGGATGTTAATTACCTAAAACAATACATGTAATAGGCGAAGAGAAAAATGCTCTGCATTGCCTTGCCATACCCACTCATCTAGTGCATCTCTAACTGCACAGTTATTTAGCCTGGAGGGATCATAATTAGCTGCTTCATAAATTAATAAGGGAAAGGAGGAGGGATGGGGGAAAACTACCAGTGCAAGAATGGTGGGAAACTTTAGATAGGATGTTTCTCGAAGAATGTCGTTAGCACGCATAATTGCTTCATTAAATAGACACATACAAATGCACAGGGATCCTCTGTCCCTCGAGAGAGAAGAGTTGCTCGATAGGCTCCTGGTTGAAGGACACCTGGGAGGTGCCAGGCAAATGCTGGGTGACTGCCACACTGTGCATGCTGAAAAGCTTCCCAAAGAACATGGAGAAGTGATATGTGGCCAAGTGTGATTAATGGTCCCCTCTAACACCTTGCGTCCAAGGCACTCAAATGGTGTTGCAAGCTACAATTAGTGAAGTCTTGCATGGTTTGTCACGAGCAAGGTGAAGACGTGTCATTGTCCTTGTTTTACAGGTAGAGAAACTGAGGTACGGCAGTGACACACCTTGCTCCAATCACTTGGCAGGATAGGGTCAGGCCAGTTGCACTAACTGCCACTGCCAAACTCCAACTGAGTATAAGGAACCTATTGGAATCTCATTTATATTAGTTAATTATGAGTTCATTAAAAAAAATGGGGTTTATTTCCTCTATTATGCAAAGAATTTACAAGGTGGGAGAAGCATCTACCCAGTTTGCAACCAGATGCTAGACCCATTTAGCTAATTAGCTGGTTCCAGGCTGGCAGTTGGATGCATTCACACATCTTCATACACCATTACCACAGTCTGGTTTTGAACTAAATCCTCTTATGAAACAGTGGAAATATCTCCAAATGTACAGAAAGGGGACACATGCTCTATCTGACTAGAGGCGCTGCACCACGTTCATCTTTTTGTGAATTTTGCTCCACAGACTTCCACACTTTTAATCTGTTAATCCACAGCAACCCATCTTGGATCCAAAGCCTGCCTTTACGGGCTGTTTCTGCATATTTTTTCCCTTAAAAGCCAGGATTCTTGAATCACAGGGAGGTGAGGGATGTGACTTGACTGTAGTCCAACAGTAAGTCTCAGTGATTCAGTCAGAAGTGGAATTCAGCTCCCAGGCTTCAAGGAAAACTGGGCCAAAAGGAAACTTTGCTTTTCCCATTCTGTGTTGGCCAGCAAGGTAAAAGTTAGGCAAATAGGAAGCATGTCCCACCCTGAGCAATATGGAGAGTGTGCTTTTTAAAACTGCAGCTGGCCTTTTTTAGTGGTAACTAGCTTTCTACAGGAATATGTGGGATTTCAACAGAAAGGCATGTGGAGTATTTTCCATTTGACTTTAAAGTGAAATGCCTTGTGTATACTTATTTGCATTCATCCTTGCTAAACACTTCTTCTTCATCTCCTGAGCTTCTTCCTCTTCCCTCAGTGCTGGGAGTTTGTCTTTTGCTGTTTTCAAATATCTTTACGCTGTTCTTCCCTTTTATCTTTCTGGCAATTTCTTTAATGAAAACAGTTGCTCACATCCAGAATGTATTTTTGCTTTACATTAAAGCCTTACATTGTTTTTTTTACCCCACCCCTGAATGCCTATTTTAGATTGTGCATCTCCTGCACAATCTTGCTTTATTTCCTGAGCTCCCTACATGCTGTCCCACCATTAGGATGGTGTTGGTCTTCCTGTTTATATCCTTGCACTGGCTTCTCGGTGTCTAACCATGCCGCTGTTCCTGACTGCTTTTTCCTTTTTTTCTGCTCTTTTTGGAGCCTCTTTTGCTTTCCCCAGCCCATCTCAGGCTTCCCAGTGTCCTGTAAACCCAGGACACATCCTCATGCCTTTATTTGCCCAGAGGAGTAACTTTCTTCATGACTTCTTCACCTCCTGAATTCAGGAATGCCATTTGCAATGCAAGAATGGGATATACCAGCCTGCCTTTGAGTAAAAGCTTGTGGAAAGTGAATGTCCAAATAATATTTCAGAAAATTTCTGAAAGTCTTACTCTACATTACTTAATTACCGTGTTTGACTGGGTTTTCTCTGTCCCTTCACCATGGAGGAAGGCTAGAGAAATTTTTCCTTCAAAGACTGAGCTGGCAACAACAAGCCTTCCCCCTCCCTCCCCTTTTCCCATTCTACATTTTGATGGCACAATAAAGCATTTTCCAAACAAGACTAGTGCTGAACATATTGACAGAGCTAAATACATTGAGCCATTTAGATTTGGGGTTTTCTGGTCGGTTGGCTTACTAAAACTGTTGACTTTCAATGGCAAAGTTCCCACTGACTTCAGAGGGACTTGGATTTCACCCTGTGTGTGGTTAGAGCATCTGCGACCCTGCCTTGTGTGAAGTATGTCATGATCAAGTTCTTAAAGGTAAACAAGCACAAGTGGCAAAAATATAACAAACTTCCAAATCCTTCCATCTATAATAATCAAATACAATTTCTTACAGTGCTGTAAAGTGTATAAAGTATATCCTTTTAAACAGATTTTTGTACTCTTCATTAAGTGCTGGTTTTCAATAAAGCATATGATTTTTGCCCTGAGGATATTCAATCTCAGGCCTTTCACCCATTACAGAAGCAGTGAAGAGAGGTTTATGATAAGCAAGAACTTTAAAAAGATTTATTCTGCAAGCCTAAGTAGTTTCTTGACAGCAATGATAAGAAACCTATGGTTTTCTGGAGTTGGAAAATCTATATTAAAAGCCTCGGATCAGTTTAGGTCTAGGTACCTCAGATTCCTGACTTCAGGTCTCATCTTAATTTCATATTTAACTTAGACGATTTCAGTGGACTTATCATGACTTAGAGTGGGGTAGGTGGGTCAGACCTCTCATTTCTATTTTGATTGTGAAGTGCGGTTCCGTAAGCACACAGATAAATCTAGTTTTCTCTCTGTGAGCATGAGTCATTCACTGAGTGGTGAGAATGTGAGATTTAGTCTTCTTCTGACGTTTCCTCCATGCAAGAAGTGAGCTTATGTGAGATCAGATGCCATGGCATTGCACTCCTATGAAGGGCTCACCAAGACAAATGAAAAACTGGGATATGTGTGTGACACTCCTGCAAGGATCACCAGAGAACAAGAAATGATCTTTCACTAGCTGTCCTATAACCATACCTTCATCCACTCTTCCTAGTGTTGCAGTCTGTTGCTGCTCATGGGAGGACCTCGGGATAGCTCTGGCCATGTCCTCCTGATATTTTCTCCCTCAAAAAAATGTCAGCTCAGTTCCCAAGGGATAAGAATAGTCATATGGAGATGAATGCCATCATCAGGGACTGCATAATATTAATTCTGTAGCCAACATACGTGGGGAATTCTATTCACTCTCTAGCAGTGGTCAGGATTTCAAACTCCTTTGGCTGTGGTGGCTGACGGCCTCAAACTCTATTCAAGTAAAACATGTAGCAGCTGCCAGTTTTGCCTCCAAAGTAATTAGCACAAGCATAACTCTTTACTCCAGCAACATCCCGAGTATCTGGGCAACTCTGACCTTATCCCTTCAAAAAGGGATACCCAGCTGGCAAAGCCTCTGTCAAATAGAAATTCAAGTAAAGTTCAGAAACTATGAACCATGGACATATTGCAGTCAATTAAAACCCAAGCACTTCATTCATGCAAGCATGAGAGTAATTAACTCTTCAAAGTCCCAAATTCTTGTGTGTGGAGCAATTACAGTTGCTCTTGAGACAGCCGTATATAAGCATGGATTCCCTCCTGCTGAAACTGGCCCTGAAATCAGGCAACTGGGCTTTAATTGCAGTCCCGGCACTATTTGGGCTTTTCAGTGGACCCCCTCTGTCCTTCTCTCTTCCCTTCTTCACACCCCTGCTCTGCCAGAGCCTTTCGACATGTTGCAGAATGAACATAATACAGAAGGAAAGCATGAGGTCCTTCCTCTGCTGCCTGCTTGGGGACTTCAAATGGTGTAAAGTTTCATCTTGTGATATCCCAAAGTGTTTTAAGACCTGTTAATCAACTTGTGCCTGGCCCCTGCAGAGGTGGATAAATGAGGCAGACACAGGAGAGACTGAGACCATGGCAAGGAGTTCAGTGTTTAGGGCATTTGATTCAAGGAGGGAGCCCTTTCCCTTTGTCTGTGTCCTGCACAGTCAAAGGGAAAGGGCTACCATTGTCCTGGGATGGTCGCCATGCCTTTCCATAGTCCACTGCGGGGCAGGAACACTGTGTACACATCATTCATTTGGAGAATGGGTTGGAGAGCAGGCTAATCAAGGACCCTCACACCACAGCCATGCTATCAGCCCTAATGTCAAAAGTCTCTTGGCACACTGTGTGATGACTTACTGCCTTTAAGATCAGAAAAAAATAGTGCTCTTTGCATTCTCTGCTGTCTCTGCCTCGGTATTTGAAAACATTTTACAAAGCTACTGAAGGAGTCTTCAACTCCCCCTCCCCAGTGAATGTATGCCCTGCACTGCTGACGCACAGAAAAGTTAATTGACTTAATTTAAGTCACACCACATCCTTGGCAGGAACCTGGGAGACCTGAGGAGGGAATCTCTCCTCTCCTCTGTTTGCGGGGTTTTAACAGCCGTGCTGTCAGCTAGGAGACAGATTTAATCAGCACAGAAGTGTCACTGGACTTTGCTATTAAATAGCTTTATGCAGTCTCCCTTACCAGATCTAGCATATGATATAACTATGAATAGGGCTGAAAAGCATGTTAGGGAGAGGATTTCAGTAATGCCAAGTGGCAGATTAAACGTAGAGCAAGTGTACTGCAAAACAGTGTTTTTACCCCAGATGAGTCCAGAACTGGAGGACACAATTTTCCCAATTCATACTGCTAAGGGCTCTTGTGTCCCTCCCTCAGACAATGTTACAGTACTGAGTTTTGTCTTAAAATTCAGATAGGTGGATAGAAAAACAAAATGGGAGAGCTGAAAAAGGGAATTGAGGAGTTTTCCCTCATGGAAAATGGAAAGCCTTGATCATGTAAAATTTCTTGTAAAGAAAAGGGGAAAAAAAAGGAATTGTAAGGCTGAGAAGGCAGACTTAAATCTAAATCAAAACTTGAGCAAGCAAGACT
Source organism: Tetrax tetrax (assembly GCA_009806455.1). Lineage (NCBI taxonomy): Eukaryota > Metazoa > Chordata > Aves > Otidiformes > Otididae > Tetrax > Tetrax tetrax. The sequence continues at coordinate 433,926 of WHYT01017351.1, forward strand.
TGAAAGAGAGTTTGTTTCCTTTCCTTTTTATTTTTTTTTTTTTCTCCTGGAGGGATCTTAGGTAAATAAAGCCTGGCATGAATCCTCTTTCTTAAGAAACATGTTCTGAAGAAGGATGAAATCAACAGGTTGAGGTGCTCTTTACATCGGATTTAGTCAAATTAGTTGAACCAGAAGGAATAGATTATCGTACAGCTCCAAATTTCATCTGTGGCTTCTTGTGCCAGCTGTGTGACACCTATCTTTGACATTCAGCAGCCTCACACAAGGCTCTAAAGGGGAAATTAATTTCCTTTCTTTCCTTTCTCTGGCCCAGGAAACTGTCCCTTCTTTTTTATTTTTTTTTCTCTACTCTTCTTTTTTTTAATGTTGCCAAGATTTCTGACTCACAGCATATGGATATGGTATTAGTCACAAGCTATTTCCTGTTTTCCAGATAACCTCACAGGCTGGGGCTTCATGGTCAACAGCACAACCAGGTGGACTGCAAGGTAGATGAGAACCAAGCACTGGCAATTGTCAAGCAGGCATAAAACCTGCACAGAACTGATTGTTTATCCTCACGGGCATGTTTTTGTTGTTGTTTTCTATAAAGGAAAGACATTATTTTAAAGTTCTTTATCTTCATATATTTGTCTCCCATGAGTTTTCCCAGACCAGCACACCAAACATGTCTTTACTTGTCCTGCTCTCAGTACAAATTTGGTTGTTAGCTTTTCAAGGCAAAGCTCTTGCCTTATTGCAAACCTATCAAGTGCCAACTGAGAGGACCATGGCAGAAAACTGAGAAAAGTTCAAAATAATTTGCTGCAACCAGGGCACCAGGCTCTTCTCTCTCTCATCATTTTCTTATGTGCTCTGCAAATGTCAACACAGAGGGAAGACATACCCCAGCTCAAATAGTTTTACTGTCCATCCTGCGTCAGCTGATGGTGGGGCTGTGCCTTTAGCTGTTGCCTCGTAGAAAGCAGATCCATCTGATGCCATTTCAGCAGGCAGAAAGCAGAGGAGTACACCTCCATCATCAAGGAGCCTACTCTTGTCAGGGAAGACTCTGGAATGGAGTAAGGCAGCAATCAGGATTGCCCTAAAACTGGTCCCTGTGTTCCTCATCTGTACTGGATTTTATGGGTGCCACATGAATATTTCACTGAAGTGACCGGACCTGCTCATCTCCTCCTACTTTCTACTGAACTGCCCTCCTCCTCTCTCAGCTCCAGCTTTGTGTGCTGAGCAGCTCGGTCTCAGCCAGGACTGGCAGTGCCGGAAAGGTGTGATCACACCTCAGGCACACATCCCTGCCAAGCTGAGGTGCAGCTAACATGAAATCATGGCTCCATGAGCTCCTGCTGCTGACCCAGGCAGGTGTATACAACCTATATTGAAATCAAGGGTGTCACAGTTACCAATTACAAAGATAGCAAAATTAAAGCTCACTCAGGAACAGGGCTGTAATTGTACCTCTGAATTGCACTATGAGCTATCCTTAGGCATGTGGGATAGATGTTGCCTCTGATTTATTACTGTGCATGTTGATAGCAAGTTTGTAGTACTTCCTTTCCAAAATACGTTAATTTTCTAAAGTGTATTGGAACATGTGTACCCACCCTTGGTAATGCAGCTAGCTCGGGGGGAGAAAATGGTTGCTGTTTTAAAGCAAACTTTAACATTAAGCAAGTACCTCGGATAAGAAGACAAGAAGACTTTACCTAAAAGGAACTGCAGGAGATATGAAAGCAGAAGGCAATTATGCAAATTTCAATTGGAACAGGATTACTCAGGCTAGAGCCATTTACTTTTTACTTTAGCAAAGTGTGCCATGGATTTTAATGGTATGAGTGTGCCAGGGGGAGAGGGGCTGGCCGTACCTGGGATTTGCCACTGCCTGTACCTGGGAGATGCCACCACTGGCAGCACAGCAGCCTCAATGCCACTGAGAACATGAGGCAGCACCAGCTTAGGCTCTGCTGGACAGAGCAGCATTAGTATCCTAGAGTCCCTGTGGTCCCCATCGTCATCTCCTACTGGCTAAGGAGACTGAAGGACAAAGAAGACTTTGGCTTACCATGCCAGAAAAGAAAGGCTATGGCAAGCAGGAAAAGAAAACTAGGTGGACTGCTGCTGAACCAGCTGGGACTTGGCTTAGTTGTTTGGAAGGAAGGTCTCAGAGTGTTTTCATGGCTGTGCCTGGGCAGATTTAAAGGGCATTGCACCATCTGAATCTATCCAAATGCAAATATGCTGCTGTATATGGAGACATAGGCTACACTGGAAACCAAATTTCTTACCAGAAGGAAAACATACTTGTGGTTGTCATCTCTGGATGGTATATCTCATTCATCTAGTATTCCCATAACTGCCAACTTGGTGATCCAACCATGGTGATCACTGAACTCTCTTCCCAAACATTTTTGGGTTTTGAAGAAAAAAATGTAAACCAATGAAAAGTGACTTCATAACTATCTTAAAATAGAAGGAATGGATAGCAACTCCTTAAGCTCATAAATATGGGCCAGTACGTGCTGAAAGTAATTGTTATCATCATGTGTGGTTAAAATTAGTCACAAGCAAGTTAAAACTAAGCATTACCTCCAGGTTCACTGCTGAAATGCCCTTGCTACCATGTAAAGTGCAGAATAAAATAATAAAACTCCTCTGCTGGATTTTTTTTTTTTTAATCAATGCTAACAGAGCAGGGAATTTAACACTCAGACATCAGTAAATGTTCGTGAAACTTCAGCTTCTAGACCCAGTCAAAAGTAGGAAAAATAAAAAGATTTTCAAATCTCAAAATGTTAATGACACTTGGGCTGTTCAAGCCATCTATTACCGTCTCTGTGATCTGTGCCTCTGTGCTTTAAATCGTTTTCCAGAAGTTACAGAGCTCAATCCTTTGGGTACCAGTTGTAAAAGAGAAAACCTAATCATTAGAGAACAGGAAGAAAGCGAACTTCTTTTTAATGGTCCAAGCCCTCCGATCTCTGTTCTTTGTGATCTCCATAAATGACTCAGACTTAAGATTTCAATTGTCATGTACTTCTTCATTCATGAGTTGCCTGTGCAGCACTGAGCCATGCACATGCTATCGGACATTTGCTCTCACATCTTCTGACAGATCTGAGTACACCTAAGGCTGAACACACTTTTCAAAATGGAGACTATAAAGTGTCTCTCTGCCAAAGTTTTAGTAACTTAAAAGAGGCACAATTATACCTCACCTCTGCACCAGGAAGGGGAGTTACAAGGCTTGATTCTGCAGTGTTTTGAATAGGATCCTTGGAAAATCTCTGGATCCTGAATGGAAATTATTATCAGAGCTTTTCTAGATACTTTTGCTGTAAAAGAGTGATTTGCACATAATCAAAGCCTCTTAAACACACAGACTGGCTGCCGTAAGAAGACTCCTTTAACCTACTAGTTTCATATCCTGTTCAGTAATGGGCAAGCCAAACCCCCAAATTATGAATCCAGTGTAACAGAGGCTGCTAATTATGTACGAGTGCATGTCAGCTGGGATTAAAAAAAAAACAAAACTCCACCACAAACATGATTCCCCTCAGTCCGCTCCTGACAGAAAGTTTTGTCCTAAATGAGGAATGCTTCCCCAGTTTATTTAATGACTCCCACACAACCAAGAAAAATTGTTGAGGTTTTGTGATAACTTTCCTCCTGGTGTTCCCCCCACTGAAAACCAGTGTTTACAGTCTAAGGAGTTGGCACCAGTTTTTTTTTTCTCTCTGGTGTCACCCGGCATTTTCACCAGCTACAATTCTGTCAGCTTGGAAGCACACAGGGTAGTCACTGTTCTGAGCCAGGGTAAAAAAGAGTCAGAGAAAGGCAGATAAAGCTTTCTTCTTAACCTGCCTAAGGAAAACTGAGACCTCTTGGGAAGTACTTTCACATCTCTGGATGCTGTCTGAGGCTCTCTGATTGTGGCAAAGGTCTTCTCCTCTGAGAGACAAACTCAGGAACCCACTGAGAGCCCAGCGAGTTCAGCAACATCCAGTGCAAAAATGGTCAGTGTGATGGATAATTTCAGAGTGGTGGTAAAGCTATTGGTTTTGAAGCTAGTAATCTGAAGTTGAACATTGCAATTATATAAGTGAGAAAAATGTTATTCTCTATTTTCAAAAATAATATTTTGATACATGGGGTTAGATTGATGTAGTCCTAAATCTCCATGAATGTAGTTGTAATTCCTGTTTCATAAAACTCCAGAGGTGATCTCTTTTTATCAGCCCATCATCTGTAATTAAGGCATTTAATATTCAAACCCTTTGATGTCATGACATCTTTGAAACATAAATAAGAAGTTTGTCTCCATCTTAGAAATTAAGATAAATTAGTTGGGAGGGCAAGTCCCCAAAGATACTTTTAAAAGCTATTTGGATATTTTAATAGCTACCAAAAAATAACAAGAATAATATTTAAAAAGTACTTTGACAGAAAGCTTGAGACAGAGTCTTACAGGACGTGAGCAACACGACTCACATCCCAGCAGAGAAACCTGGACATAATCACATTTACTACTGTTTGTTGTTGGGTTTTTTGGTCTGGGCGATTTGTTTGTAGTGAGAATCTCAAAGCACTGAAATTAATTCCCAGTCACTTTCCCTATTGCTATCAGATAGAAAAGCAAGTCCTGGCACCCCGTGAAGCTGTGCTGAGGGCCTGATGCACTGAGATATGGAGGACATCTAATGTTACACATCCTTCTCTGCCCCAATATTTAATAAGAAAATCAGCGTGAATGTGGCAACCATCTGGTAGGGCATCTGCCCTATATGCTGGATTTGGATGAAGCTCCAAATGAGATGTCTGCAAAAAAAGGGACCCTCTCTGTCCAGGGTTGGGCAAAACAAGGGGCTAGGTATGAAATCAGCCTGTCATGCAACCCATGGAGAGCAGTGCATTGGGGAATGCCCTTCTCAACCCTTTTTCTCCCCTCACCTGCACCAGTGGAGTAAGTCTCACCTAGGTCAAACTGGAAATCTCTACCAGAAGACCTGGGGCTCCAGACATCAGTCTACTTCCTAATCTTATGGCTTAGCCACACGGTTATCCTTCGCTCACACTCAAAAGCACTAAGGGATGTGCAAGTTTTTTTCTGCCATCACTCTTCCCTTCAAACTTGTCAGAAATCTCTCACTCGTTCTTCTGGCGTGAGGCCCACTTCCACTCTCTTTATCCCTCTTCCTGGATCTCAGCCAGCTTAGATGTGAGCAGTCCTGTCTGTTTATAATTAGAATGTGCATACATTGAAGTTTGTTTTATTCCCAAGGTCTTATTGGTGGGTTAGAAGGAGCAGCCTGTAAGAGGGAAATCACACAAATACTGTTGTTTGTATGTACAGAGTGGTGCATGGGAGGAAGACACATAAATCCCATTAATCATTAATAAGATTTTAGGGCTGATTCCTTAGGCAAGGCTTAGAAAATCTCTTCCTGGCTGCCTGCTCTGCTGATATCTAGGTCTTCCTTTGCCCCACCACTTCCTGCCCAGTTAAACTGTATCAGTGTCCCAGCACATTGGGTTATTACCTCTACTCCTCTTACTACGTTGCCACACAGACTTCCTTTTATTTCTGCTTTGAATCATACAGAATTCATCAGGGCTGGCGCAAATTTGCCACCACTGTTATTTACTATGAGAGCTTCAGAGAGAAACTGAAGCAGCGACATTTGTGTTAAGGGCTTGCTTTGAGCTCTGCAACAGGACAGTGGCCTCTGCAGATCCTCTGTCAATCCTGATTGCTGGTTTCTGACTACTCCCTCTGCCCCAAGCTTTTTATTTCAAGATAGAGTAAAATGATTCTTGGAGTTGAAGGTAAAAAAGCCAATATGCAGAACTTCTCCTCCTGTCGTGTCCAAAAGAGGATCTATCCTCTTCTGAATGTTTTAAAGTGCTTGGCAAAATTTTTACATGGCTATGCATTCCTCTCTTCTGAACACAAGCCAATATGATTGATTTGAGTATTAATTAGCACTATTAATCACAGAAGACCAAAGCGTGATCTTGCTAAAGTTCATAGAGGAGCTCTGAACAGTAAATATATGAGGAAGAACAGGTCAAGTGCCAAAGAGATGACTAGACCCTGCCCTGAAGTGATTATATTCCAAAGACACAAGTGAAGAAAAACAAAGCCAGACAAGACAGAACATATACAGAGTGGGAAGTGGGTATTCAGGCTTGAATGTTTCTTGAAATAGGTGGGGTCTCAATGGCAGCTTGCTAAAAACAGTGTGGGAGCTTAGCTCATGGTAGTGTTCTCTTTGGCAGACCGTGAGGTGGGGTTGTGAAAGGCTGCCAAGATGGGTGGAAGAAGGAGAGAGAAGTATTGGTGACTGATGTGTGGGCAAGACTGTAACTGAATGGCAGATATTCCATTTTCTGTAGTCTCATCTTGACACCTGTTTCTTCCTGGGCTGGATTAATCACCACTTGTTGGATTAGCTAAAGCGGCCCAGTTACCTACAAGTGTGGTTGAAATATGGCAGCTTCATCAGCTTGTCCCTGCCAATTGTCTAAGGTAGTTTTGTTGGGTTGTAATGGATTGGACAAGCTCATATCTCAACATTTGCAGCTTTTTCTGTGTCGACTGACGTCCCCTGGGACTTGAAGTGGCTCAAGGGAATGCCTGGCGGAAAGCTCTACCAGTGATGGAGACTGCTCTGCTGCAAGTGATGTCTTCCACATTAAGCACCAGATTACTTTTCCATCTCTTTTAGTAGCTCCTCTAAACTGGAGATTAAAATCTCATAATACACAACTCCAGAGTCCCACCTCAACAGGCCCACCAAGCTCAAGAAACCCACCCAGCTCAAAAAGACATCCTGTACTGTAGAGAATGATGTGTGGGTGGTAGTTGAGCTTACCAGTGTCTGCACCATTTGTTTAAACAATTGCTACATGGCTGGTTTTGAATTTACAAGTATTTAGGAAGTTTTGAGATTCCCAGACTATAAATGCTGGTATCTGTTCCACCCTCTGCAGACTTGAGCTTTGTGATAAGATGTCTTTTCACAGTGCACGTAATGATTCAGGTGAGGGAAATGGTTTCTGCTGTTCTGCTCCTTTGCTGTTTTTTTTTTTTTTTTCTGTGAGATGAAGAATCCTTTAGACACGGAGTCTTTCATGCTATGCTTCATCCACTTGAACCTTTCCTTCCCAGACTTAAGGCATATAAGAAAAAAATCAGATGGCTCAGGGAAAAAAAAAAAAAGACCCCAAAACCCTAGCTTTACATGCACTTGGATCTTTCATTTTTATAAAAACAGTCAAGCCACAACCACAAGATTTCACAGATAAGAGAAAAAATGTGGATCGTACTTAATTCAATATTATAAAGAAATGCTCTTACGGGGAGACGGCAAGCTGAGCCAAAGCCCGACCAAGACTGCTGACTGATCTGAAAAATGTGAATATTATTCACACTGGGACACCACATCTCATAATGCTCCATGTGTGCTATAGTATATAATTATGAAATGTTTGCATTAAGTAACTTGGGTGCCTAAATACAGATGTTCCTTATTGACATTAATTGGACTTGACATATCTTTGGCCTGCTTTATAACAGTCACCAAAGCATGCATTTCCACTTTACCGTACATATTCTAAAGGAGCTCTGTTCCATATCGAGCTTATTAACAGAGAAAAACATTAGTGCCTTAGCTATCTGTCATATATTTCAGGTAAAAATGCAATTGGTTTGCATTAGACAGTGTAGTTACTGGGAACTGACCACAAACATCAATTTCTGTTCTTTTTTTTTATTTTTATTTACAGTTAAATCCATCCCCAAGACTTAGAAACTTATTTTTTCTTTCCAAAACTGTCAATGCATTGTGGTGCCATTTGTTCTGCTGTTCTTATTACTGTGTCTCAAATGTCAAGTTTCTGAGAAAGAAAGAAAAAAGAAAGAGAGAGAAAGAAAGAGAGAAAGAGAGAGAGAAAGAAAAAAAAGACAGAAAGAAAGAGATTGTTCTTTAGCTCCCATATAGAAGACAAATGGCTTTTGCACTTGTTAGTTTAACTGTTCTGCATTACTCTGCAGTGTGCCTCCTTCCAGTACCTAGAGAGAAACCCTAAGTATTAAAGAAAAACAAGGGTACTCATATTCATGAACCTCAACTGGCCAGTTCAAAACAGGTCGTCCAAATGAGAACCCAAGAAGGCCTACAGTTTCCTTTGGGATAATCTGTTTTAGATGTGTCAAGCAGTTGAGATGCAGATCTCAGATTCTTCAGAATCCTTATGGAACCTCGATTTTTAAGCAAACTTTCCTAAATAAGCTGCCTTGATATTTTCATGTTAATTTTCAATGTTCTGCTGGGCTGTTGATGAGTGGGAGATGTTTAAGTGGACGTTCATGCTTTTAAATGATGAATATAGAGATGAAAAGGCATTTGAAGTTTGGTCTAGAATTCAGACATGAAAATTTATTCTCCTGATATTTAGGAGAAACTTTTTACACATATTGTTCCAGTCAGTTCACGGACCAGGATAAGTGCCTCTTTTAAAAAAGGCTTATGTAAAATTCTAGAGAAGAATGGAAATGAAATTATACAGAGCAGAGTGCCTGTGATTTCATTTGGTCAGATTCTTCCTTTTAAGAGAGTTGTACATCTTGCTATTCTTGAATCAAATAGTAAAAATTTGTATGTTTTCTGAGTCAAATTCTTCTTTCTCAAAGCACATAAGTCTTGCCTAAAGACAAATACCTGTCCTTTTCCTTAATATTGCAGGAGAACTGATTGCATTACAGGAGCTCTTTTCCTTCTAAAAAAAAGTTAAAAGTGATTCAGAGATTTTGTATAGGCTGAGGACTTTTGCCTAACTAAATGAATAGCATTGCTCTCTTTATAGCAAAATGACATGTTCCGTTCTAAAACTATTGAGAAAGAATCTAAAGAATATTACGTTTTCTTTTTGATGCTGCCATTGCCAATTAACACAGTTCCAAGAATCTTCTGCTTGGAGGGTATCTTTTGATTTCCTCATAACAATTTAAGCAAGACAAGCATGAGATGAAAAGGGAGCTTCCCAAGTATATGCAAACACTTATATAAAGGGAAAAGTTCCGTGGTAAATTTTCCACAGCACAAGTCATTGTTTTGAAATGTGTTTCAAGACTAAGCATATCTGATCACATCCAAGGCAAGAATATTACTGTTTATAATGTCACTGTGAGCTGTGAAGAATATGGTCTTCAGATACAGCTAGAAACTGATGATGGAATACTAGCCTCTGAAAGGTTCAGTGGATTGTTTTCGAAGTAAGAAAGATAAAAATGATGTAATATTAAGCAAAAGCCCATAGTCACTTCAAAATACAGAAAAACAATCTGAGCAAACTCATATATGCTTGAAGCTGGGTGCTTTGACACCAAGGAGTTTATACTTTTTCACTTGTATTCATCTGGTAGGATATTGCTTGTAGCTGAGTGTGACATGAGTAATAAAACATTCCTTTTATTTTCTATAGGCCATGCCAAATGGACAATAAATACCTGACAAAATAATCTAGAGTTCATCAGAAGTCGTTCCAGGAAGTTTTTGTCTGGGCATGTACATTACAATCAACTGATGATCTACTGGGGTCTGTCATTTATGAATTAAGAAAAAAAAAACCCAAGCTTTTTATATTCAGCCTGTTTTTTAATTACCAAAGTGACAATCTGTATCTAGAAATATGCTAAGCCTCAAAGTCATTCAGCACCTCTCTTGTTCCTCACCAACTACTGAATGTTGATTACTGAGGTGAGTGAATGCTCTGCTCCAAGCTAATTCCAATTTTGTTTGCTCAAAAGCTGGCCTTCTCAGCCCATCTCTGCTAATGCCAATAGGGCAATTGCTTTATCTACAAAAGCAAATAGTTCCACAGGCTGTTGGCTTTTCAGCAGTACCTAGCTATATAAAAATATACCTTACTTTCTCAAAGGCTTTTTCTTTTCCTGGAGGCTATTTTTAATATTTTACCTTGAAGATGGTGAGCCCTAGCAAAACAAATGAACAAATTTTCTTTCTAAATGTCTTCATATAGAGTTTTAAAAAGATACAGTTGAGATCTGAGAGAATGCAGCCAGAAATAAGTTATGACAATAATAGCACTACTGCAGTGGACAATGCTGTTCATCTCTAGCATCTACTGTAAATTTCAGCTAATCATTTTTATACAAATCCATGAAGGTAAAAAGGTTCTTTAAGGCCAGAATGAACTACCACCGCATGAACAAACGACTTCAACTCCATTTTGCAAGGTTGCAGTAAACTCTAGTTTACTTCCAGCACTAGTATATCTTGTCAAGAAATATCGAACAAAGGAATTAGGAAACAAAATACAATTTTTGCCTATGCTTTCAAAGTACACACTGATACACCTCGCCCTCAGTTTTGCATACATTCTGGGAAAACACCAGCAAGTTTGGGTAGAGCAGGCAGATTGCCCAGAATTCCTTCCAAGTTTGGAGAATGGGCCCAAAAGTCTTTAAGAAATGAATCACCTCAAGTTCTCCGTAATGGCTGCAGCAGCAGTGCTCCTAAGCCAAAATGCAAGGCTCGCCTCTCCTCATCCTACAGGAGAGGCACAGACTTGCAACTCAGAAGTGCCAAGAATCAGGAAAATAATACACATAAATTATAGCAAGATAAACTGGACCCATGGCTTTGAGAACGAAAACATATTGTAATTAAAAGATCAAAGGCAATCTAAATAGACCAGCTCTGTTTCAACAGCTAATGCCAGGAACAGGCTTCTCTTTCCATGGTATCAACAATCTTCTTGTACGTGCCCATCCTAAGCTGTCAGTGCCCTGCAGGACGTTATGACTTGGCCTCCCTACCATGTGGCTGGGCAGCAGGGTGAACAAGAAAGGATATTCCCTGCTTTTAACCTAGCTCTGGCTCTTGATGGTATTTCAGTATTGCCAGTGAATGTTTTTTCCCTTAGCCGTACGTCTCACTGAACACCCCAGGCAACACATACCTGCAGGTGGGCAGGCGGGGATTTGTCAGAATTTAACAAAACACAAATAGCAAATTATGAGTGTTTAAGGCATGGAAGTCAAGTTATGACAGCTTGTTGCCAGGAGTATTTGTACTGGTGGGTGTGCTGCTCACTGTGCCCATTGTCTTCCTTCATGTATCTGTTTTGATGAGAAAGATGGGCTTAAATGCAGAAAGTGTCTATAGAGCAAACAAAACCACACAACTTTCAAACGGTGTCATTGTGCTTCCCATGGTCTCCTCTTTCAAAAGGTGATTTCCAAGGTAGACTCGTGTTTCTGATTTAATGTTTCAGACCAGACCTGTGTGCATGAAGGAATGACTGATGGTGGTATAGATAAGCTGAGATGACACAGATCCTTTTCTGGAAACGTGCTTCATGTGTTCAGTATTGAACACCTTTTCCCTTCGCAAGAGCTCTCAGCCACTTGAGAAACAATGGCAGTACCAAGAAGGGACCATTTCTGCTTTGGAGAGAGCTTATACTGTGGAAACAAGGCCACTTACAGCTCGTCCATATATTGCTGGACAAGCCTAGTGAGACCCTATTTCCTGAAGTAATGAATCAGTACAGCTCTGCAACATTATAAATGAGGTCATGGCAGTCACCCAGAGGCTGCAATAAGCTCAGGATCTGAAATAAGGGCTTCTCATGCTCAGGAAATAGAAGAGGCAACCCACAAAGGTGTCTGTAGACAGACTCTCTACAGGATACCAGCTGGTGCATGACTTGATCAAATTATTCATTTTTGGGGCTGCTGTGAGTGATTTACTGCAAACTAACAGGATTCTGGAGCTCATAATCACAACAAAAGGCAGGGGCACTTTGCACATGGCTAGAGGCAGCTGCTACAGCAGGATTTTTGCAGCAAAATTGAAGCCGTCATTAGGAGATGCAAGGTGTGATGCTGTCTCCACTGCTTGCTGTTACAGAGCTGCCTGCTGTGCTTCACGTTGACACTGGTCACCCACTCAGGCCCATGCAGTTGGCTGAAAAGTGTCTTAAAATTGCTCAGACGGCAGAGACTGCTGCTTTGATCCTTAAACAGACAGTTCCCATCAATCCTACAGCCATTTCTGTTGCAGTGCCAAGAAGGAAAGTACGGTTGGAGCACCATGTCCTTTAAGGCAGCATAAGCTTTCAAAAAAAAAAAGGAAGACTGGGGTGGGAGAAGAGGCTTATTTTGTTAATTGGAAGAGAAAGTTTGGGAAGAAACAATTTAAAAGCATATCGAAGGGACCCAGTCTCTGTCTCTTCCTGAATTTCAGAAAAGGAGTCCTTTGTTGAAGGAAGCAAAAAGCAATGGTCTTCTGGTTTGTCCTGCATTTTACCTGCAGAAATGAGCCATGTCTGAGCAGTAGCCATTAAAGGATCCTGGAGAAAGCTGGTGTGGAGGTGAAAGGGAATGAGTATTATTATTTTTCTACATTTTGACCCCATTAGACATTCCAGGCACAGGTCAAGTGCAGCAGTTTATCTTCACCCCAGGGAGGAGTCTGATCTGTTGTCTTTGATCTATCTTGTAGTGATGAGTCTGATAATGTTTCCATCTGAAAGCACTAAAGCAAGTCAATAAATAGCAAAGCAAAAAATTCCACCTCTGCCATAAACCAGAATGGGTGAACAAGAGGGAAACTTGAAGTCCCTATTGTGTGTGGGTTTTTCAGTTAAGAAGCAATGATGGGGGTATTAAATATTATTTCCACTTAAAAACTCTCTATCCAAATGCTCTGTCTTTTAAGCATCATTATACTTGATCAAAGGGGGTCCAAATAAGTACCATTAGACAAAAGATCCTCATTTCCAAATGTTTCCTTGAACTTTCTGCTGTTTTCTGAAGTTTTAAACTCTTGAGCTAGGGTCTGCATGTCAAACTACAGAGTGACAAATGAAATCAAGAGTAAAAGGCTGTCTGCAGACTGTATTCCTGATTTCAGTCTCAATTATAAACCACAGGCAATTCTATTTAATCCCTGGAGAAAGGGGATGCTTTTACCTGGGCTGCCTCAGGACCTGATCACAGACAAACTGTGGCTCCCAAAGTCTCTGGTTGCCCGTGTGTTGGGAGAAAAGGTGTTTGGACCAGCTCTTCTCACAGTGGAATAGCTATCCTTGACTGGCCACAGCATTGAACAGAGGAGGCCAAGAATCAGCTCTGGAGGAGCATAATTTACTCCAAATCATAACACAGAGGTACACTGCTCCCAGAGGACTGGCCCCTTGGCTGACCCCTTGGAGAATAGGGAAAGTCAGACAAAAGGGTTGCTTCTTCCTCCCCACTGTTAAGTTGGAGAAGATGATTAAATGGTTCTTTATATCTGCCCTTGCTCAGGCAAGCAGCCAGGATCAAATGGTGTCCTCCATGGAAGGAGATTTAGATACAAACAGGATATTACCAATATGATAAAAGCACACTTAAAAGTCCTAATTTGTGTTAAAAGCAACATCAGTTGAGACAAAATGTTCTTGCAAGAGTAGTTTTATTCCTCCCTCTAAAAGAAGTTTCTACTTCTGACTTCTTAGAATTGCTAAATTATCTGGAGCAATTTATGATTAATTTTATTTAAGACGTTTTCCAGCCTCTGGATGTCTTCAGGACTGTAACTGTTTCTTTGATCTACCTAAACCTCTCAACTCCCAATCCAGGATGAAAGATGAACAGTCTTTACTGATTGGAAAGTTCCACACAAAAGGTTTAGAGTGTTTTAATTTTTTTTTTTTTTATTTTGACATTTCTAAATTAAAAGATTTAATTCAGTGAGGCCGTGTACTAATGCATATCATGGGAGTTGTAGCCTGAGTGCCCAGCTGGGTTACATGTCACAGTGAACTGAAGGAAGACTGCAGCACCTGACAGAAGATGCAGTACATATGGAGGAATATGACCAAGTGAGGACAGTGAGTGTCCAAACCACATTCAGGTCCCATGAGGCAGCATGTCCATTCAAGCAAAACCTGGCTTTGCCTGCACAACAGCTCAGCTACTCAGAACTCCACAAATTTCTATTCCTCCCATCCATATTCAGTGGTTGTGGGACACGAGCCTAGCACCTGAGCTGTGTTCCTTCACGATGCCCAGGCCAGGAGATGAGTGGAGTTCCCATACTCCATGCAGTGGTCAGTGAAAAGCGGACAGGACTTAAAACCTGCAAAGGAGTTATCTCCCACTTATGTTTTCTTTGTGTGAAAACCAGGCAGAGTCAGGGACTGTTTTCTGCCATGACGTTACAGTCATTAGCCTCATAGCCTTTCTTAATTAATCTGCTTTTTGTCGCCTACAACATCTGAGCATGTCTCGTGAAGAGCTATTTATTAGATCTTTAGATCTCATTAGAGGAGAAAGCTGCCTTGTCTGGGTTTTGAATTTGTGATGGTGGAACATTCTAGAGTTGATTCATGGCATTTTGTAATGCCTAAGTTCCTCCTAATATCTCTAAAAACCAAGGCAGACCAATAAGATAAGAAATTGCTTCAAGAATACAATTACAGACAGCAAGTTTGCAACAGAAGCAGGAGTAGCTCACTTCCACCTGGTAGAAGCTTGCTGCTATTAAGTTACTCTTTTATAAAAAACTAAAATTATTCCTTGTGAAAGTGAGAAACTGAGAGAGAAAAATCAGAAACAAATCAGGGGCAGCTACAGAAGCTCTTTCATTCTTATGGAGGTACACAAATCTCCAGCAACGGGCTAAACTCTTTCTAGGAAGACAAATAAAACCTCACATCAGGACATTTGCACAAAATGGTGCAAAATGGAATAACATCAATTTCCTATTACACAATTTTTTTTCCACAAAACACTTAAAACTCATTTTTCTCTCCCTTTCTCCTGTAGTTCTGGACCTCATGCAAAGGAAGTCTGGACATTATTACTATAAGTGTCTCCCTCAGGACTCAGACTTACAAAAGTTCTCTGATCCCATGTAAACAGGATAATGTGTTGAGCTGTTTATTTGTGCCACACTGTAATTCACTCTTTGACATAAACCAGTTTCAAGTGATTTTTTTTTTTTTTTTGCCCTCTCCTTGTCTGGGAATCAAACATGACCTGCAGGTTTCCCTGCATAATTAGATAACAATAATAGAAGAATATTGTCCAGTAGCTGAATAGTTGTGCCAAGATCATGGTCTTGAAAAGGCAACAAGGATGTGCAACTGCTGCCGCAGGAGGCGAACCTTTTGGTGTCCTCTGGGTAAAGATAGGAATCAGCATTCATTCATCTCCAAACGAAGTGGCTATTGCAGCAGCTAAATCTCGCTGATGCTTCAAATAGCTGGCTGTGTCCACTGCTGATCAGGATCCTACATCGTCCCTCTGTCTTCTGCTGACACTGACTGGTTTTCCTACAATTTCCTCCTTCTGCTACCATCCCGTAAGATGGCTCTGAGTGTAAGGATGGTGACTGGCTGGAAAAGGCAGAATTATGAGGCCGTTCTGAGTCAGCAACAGCAACTCAGTGGTAAAAGCAATACTGAGAAGCAACAACTTGCTTACAACAGCATTCCCACCTTACTTCTGTCAGTTATGCTGACATTGGAAACCATGAGAATTTGTTGTGAGGGAAAAACTATGCAAATTATACCAAGTGGTAACTAATATATTCATGTTTTGGGAATGTGGTGAATGCCTGTCCCTAAAACTGGGATTCACAAGGGAATAAAGAGACAGCAAATATCTACATGTCTAAAGAAGTTGACAAGTACTCACTGAGCTTCTCGGAGATACCTAAGCAATTTGGACTTATAATTCTCATGGATTTCAACATGTATCTGGATTTCAACATAAATCTAGATGCATATAAAACTCCTCTCATAACTTTATCCAGCTGAAATTCAGATAATATAGATGAATAATTCACCTAGGGTTTTTTTTTTGCTCAAGATCATGGAACAAACTGGTGGAATGAGTAATAAAGCGTGTTCTCCTTTCTATTCTGATAACTAAAGCACTAAAAGATGTTAACTAAGTATAAAATTTTTCTATTGCACCCTAGGTAGGCAAGAAAAGTTAATTTATCTGCACCCAGATCTCAGTGCTGATCTGTTCCCAATTAACAATGTTTTTTGGGAGAAAAGTGTGAGGTTTTTCCACCACTAGATTATTTCTGATTTTAAACATGCTGTACAATCATGCTCTGTTTCTTGGTAATATCTTTCTTTTTCTTTCTGAAAAGGAAAGTAATGGACAGCTTAAACCACATCAGTTTAGCAATGTTTATCCCAAAGGCATTATATGAACATTTCTTGGAGGACTGAGTGCTTGCAGTTCTCTGATAAACAGCCTTAGCCTTTCCCTTGGCAGTTAAAAAAAAATGGCAATAAAACTCTCCTTGGGCAATGGGTTGACAGGACCCAGAGCTCTTGCATTTACCAATACAAGCGACAGACAAAGCTTAGGGAAAAGAGAGAGGTGATCTGTTAAAAAGGATTCAATATTGCTATTGCAGGTTCTTCCAGGGCTCAGAAGAAACGTGAAATTCCTCATCAGCTCTGAGGATAGAAATTGTAAAAAGGCTGATCCAAGTCCTAGGTTTATCCTGATCGGTTTGAAAACATTAACATTTTCCTAACTTTGTCTGTGGACTGAAATAAAAAACAACCCAGATCGTTTCCAAGTAATGATTAACAAGATTTCAGTCTGTAGCCTTGAGAAAGATAAGCTCAGAGCACAGGGACAAAGCCAGATGTAGTCTGCAGAGGAAACGTCAGACTGAAGCCTCTCTCTACTTTGTGTAAGTAGATCTGCATTGTATCTGAAATAAGCATCTTTGCACTTCCTTTGATCTCAGGAGACCATTTTCAGGAGCTGCTATATGAATTGCCTTACATTTTTTTTTGGGTAAAATTTTAATTGTACTACTCAGCCCTCTGATGAATTCTTGAAGAACTGAGATCAATGAACAAACTGCCACAACCAAAGGAGCACCAGGAGACTTCCTCTGAAAACACTGCTTGGTGGATTTCCCCACCAGCAGATCACATCTTTCTGCCTCCTAAAACACGTGGGCTTGGGTTAGAAAGTAAAATCATCAAGATGAACTTTTGTTCCTGCAGTAAATGGGCCTGTCCAGCTTCCAACAGAAAATGCAAAAGACTGCTTCATGATATTTTAGTCTTCTGAGTATGCTGTGGAGCAGTTGATGGCCATTAATTCTATTTGTTCAGATACCCTTTCCTGCATGTGCTTCTGTAAACATATTCAGAGCTCATAAAATGTTAATTGGAAATAAAATAAAATAAATAAGGCAATAATCTGAACCTTCCGGTCTCTTTTGGCCGAGAGTATGTGCTTGCTGTTAACTATTTCCAGCCCATTCACAAACAAGTGAAAATTTACCAGAACAAGTGTCCTTATTCAAGCCTTTTTTTACGATGCAATTAAAAGAGAAACACAGCCCAGTAAATCATATAATTAACACAGGCTTGGTACTTGGCATGTGAAATTAACCCAGAGAATAAACAAGTGGCTGGGTTAATCCCAGTGAAACTCCTGTTGTGCTCCAAGAAGTGCTGGATGTGCAGGCATTGGGACATTGTCTCCCCCCTTACTGGGGCAGGGTAGTGTTTGCCTTTCCCTCTGCAAAGACACAGCCATGGCAGGGCTGGCTGAGCCTCAAGTCCTGGAAGTCTTTTGAGACATTTGTGGATGTCTGCCATCTCACTGTGACTGTGGCATCAGAACGTGGAGATACGAGCTGGAGAGAGTCAAGGATCAAGGTGAATTGACAGAGTCAATGATTTTCTTGAGGCGTTCTGTCAAATTTCTTGAGCCTAATCTAATGAAATTAATAAATGCTGAACCTTTTCATGGTTTCTCAGAAATGTACCCGATCCAGATGAAAATTTCAGTGCCCACTGAAAGAATGTGAAATGTCCCAAACAACCAATATCCCAAACTTCAAATCATCTGGATTAGAGCAACATTTGGTGTGATAAGACTAGAAATTTTCTAGAGAAAAATGATTTGAATGATTGTTGTAAACTTCTGCAGAGTGGGAACACCAGTGCATGCTGCCTGAAGTAATGATGTAAAACACCTACCTAACGTAAAGATTTATCAAATGGCTGGGATGGTGATGGCTTGGCTGAAGATGAGCAGTTAGCTTTTAAAATAGACCATATTATTCAGCCAAAAGTAGTAAGCAGCTGGTCTGTAATTTACCTCACATTAATTGGATTCTAAATAAGGACTTCTGCCTAAAAAACAGGTTCCTGATTTACACCCATCATTAATCTCAGAAGAAGGCAACATCAGGTAGACTGAATCGTCCTCTCCTTTCCTATGCAAGACTCTCCATCTTCTGCAAGGGTGCAGCGAGCTCTTCAGCTTATGATTACTCTGGTCAAACCAGGGCAGCAGAGACAGAGAAGTGAAAGAAACAGCACAGGGGAAAGTTTGTTGTCTCATTACTCACTCTGGTCTTTCTTCGTGGACAAACTGCAACACAAGCAAGTATTCACCAAAAGACTTTTAAAGAATGACCAAATGTCTGTGATGAAACATTTAATACAAAGTGGTTGTTAGAAATAAGGAATAAAGAGAAGAGAAACCACACACATACACACATAGAATCAATTTCCAGAGTGAGTCAGGAAACTAAAGAAGCCAAGGTTTTTATCTTGACATAGTTGTTTGTTTGTTCTCTGGTCCAGCTCCTTATATGAGGGATACACTCTGGAAAAAAAAAAAGTCTTTACAAAGTCCAAGGTGAGTGGTGGGGAAAAGCTGGGATCCTGGATTGCATGAGTGCTGTCATATACATTAAGATCATTAAAACTGCTTGCAACCAGGTTCCCTCCTGACCTGCTGTTTTCAGTGCAAAATTGCAGGCAGGCATCCAGACGCAGAAGACAAGCCCACAAAGGGAGCAGCCATTCTGAAAACAATTTTCTGTATTTTTGTTCAGCTCAGTGTCCTCCTCAGCATGTGTGCCATCTTCCTTTGCATCTTTTTTTTTTTTTTTCCCTAAGTAGTCTGCTAACAGCTTATCTTCAACAGCCTTCTAAAAACAGACCAAAGGGGATGTCACAAGCTTGAGGCAGCAGTCATCACTTCATCTTCGACTGCCTATTCAACCTAGGCCATCTCAAGGAAAATAGCGGTGGTGACCAGAAGCTTGGGTGTGTTCTAGGAAGTGTTATCATGTGGCACAGGAAAATGAAAAGAGATTTTTGGAGAATAGGAAGGTGTCTGCAAAATGAGAAGTGGTCCCTACTCAGAGGCTACACAGCTACTCCATAGCACCTACTTGGAGCTGCAGGCAGCAGGTAAATATCAAGCAGCAATAGCCATGAGGTGATTTTTCTTTCCTTCCTGAATCTATATTGGAGAAGACTGCTAGGAAGTGACTATAATCAGGAAGAATATAATTGGGATTGGTGAAACCCAGCTTTCATTATGTCTGGCTTGATCAAAGTGTCAAATCTGAACTGCAAAGTTATCTCAAACTCCACAGGCAGTTTTGTTCTGGTGCACTTCAATTCTTCTGCTTGGCTCCTTTGAAGTTCCAGCCTGGTGCTCCTACACAGCTGTATCTGCCCAGGGTGCTGCTCATCTACCCATCCTGTCCTGCTACCAATGGCAAGGACAGGACTAGGGATCACAGCTTGTGTCAAAATGAGCAGAGCCATTTGGATCCTCTAAGAACAAAAAAGGCATAAAAAAAAAAACCAAACCACCACAACAAAACCCCCCAGTTCTACTACATCTGTGATATAAGCTCAGATGTGATCAGTTTTCCAGATCTTTGTGGATTCATAAACTCCAGCTCCTGGAGTCCTATAATTGCTTAAGAATCACAGCTAGTGTTAAAAAATAACAATAAAAAATAATTCAATGGGATTTGAAGAAGAGCTGTAGCACTTGAATAATAAATATTCAAAATTCAGACAGTAAACAGAAAGAATCATAGAATGGTTTGGGTGAGAAGGGACCTTCAAAGCCCATCCAGTCCAATCCCCTGCAAGGAGCAGGGACATCTCCAGCCAGATTAGGTTGCTCAGAGCCCCGTCCAACCTGGCCTTGAATGTTTCCAGGGATGCCACCTCTCTCGGCAACATGATCCTGTGTTTCATCATCCTCATTGTAAAAAATTTCTTCCTTTTATCTAGTCTAAATCTACCTCCTTCTGTTTTAAAACCATTACCTCTTGTCCTATCACAACAGACCCTGATAAAAAATTTCTCACCATCTTTCTTATAAGCCCCCTTATAATCAAGATGGAAAATTTTGGAACTCCTGTGATTCTGATTTTTAGAAATTGTGTTTTTGGTTTTTTGCCACTTGGGAATGGTGTCCTGTGATTATTTAGGCAGTGCTTGTATAACTCCCATTCTCCTACCTAAGTTCTCATGCAAAGCTATTATTCCTGACATAGAAAAGGCATACAGTTGATTGAGATGTATGATTCCTAACATGTCTAAAAAGGGGGGCAAGGCATGACATTGTACCTTTTAGAAGTACAGGCTGCACTTATTTATAAATTAGAACTAATTACAGGTAACCTGTCTTTGGCATAAGTAAAAAGAAAAATCCAATTTTCAAAACTTGGCAGATGTTTCAGTGTCTTCCCATTATGATCTCAGTTGGCTTTATCAAGTGATACCACATTATAATTAGCTGAGGTATATGCTACAATTCAAAGCAGGATGCCCAAGAGCAGAAGCTGAATCTGAAGAAGCCTCAAGCAAAGAAGCTAATAAATGATACTATTTCAATTATGCAATTACTTGTGAAAGAGCTGAGAGAACTGTACAGAAGACAGCATTTCTTAATGGATTGTTCAACACTCAGGGCTCTTGAGCAAGATGTGTGGCATCCTAGGACAACTAAAAGCATTTTGCTCTCCTGGACAGAGAATTTTCACTGTATTTGAAACGTGTCTTAAGAGTCTTCCTCCTCATAAACAACATTAAGTGTATCTGGATCAGCCATGAGAAAAGCTTGCTTAATTTATTTGAAATTCTTACCAAAAAAAAAGGGCTTTCTTAAACTTCCTTTTTTGGAGACAACGAAAGTCTACATATAAGAATAAATATTCATATTACATATTTTAATTGCTTCCTGGCTTGAGAATAGTCAGTCTCCCTGACAAAATAGAGACATCTGCGGCTACTATAGAGTTCAAAAAAATTAAATATCTACACATTCCACAGTGCAGTTCTGGGCTTAATAGGAACAACTTCTAAGCTTCAGAATTTTGAATGTTTCGCATAAGATTAATATTATCATAAACCAAAACCAAACGGGCAAAATCTCTTGAAGAACACTTAAGGGGCTAGAAAAAAAAACTACTTTCTCCTATGAAATACCTGTACAAGTCTCACGTCCACCTGAGCAATTTTTGGCGCCTGAAACATGCAAACAGTGTGGATGCAAGCATATGCTGGGAAAGCATCAATACCAAGAGGAATGCCCACTCATTCCTTACTTTTCACCACATCTTAACTGATTTCTTTCACTGATAATATGAGATATTGATGACCTGCCTCTGAAAAAAATAAGGTATTTGGTTTCACATGCAGACTTCATGCCATTCTGCTGACACTCACAAAAAGGGATCTCAGTTCATGGCTGTGGTTCCTTGATACTACTGCTAGTGTCACCCTAATGGTTATGGTAATATGAATAATGATGGTTATAGAAACAGTAATAAAAAATAATGACATGTAAAGGGTAAGGTCTTCATGGGAGAGATGCTCTTAGTGGCTACAGTTTTTTAAAGGAGACTAACATTTGTTGTTGTTCTCATTTAAAACAAAGCTATTAATACCAAATAATATGTTTGCTCCTTTCATCCAAAGAAAAATCAAATAGGGACTACTGAGCATCCTCAGCAAGCTCAGTGGTGGCTATTTGCCATATGTGGCACAGTCGTTAGATGTTCTTTTGCCTGGTGAAAGATCTCTGAGTAAAGCAGGAGGGCAGGTGGGGCTGGACAAAATCTGTCCCATTTGCACATCAGTTTTTGCCCAAGACGTGCGTTTTGCTGCGGAAGCACTGCACTGCCCTGTGCCGTGGCCCCGCGCTGCCGCAGCCAAACACCCCTGCCTGTACCACAGTCCTGCTGTGGCTCCTGCACGCTCGTGCCAGCTGAGTGTTATAAATGCTGTGGGGATTTTATGAGGGTCAATTAGCACCTTACCCACAGCTCTGAATGCCTTAAAGAAAATACAGACAAAGTACGAAGCAATGTCCCTGCATGGCTCAAATTTGGGCTCTGCAAGCTCTGTGGAAAGAGGGGGGGGGGCCACACAGGTTCAGGGCCCATTTCAGGTGCTCTGAACTGCCCTCCAGAAACCCCTCCTTCACCCTCCTGACAGGAGCCAGTCTGAGTTAAGTACGTAAAGTCAGATGGCATAAATATTCCCCCTGCATATCCTTAGAGCGAGACTTTTAATGCCCCTGAGCCAAAATGCTCCCTGAGATTTAACCTAAACTGAAATAAAGTCTTACTGTTTGATGCTATAAAAAAACATGGCAGCTCTTTGACAAGACTAGCAATAGGTCAGGCTTATTTGCAAAGAGGGAAAGCTAACATTAGCTTGTCTCTGTAATACACTTCTTTATAAACAGCTACTTTTCCGAGCTGATTGCATTTGAAATGCTGCAAGTTCACTTGACCTCCGTTCTCTTTGGGGTTAAGTACATCCTTGGGCTAGAGTTTAACACAGCACTTTGGGAATGTAAAGACTTAGGGTGCCTTTGGCCTTTCTACCAGCACCATAATCTGCTTACAAGCTCGTGCTGAACTTTGACCCTTTGGAAAAACTTTTGCTCCACTTAAACAGGGACATTCTGGCTCTGTCCTATGAGAGCTGGAGAAATGAGGAAACATCCCAACTTTTAAAAGTTAAGAAGACAGAGAAGGGCAGGAAGATTTTGCCTGCTCACAGAAGCTCTGATCCCTCCAACATAGCAATTAATATCTGTGACTCCGAAAACCCATGAATCACCAGAGGAGGTTGGTAGTTAGAGTCCAGCAGGGCACAGCTCTGTTCCCTGCTCTGATGGGAACCAAAGGCTTGTCTCTAGACATTGTGTGCTCACATTGCAGCTCAGGATAAGCCTGTACTTCCTAGCAGACATTGCAGTACATATGCCTCACCTCTTGCCTTTCAAACTGGCATTTATCTTGTTACTCTGCTTGCCTTTCTCTGGTATTGCACTGGAAAAGTATCCCACTGCAGAGCAAGGCATTTATGTGGGACATGGAAAACTTATCCTTCTTTGTATCTGACCACCGAAGTGGTGTTGGTCATCTGTCCTCTCTCACACATCTGCCCATCTGGACCAATAGCTTATGCCATTGGTTGGGATTGTGAGCAGCTCCATTTTGCCGGGGAATGGCTTGCACTGCTGGGCTGGTGCTGGAAAGTCCTTCTGGATGCTCTTAGGACTCAGAGAATGATAAAGAAGCAGTCCTGAGAGATCAGAGTAATCATTTATTTTCCACATGCTTTTTGTTGCTAGGGATTCCCATCACATTTTCTCAAACAATTTATATGACTGTATTTCAACTTATTACTAGTAACAGACATCTTGAAACTGTGAAGTTACCCAGAATGTATTTCTAATTCACACACTTTTTTTTTTTTTTTATCTAAATACCACTGGAATGACAAAACCCAGAGAACATTCCAGTTCTAGTGGAGACAGTTTTAGTACTGTGACTATAGGCGGTGCTCAAGAACATATGCAATCTGCTTACCTATTTGTGCAGTCAGAGGGTTGAGCATGATGCCTGCTACATCATCAATCTGAATTGCCTCCTGTGTAGAGTGTGTCATCTTTGCTGCTAGTCATGCAATAGAAGACAGTAAAGCATAAAATAATTTTATAGTCACTATTATTTATTTTTATTCCTATGTGGCTTGGAAGCATGTTTCATAGACACGTATTCCACAGATGTGTCCAGGTAGGGAGCAGAAGGCCTTTGCCTAGAAGACTTTACAAGCTGATTTGTCCCATTCCATTACTAAAATCCCTTTCGACCTCCTGCTGAATAATTTGATACAGATTCTTTTGAGAGATTAAAATTTGGAAACCCACAGCCCTGTTGTTACAGCTGGAGCTAGCTACAGCTATACTTCAGACCACTTTTGTTTTCCATAGCATTTGATTTCTTTCCCCTCCCTTCTTTATATGGTAGCCAAGGCAGAGCTCAAAGAGGGTAAACACTGACTCTATGGAGTCACTGGCTAAAGCAATGAGCAAAATACCCAGAGGACCTCCCTACAGAAAGTCCATAGCAATATATTAATCAGTAACAAGTGCAGTTATTATTGCAGTTTTCCTCACTTATTCCTAAATTAACAAAGTTTATTTTTTACACATCCTTTAGGAGAGCTCCAGATTCTAACTCTCTCCCATGGTGCATGATCTCTTGTGTATAGAAACATATGTGGTGGCTATCCTGGAAAATTCACAGCCTGAGCACTGTGACCTCTGAGAACAGCCCTGTGGCCTACAGTTCTCTGTCCCAACAGTCCCGAAAGGTGAATCCTTGGCACAGACACAGATGTGACAGCTAAAAATATTTGAGATGGCCTGCATCAAAATCCAACCTTCCATCTACCCTCCTCTAAGTCTGCAGACACTCTTCTTGGATACTATGAACAGGGGTAATATTCATGGCAGCTTCTAGACTGTCCAAAGGGCCCCACGGATGCCTCAGAGCCAGTTATCATCATCTTTCAGGGTTATAGGAGGTCTGTATTCTGCATTCTATGGTTTGAGTATAAATCTGTCCAGAAGACACAAAATTAGTATTTAAAACGAAGACCAAATCACTTCCAGATGTTAAAAAATCAGTATTCCACCTATAAATTCATTGCCGGTTCCATCAGATGTTTTGCATCCATCTCTGCTAAGTGTAACTGACAATACAACATATAAAATACAATTCATGTATTCCATAAGCTACCTGTACCTCCCTATTTTACAGGAGATAGCCTCCAGGAATTTGGGTGTGTCCAGGAAAGACAGAGAAAAAAAATTTATTCCTCTATATCAAAAGGTGGTAGGGCAACCTTTTTTTTTTTTTTCCCAGGATGGCAAACATATATATAATACATAATAATTATTGTTTATTCTTCTAATATGGCAGAACAATGCAATCTCATTGGTATCACAAAAAACAGGAATAGTTACAGTGCAAGCCTCAGCTTCTCATTTTTCTTATTTGGTGGCGGGTGGAGACAATTTCTAGGCAAAGTCATGGAGGCTCTGGCCAAACTCAGTGGAGGCAACTTTCCACAGGACCCAAAGGCTAAGTATTTCAACTGATGTCCACAAGAAACAGCTCTTTCTGAGGCCCAGATCATTCACTTTGCAAAAGCAATGGTGGAAAAATTTTTAGTTGTCAAGAATCTTAGCCAGAAGCCTGTGAGGGACAGGTCCCAAAAGTGTCTATGGTTTGACTTGGCTTAATTTGGTTAACACCACTCCATTTTCATTTGTCTTCATTTGGTTTTGGCTAGAGTGCAGTATTCTAGATCTTTTCCAAAGCTCTTGCATCTTACAAAATACCCAGGCATTTTCCTCAAATAGACTCTTGTACAAGTAGAAATGTCACTATGATTTTAGAAAGTACCCATTAATGTCTTTTTAAGTAATATCCTCACATTCTTTTAAATTACACTTGCGATCCGTCTTATTTGTTTCTTGCAAACATTTCTACGAGCTGCTGTTGAGTGAAATCTATTTGGGAAACACACCCTACAAACCTTCTTACAGCTTCTTGAGTAGAGTTAATACCCCCCTGAAATTTAATTTTGAGATTTGTTTTTACATTTTCTGTTTACCAGTTCTTGATCAGAAATAACTTTATGTTTGACCAAGAACAACCAAGCATCAAATAGTTTCAAAGCCTACTAGAAACAAACCAATGGAGAACTATTCCTGTCTACAAGATTTAAGCAATTCTGGGACAGGAACATATTTGTGAAAAATCAAGATGTATAAAATGTTAGTTCATGATCACTGTGAAAGACAGGACTAGTAATGAAATGGCGTGATATGAACTCTTAAGTAAGGAATATTTGCCTGGTTCTCTAAAAACATAGAAGACGACTAACACCAAAGCTATAGAAATCTCCATTCCTAGTTCTGAGGGACTATTTTGTATTTTAAAGAGTGGGAAAATAATTTTGTTCTACCAGGCCTACTGTTAATGCTACCATAAGTACTTTGCAGTACCTCAGTTAGATTTTCCCTTTAGTTTCTAGCTATTATGAAATATGAGCCACTATTAACATAATCTTTTCTTGCCAAAACCTAGATCACCACACAGGGACCACACCGCATCTAGCTGAAACACAGAAGATCAAACATCACATTCCCAAAGCTGACTAAGGGGCCATGATGTCTACTTCATGTTAAGTATCTAAATTACTTAAAGGGCTTGGAAGATCTCGTATGTGCTCATTTAATCTTCTCAGATTGTCAAACTGCCCCATGGCATAGCATGTTTGGCACCAAATTTGTTGAAGTGACAGGGCCCTCAGTATGGGCTTTGTTTCCAAGAGTCAGGAAGCAGAATACGTTAGTAACAACAAAAGGTGAAATATCAAAGGTTCTTTAGAGTTAGCAGCTTTAAAGCTTTCTCATCAAGCCATCCTGTGACCCTCCAGACAAAATGGTGATGTTTCAATCATGTCATTACCTGAGGCAGATTACAATTTTTTTTTAATTATTCTTCCCTTCTGCTTTCAAAAGGCTTGTTTTTAAGTGGGAGGAGAGGAGGCTGAATAGTGGAAAGGGCATGTGCAGCTGTACCATGAAAAGTACATTTCAATACACATAAATACACCCAAAAGCTTTACATGTGTTGCAACATCCCAGGCATCGGTGCTCCTGAGGAGAGCATAAAAGAAGAGCAACCCTAAATCAGATAAATACCGCAGTAAATCAGGTTCAGAAGAGAGAAGAGAGGAACACAGACTCTGGTTCAGTCAAATGCTGGGAGTAAAAAACCAATGAGTGGAGTGGAAACTTGTTTTCCCATTCCGTGCTGGCATGAAGCTACATAAATCCTACTCCCTTGGGGGACCTGGGGCCCGGTGGCATTCACTTTGGGTGGGAAGGGGAGACAAATCCAAATCCTTCTGTCTGGGCCTCAATTTCTCCCACTTGCGGTAAAGCTTCTTCTTAGTGGAAAGAATTATTTCTGGTTAGACAGGCTGTCCCTTTCCACAGAAATTTTGGTTTCAAGAGACTGGCATTTTCTCATGAAAAGCACCCCCTAAAATCCTCAAGTCAATACACCTCCAGCATCACTGAGGAAACATGTCTTTTTCTTGTATCTCTGGCATTGTGATCTCCAGCAAGTTAATTTAATTGTCTTTGGGTTTCCCCAGTGATAAAAACCAAGTAATAACAGCAATAACATTCATTTACTTCTTTGAGGTCGTGAAAAAAAATTTAGTCTGCAAATTAACATAATTTTCCTGACATTTCATGCTATTAAGGTTGGGTTTTCCTTAGAGAAAGGTTAACTGGGGCTGAAAACATAAGCTGTGACCCAAAATTTTGCCCTAAACTCAGCACAGAGTCGTCCAGCCCACACCATTATTTACTGCTTAATGAAAACTCACACACATCCTAGTGCACCACTGCTGCCCGACAGGTGTCCAGCACAAAGCTGCCTGCAGAGCGACGAGCACATGATTCTCTTCAGAGTTTCTTTCTGTTCTTCTTGTTTCCAAAATGCTGTGTATATAATGCCTTTCAGTGGGAGGACACTGGAGGCTTTGTTATTTTAGGTACTTATTTTTTTAAAAAGCAGGGTGCCCTTTTTGTTAACATGGTAACACTGTATTTAAATTATCATCAGCATGAATGATGCTGCTGTTGTGCATCACTCCACAGTGAAAAATGCCATCTGTGGCTGCGCTATGCCCAATACAATGTCAGGAGGAGGTATTATCTACCTAGAATACACAGCTACAAGCTTTAATAGCTCACAGCTGTTCTTTAAGGTACAGAAATTACTTTATTCCCAGCTTATTGAAATATAAGAGAGGCCTAAATCCTCAAAGGTATTAGCACTTAAATCACATTGAACGCAGCTTGAGTCAAACACTTAGATACTGAGTGAGCCAAACATCACACAACCAGTTAGAGGAGGAGCAGAAAACCAAATTTGGCTAGGACTTCAGAAACTACTGCACTGTTTTTGCCTCTCTTGAGTGTGTCTTCTGTTTAGCTAGTACTTGGCCATGGACTTAGGGCTAGCTAACTCCTGAGCCAGCATTCAAGAAGAAAATAGATTTATACTTCTGCACAGAATATAGAGAAGCTAGAAGGAAATTCTACATTTCAACTGACATTTTGAGTTACCTCTTGAAACTGCCCTTGGTTTGCATTATCACAGCACTGGGGAGCTGTAGAAGTGCTGGAAGAACAGCAAGGAAAAAAAAATGGCCAACAGCTGAAGGGGCTGATTCATGAGCAACGTGAGCAGTGAGTTTAGCTCAGGAGAGCCAGGAGTTCGTTGAATCAGTCAAGGCAGTGCAATCTTGTGGCCACAGCCATGTCCCATGCACAGAGGTGGACCTGCCTCGTACTGATGATCAGAGTGGGGACAGGGGTGGCCTTGTTTGCCCATCCTCTCCCAAATATCAGCAATGGATTAACGGAAGGAAAGGAAAGCTATCTGGAGGAATACAAAGAAATCCATATTTGGCTGTTGGCCCATTAAACCACTGTGATGCCGCAGAGGAACGCTGCATGTTTGCAACTCTGAAAATGCCCTTAGTGTTCAGAGGACCTTACACGCCGGATGGAAGAAACTAGTTTGATGTAAAGTGGCTTGTCCATCTTTATCTCCTTACAGCCTGCGCGGTGCCCTTCTCAGTCCAGAAAGGAGAGGAGGAGCCGGGATCACAGGAAACCTCTCCTCAGGATGGTTATGTTTGAAGTTCAATAGGATTTCTTTTCCTTTTCTTTTTTTTTTTTCCTTTTCTTTTTTCTTTTCCCTCTTGGCATGTGACTTTTTCATGTTGAACTAAGGAGGTCTAATGAATGAAAAACTGAAATCAGAGGATTTTCATTCTTTAAGGAAATTAACCTCGTTTAAAGGAAATTAGTGTTCAGAGGCAGAAAGGAAAGTCATAATTTAAATGATATCAGAAGCTGGTTTTCCTTATGTAACATATTATTAAACAGTGGGGAAAAGCTTTCACTAGGCAGCCTCAGGGAGCACTCAGCAACTATAAAGAGGGTTCACATGCATGGCTCTAATATGTTAATAAATTATGCTAATTACAAGCAAGGGATTAGGGAAGGGGAAATCAAATAATGGTGCAGTAACTAGGCCTCTTTCAACTTAATTTGCAACATTGCCTGTCTAGGCTCCTTGTTGAGTTACCAAGTTTGTTTTCTTCTTTCAAACACTCTGAACTCCTGTTTTGTCTGTGGGAAGACTGTAGTGTCACCATCAAGAGATAGTGGATGAAAAAAATGAAGTGCGAGGGGAGCAAAAGCGAGAACGAACCCTTTCCCTGATGAGTTTCTGATGACTGAAGGCTCAGAAGAGACAGCAGAAATCCCACTGTTTTTGCACTGTGCCAGCCTGGAAACCTGGTTGAAAAATGTTGTCCAATAGTGTGTAATGGATCGTGTTCCATTTCTTTTCCTTTCAGAGCTCCTGTAAGGCAGGAACTTCGCAGAGCTGCTGGAGGAGAGCGTGTGCCCTCAGCTGCTAGCTCTTACTGTCCCGATAACCTTTTATCCCTTTGGCTCATAGAAAGCGATGTGATTCCCACATTTCAGTTATTTTCACCTGAATGGTGCTTTTCCCCAGGATGCATTGTCTTTTTTTCTTATTTGGAAACAGAGCCATTCCTTGCCCGGGGGCTCCTTTATCTCATTGGGAGAAACATTTTGATTGACTTCTCAGTGGCTTTTGGATGATTGATCTCAATTTGTTTGATAGATGCCTTCCCCTGCTGTTGGAGTTTTTTCCTTTCTTTTATCCATCATATGAACATCTCAAGTGGTTTGTCAAGTCCGTTTACCTTTTCCTTTGTGATTTGCTGGAATTTATGACAGGAAGAATTGGAGTGAATTAGAACAAATAAAAGTAAGGCAAAAATGTGATTCATTTGTACTTTTGCAGTTAATCCAGAATTCAGAATCCCATTGTCCATTGCCTTCTGGCTACAGTCGTATGTCCTTCACGGAAGGGTAGAGGTCAGAAGGAGAAAAAGAGGAGTCCGATAAGGAAGGATGACATTGATACAGAGATGGGGAAAGTTCGCTCTCTGCACTGTGAAAAGCACTGCCCAACAGTTTAGCTATCTTGCTGGGAAGAGCTAATGGAAATAGACACAAATGAACATTCACAAGCCCCAATTTTCTCATTTAAAAATATAGAGTTAAAAAAAATAGACCTAACCCAACTGCATTTAGTGTCTGTAATGAGACACTGCCTTTTATCCTTAGGAAAGGGACAAGTATTCATTTTCATAAATTCCTTTTTAATAATTTTTTTCCTTCTTTTTTTCCTCTTTTTTTTTTTTCCTTCGCTTTTTCTCTCCTTCTCTCTTTTTTCCCCCTCCATCAGCAAGGGGGGTGGTGAAAGAAAACAGAGACAAGCCAGATGCCTTTCAGTGCTTTGATCAGTTCCTCTGCAGACAGCCAGGCTGCCTCCTAGCACCTCTTTAACTACAGCTTGCCAGTAAGAAAATGAGCTGTTTTAACTCTGCAATTACAGTGCCTGCTGAATGCCTGTCATCACAGCAATAGGAACCTGATCTGAACTGTATATCCACTGGAGAGAGAATTACAGCAACCAGGGCAGAAAGTTAAATACCCCCTGTGGCGGTGAGACTCATATAAACGAAAAAGCCCACATCCCAGGCCTCCTCTGTTGGTGTAAATATATAAAACACTGACAATACGACACAGAACTTTTCAAGAGAGTCAGAGAAGGGGGAGCTGTAGGGTGATGCCATCCCGTTGTTTTCAGATGTTCTTGGGAATGATAACTATGAATGCTGAAGAAGAGAGAGTGGAGGGGGAAGGGAAGGCAAGGCATGGATGGGGTAAAAATATATATATTATAAGCAAAGACATATGTGCACCAGGTACTGCACTATTCATGGCACAAAAATAAATGCATATATGGAATGAAGTCAGAAGGTAATTTGCCTTTCAACACCATCTCTGTTGCTCTGCTATCAACATACAAATGTGGATGGGATGGTGAAGCTGCGTAAATATGCTCTGTCTCTGTTTGGAGGGCAGAGGCGTGAAAAATTTGGTGACTTCACAAATATGCGGCCATTTGGGGAATACAACTGAGATTTCCTTCTCCCTGGAGGTTAAGATTTAATCACTAGATCGGCCTTCCCTTAGGCAGACAGCAACTTGTTTGAACCCCTGAGAATATTGTATAATTCTATTGTGTGCATTCATTTTTAAGCCACCCTCTGTTAAATTATACAAATGAAAAAAACACAACCTATTTGCATTCATTGGCATTTTATGTACTGGCATTTCTTTGGGAAATATGCAAACCAACTGCAATTTGGGCCTAATTCAATGCAAACTCCAGAAGACAGCCCTGAACCAGACCCTTGCTTTATATGGGCAAGTTTTAATGGTGTCCTTGATTTGCAGTTTGTTTCATTTACCTTGAAAATAAGTGGGAAGCAGGCACTTCTTCAAGTCCTCTTCCATCACAACAAATGAGCTGCCCATTAAGTGGATATGAGGTTAGAATTATACAGCTTTAACTTACTTGAATATGTGGGAAAAGAAGGATTATAAGTAGGCAACTCAAGCCAGAAAGTTATTAATTAGTTAATGGTTGTTTTATAGTAGTATTTTCCCATGGATCGTGGCCTGTTAGAAGAATAAAATCAGATAACTACTTTTCTAGTGCATAGGATAAAGGTCTAAGAATCCAATCTTATGGGGTTTATTTCTAATTCTTTCAATGTATATTTTTATTGGAGTCATTTTAATAGCTGCATGCTTAACTTTGTATTCTGAAATGCATGTTCCCATGCTTGGTTATCTCAGGGATGAGTTACAAGTACTAATTACATCCTGTTATGTTTACAAACATTAAAATGTTCAGACCAATGTTTTCACACTGAGATGGCAACACGCACGTGCCTTGCTCAGCTACTGACCACTACAAGGGATGACTTTGAACCATCCTGCAAGGGACCCTGAGATCCAATGAACAACATGACTGATGAGAGCTGCTTGGGGAGCTTGTTGTTTTGTTTCTTGTGGTCGAAGCAGAAATCCCTTTGCTAAACACTGCAGACCAAGGCAGCTGGAGGGGTGATCAGTGCCAGCCAACGGCCCCATAGCAGGGTGTGCCACTTGCTGTGGCAGTCCCTCGGCCCCTGCTTCCCCAGGACAATGCAAGTGCTGGACAATGCAAGAAGCAGGTGCTTTGTAGGACAACCCTCAGGCACTGCTATGGCAACCCACAGTGAGAAGAGCTTCCTAAAAAACCTGCTTTTTCAATTGATTCCCTGTGCCATCTTTCTCCGCGTGGCTGGTGACCCTCCTCCTGCTCCATGCAAGACCTTCATCCTCAACCCTAGTCCCTGAGGAGTGGCACTGAGCGGCACAAGGGTTCTGAATCCCATCTCTGGTACAATTTGGACCAGTCCTTTGGCTACTTAAATTCACTCCAGTTTTGCCATACTCTGGCTCGACCAAGCCTAGGATCAGCGCAAAGCCAGTTTTCATATGGTTTCACCCCCATTTCAGACTGCTCTTTGATGTGAACCCAACCTGGAGTCCCTCTGGAAAAGGTTTGTGGGTTGAATGGATCCAGCACGTATTGGATCACCCCATCCTTTTCTGATCCAGGCGGCAGGGCAGCTTTTCAGATCTGTTCCCAAGTGCCACCATTTCTCTCCTCACTTACCTGCACATATCCGTGGCACTGAGGGGTGCTAGGGATGACAGGCCGGGGAGAACATGTCAAAGCAAAAGCAGTGGCTCTTTGCTGTAGACTCAAGCTCCCTCTGCTGAAGGAAATTAGTAAAACAGAAGTTAATCATCACTGCAGCTGAGTTGCTGGACTTGACTTGCTTCCGTGTCAGATTAAGTGACAATATAAAGCCCTTAATGATCTACGTGGCACATGAGGAAGAAGAGATATCCCCTTGTAAAAATATATTTCAATTAAATATCTCCACACCCTTGCAATCTGGCTGCGGTGGCATATGGGGTTTGGGGCTATTGGTGTAGAATACCACAAGTCCTTTTCTTCATAACTCTAATGACAAGGGACTGCTCTCATCATCTGCAAAATCACCTATTCAAAAGGACAAGTGGCGAGTCACACATGGATTGCTATGATATGGTATAATGTATACTCCAAATATTTACAAGGCAAGGCTGTGCTCTGCTTTCTCTCAAGAAACCACATGTATTTACACACATAAGTGACAGCAAAATTTAGCCAATAACATCTCATCCTTATATTAGACCATTAAAATACTGTGGCTGAAGCTGTTTCCTTGCTGAGTTAATGTGCCCTGATGCACTTATCCTCTGTATTTCTGCTGCTAAGGAGTGTAGAGATCGCAGAAATTACTACTCTTTTGATAGCTGTGGGTTACTGCAGACATCTCAGGCAGAATTAATTTGTTCTAGGCTAAATGTCCGATAGTGAGACACTAAAAGCTGAGCTAGTTGCCCTATTCTCCCTTTGGAGAAGGATATCTCCACATGAAAAACTGTGTTTAATATCACAACCCTCTTCCTCTTTGCAACTGCCTTTTATTTGTCGTTAGAAGAGGGTATAGAAGCAGACAAAATTGACTGGGCTAAATGTTAACCTGCTTAGGAATTATAAATGGGTCAGAGTAGCTGCTTATGTTATATGATGTTCTTACCTGAAAGCCAGTGCTTTCCCATGAAAGGAAAATCAAAGATGTATGTAAAGGCACTGGAGATATTCCTGCCTCTGCTGTAATTTTCAGCACCCTTTGTCTAATTATTTATGGTGTTTGACTTCTGGGTTTAAGTTCTTCAGAGGAATTAGATCTCCAAAAAGATCTAACTTGAAAACAGATGTTTGTACTTCTGTTTTCATTACATGTTAGTCTTTGATGAATAATGGATTATAGAATAGGAAATGTCATTTCTTTTATCATACTTCAAGTATAGCTAGGTTGATTTGGATGGTGGAAGCAATTCTTTAAAAATCTGACAGTGCTTTCTCTTATTGCAACCAAGTTACAGACATTCAAATTTTTCAAAAACTGTTTGTTGCTTTTGCTATATAATTTACATTTTCTTCTTAGAAGTGTTTAAGGCTGTCATCTACAGGATCAATACATAATTTCCCCTGTCTGCATGTCATATGAGTGTGTACACTGTCGGGGGACCACAGCTGCACAGTGTTGTGAGTGTGAGTGGGGAAATAACTCAGCAGAGGAGAAAGTACTCTGTGCACTGACTTCAAATACATTCTGTTTCTAACACTCTTACTTTCAGCAGCAAGACATTTTTTTGCACTAAAGATTTGGTTCTGGAAAATAAATAAATATTCCAAATTAATTTGGAGTGTAAGATGCAGTAAGATATTTCCATTGATTTGGAAAGGCACTTTGTCTCAATTAATGTACGCCAAACTCAATTGCCTCTGGTTTATAGCAGACAACTTGCTCTGAATCTAGTCTCTATGCATGACAGACTAATTTTTCTGGCAGGGATGCCTATGGCGAAACCTAATTCATATGCTCAAGAAAGAGAAGCCTTGAAAGCACCTACCTTGTCTCCATGCTGTTGGCCTAGTTCTTAACTCCACAAGTCTTTCTCACTCTTTTCTGAAGAACATCAAAAGCCTGTGGATGTAATTAAACACTATGCTTCTTCATTTCAGTTATGTTCATCCCATACAAGATCACAAACAATACAAAGGGATTAAACAGTCACATAGCAACAATAAATACACACTCATTCAGCAACGCGTTTACCAGGTGGGGTAACTTTGCTCGCAATGTTGTATAAATGATTCTGATTGACTGAAAAAACCACAGGTGTTTTTACACAGAGGCCACAGAACCGTAAACTAGATTAGATTTACTAGATGGATTTTTTTTTTTTCATGGATCTAACAGGTCCATGCTATTCTTGTATGGCATAATCATGGACAGTTCAGCGGCAGTAATAACCAGGAATTGTGACTACTACATAGGCTAGTGGAGACATTTCTTTTGGATCTACAGTAAATTAACTGTGATCAAGACCACCAAAATTGTGAGCATCCAAATGAACAAAGATTATTTTATTTAACAGAGATGAGATTAAGGAGCAATTCGATCATATGAATCCTTACAGAAAGAAGAGATATGAGGGAAATATTTCTTCATCTATCTGACCAAACCCTTGTGTAGTTGCTCAAAGATGAAGCCCAACAAATTCAGCTGAGAAGCACAGTGCAAAATATTCAGTGGTACCCTTATCTAGAGATGTGAAGGCCTAAAGCCAAGAGAGGGTGTATTTCTGAAAGGCATGTTCTTTCTAGTCCAAGCAGATACTCTGGGCCAGACAGAGGTTCCTCAGGGTGCAATTCTCCAGCTTATATTATGGTATGCCAGACCAAGAAATCAGACAAGATAATCAAGAAGGTCCCTTCTGGCCTTAAAATCCATTAATTTATGAATCATTTCATTTAACTGCTTTAATTGCGGGTGCAAGGTTGTACAAATATCTCATAAAGGCAGTGATAACTTTGTTTCAATGCAGCACTGTGTTTGCCAGTCTCCCATGCTGGGCTGCATCGCCAAAACACATGACATGCAGTGCTCGCTTCAGCTGGAAGGCCAAATATGCTTAGAAATGTGGTTTAGATTTCTGGTTTCTGACTGGAAAAATGAAAATGACCTGAGCCTGGTATGCATAGATGGGTCTGTCAATACTGAACTGTTTTTGCACTCATCAGAGTGGGATGCAAAAGCCCAGTCTGGTGTGTATAATCGTGTCGGCTACCTATTCTGTGCTCACATCATTCCTCAGCCAGCAGTGAGCTGCCAGGGAGGGGGTCCAGTGTCCTGTGTGGTACAACTTTTTAGAGACTTTGAGACAAACTTGATGATACAGCAAGCATAGGCTGTGATTGACACTTGCAAAGTGAGCTTTAAAACAAAAAAAAAAAAAAAGAAGCAAGCAAACCCTAGCCTCCATGAGCTGTGTGGTTTGAAATCAAATACCTTTTTGGCCACCACTGTCTTGTGGTATTTAATGTAATAATATTTCATTTTGTTCAATGACTAGCTTTCAACTAAAACAACTCTCTCTCCCTCCCCAAATGGAGCTCATATAGAATAAATTAAAGATGGTGTTTAGTGTAAGAATACTTTCTTGGTTCTCATTTAGAAAAGGTGGTTTTGCTCTGGAAGGTACTACCTAAAGTTCTCTAATCTCACATGCCGTTATTCCCCTGATGTGCCCAAATGGTCCTTTCTCTTCCTCCTTCACCCCACTCCCACCACCTCCTACATCTGTTTGCGCACAGTTTCCCTTGGCTGTGGCCGTCTGAGCTTGCTTTGCCAATACACCTTGCTGCTCTCTTGAAAACTGTGCTGCTCTTTCAGCTGTCAGCAGACTGGATTCATCATCTCGCAGAATGCAAGGACCTGGCAAACCTGTGCAATCTCCTTGTCAAACTGCTGCCAAACATTTGCAAGAGTTAGAGTTGGGGACTTCACTCTTGGCTGAACCAGAGGATCCTTCCAGACTCAGAAAGATGTTCCTATCTGTTATCTGGTAATTCTTAGCAGATTCTTATCCATTATGTATTCTTATCTGAATCTGGTCAGATTCTTGACCAAATTCTTGATCAAGCTGCCTCCTAACATTTTCTTGGATAAATGAAGTAATTTCCTATAATCACATACTCTGAGGTGCTTTCATTTTTATGGAGTATTTACTTCTCAGCAATTTTGCAACAGGACAATCTTCTTTTAGAAATAGGGCTTTTTTGGTTCATAGTCTTTGTGCAGGTTTCCTCTAAAGGAACCCGTGTCACTCAGTGATCAGGAGCCTACAATGGACAGGCCATTCCCTTGTGTTTTGCTACACTTTTCAAGGGAGGTGCAAAGATTAGGAAAGAGCCTTCAGATCCTGGAGACCAAGGAATGAATGGATATCAGAAAAGGCCTGACACATAGGTGCTTCTTATTTTCTTTTCGTAGTCTGGGTGCATGCAGAAATAGCCAAGGGGGAGGACAACAATCATTGTGGAGAAGCTGTAAGTGGTGCGTGTACTTCAGCTGTTCCAGGGCTTTCATATGTATTTTGCTTTTATCACTAGACCGAGTCACCACAATGTGCTTTCCTTTGCTTGGCCCAGAAAACTGTTGCTCAATGTTCTAGCCAAAGGGATAATACTAAAAAAGCATATGACAAAGTACTGCGTCTCCTCAGCACTGGCTAGTGCCAGGTTTTATTTTTCATGGCACTGGGCCTATGTGTGAAGTTTGTATCTGGATCAGCAGGTGGTTACCTGACCATCCCCAGCCTCTGCATGAGCTGTCAGTCCTGCAGACCCCCTTGGAGCTATGGGCTTGATCAACCTGTCCAGAGAGTTGCTGGCCTCTGAGCTGAGTTAATGCCTGATGTGCAGGGACTGCTACTGATTGTTTCTGTGGCTCAGTGTCACCCTTGGCTGGAGCTCTACTGACTCTTGAGTTCAAGGACCATTCCTTGGTCTTGCTTGAGCCCTGCATACTCCTTGCTCAGCACCCAGCATTGGTAGGTTTCCTGAGCATCAGTTTGGCTTCTACCCTCCTTGTTGCCCTCCCTTTTTGACTGGCAAAGTCTGTGGCTCCAGTTCTTGACCTTTCTTTGCCTCCATCAGTTTGTCTGGATCCGTCCTCCATGCTGACTCTAGGCTTAGCTATAACCACTGGGCAGGACTGTGAAGGTCCCATAATAAGAAAGGATAAGGAACTGTAGTAAGCTGCGTCCTCCTGTGAGAAAGAAGTCTTCTGACAATATTAATCTCAAAGTATATGTGAACATGACTTTTACCTTGCACATGGTACTTAACATAGGATTTGATACCAAATCCTAACTCATTCCACAGCTTTAGTGTCCCTGGGAGTTTTCTTTCAGGGGATTCTAGAAGTAAAGGGCAAGCACAAATGTGTGACTGGATATGTGAAAATATCTCTATAGACAAGGATAGTTGTGGATTTAGAGGAAAGGGAGTCCCACTGCAGCTACACTCAGGTTTGAGTATGAACACAACCTTGCCCAAACTGGCTGCCATTTCACTGATATTTCATTACAGTATTTAATTTGGCCCATTTCTCTTATTCCTGCTGAGCAGAGACTTCTCTACTAGCCCCACTCCATTTCCTCATGACCCAATAAATGCCACATGCTCAGAAGTAGTGTTACCGCTGACGGCTTGCTGCAGTCACCAGGACGCTAATTACCCCCTTCCCTCCAAGTGTTTGATGTCATGAAACACACAGGACACATCACCACTTTGGGGATTAGCACATTCAGACAAGCTCCCCTCCCTCTGGGGGTGTACCTGGTGAGGATGGGCCCTGATCTAGCAGCATCTGCCTGACGAAAAAAAAAAGCAGGAACTCCCCATGGCCAGCCCTTCACTTCTTGTTTGGGGCAAGAAGGGTCGGGAAGAGCTGAAGTTGTATTTAAGAGCAAGTTTAGACTCAGATGAAAAGCTTTGATTATAAAGTCAGCATTTTTCCCAGCTGAATCTCTGTGTCCTCTCACTCTCTTCTCAGGTTGTTTTTTTCCCTACCATGTTTTTCTCACTGTTACTTCCGTCAGGGCCCTGCCTTCATACAAACTGTCCCTCTTGCTCTTCATCCTGGTGCCCCCCAGCAGCATTCTGTTTTGTTTAGCCACAGTGGAGTAGGAGCTGTTTTGCAATAACCAATTAGGCAAAGGGAGATACCTCCAATTCAAATCCACGCAGAGCATTTCCCCATCTGGAAAATCAAAAAGACCATAACTGTGCAGATGGAAAGCTGGGGAGAAAATCAAAAGATAGGCCTAAATTCACTTTCCAGGCTGATAACAGCCAAAGAAAATCAGACAGGCAGGTGGCTGGGAGAGAAAACAAACCCTGAAAATAAATAGTGAGGTCGATTCCTGTAGAACTAAGCTGTGGTGGCACTGGTGGTTTGTGTACAATGGTACACAGGGAAAGCGTGATCCACTGAAGAGCGTGCTATGGCAGGGAGGCAGTGCTCCAGCACTGGGCGGGAGGCCCGTAGGCATTCAGCCAGGAGGGTGTGAAGGAGGGGAGGAAGGAGGGTCCTATTTTGCTATTTACATTCTTGGAAAAAGTAATTTATCATGACAGCCCACCTTTGCTTTGAAGGCTTGCACAGACATCATGATAAGGGACTCAGAGCCCTTATTGTAAAAGTTTTATGGACTCACGGAGCCCACAGCTCTCCCATGGGCTGGCTCATGCACGGCACACCAGTGTTGTGATGGTATGTGGGCCTTACCACAGCTTCCTGCTCCCTTTCTTTCTCCTTCAGGTCAGTGAGTTTTCTAACCAGAGGTCAATGCTTTTTCCAACGGCCATCTCTGCCTATGTGGCTTCTGTGGGAATATGAGTTACGAAGACCTCACCTTCAGCCATGCTTCATAGGCAATATACAGTCCTGGCACGTACAAGAATGAAACAGAGAAAAGAACAAGGAGTGCTCTGGGGAAAGATACAACTTCAGCCTGGCTTGATAATACATGGGCAAGTACAGTAGTCCTGACTCCGGAGGTGTTATCTCAGATGTAGTCCCTAAACTGTTCTGAGACAGCTTCTGCTGGAGTTCATCATTTGGTGAGACTGACTGCATGATCTTGCTGGACTCAACAGGTTTTCTTTCCCAACCATTAGACCTGTGCTGGAGAAAGAAAGCTAACATAAGAGTTGTTGATGATCTGAATGTGTTGTGGCGAGTCATGCAGGCATGATCTATGTGAACCTTGTATCCAGCCTTGTCTTACAGATCCGTATCTGATCTGCAGATGATTCCCATACTTCTGTCACGCTGGGACAATGACCAGAAAAGAGATTGAAGTTTGAGCTCATAATGGCAGCACGTTGATAAAATATAACTTGCTTTTTTCCCATCTGTCTTGCAGACTACAGGGAATAATTAGAAGATAATCTCTCTTAATTCCACAATACATAAAGCAATAAAACAGATGCCAGGATTGAACGATCACTGGAGCCAAGTTACGCCATCTAATCTCTTTCAAAATCTGTGATTTTGCTAGAATGTTGCAAAACCAGAGAGATTACTCTTAGTATGAAATGCGGCAGATTGGGACAAAGGAGCCATATCAGCTTTCTTTCTATACGTTAGGAAGGAACTGGAAGCCTGGATTTCAAATGGCACTTGGGAACAGGTCAACTGTGGACATGGTAATCTTCAACATAATTAGCACACTTATGACTAATACATTTATAATTAGCA
This sequence comes from Tetrax tetrax, assembly GCA_009806455.1. NCBI lineage: Eukaryota > Metazoa > Chordata > Aves > Otidiformes > Otididae > Tetrax > Tetrax tetrax. The sequence continues at coordinate 474,390 of WHYT01017351.1, forward strand.
CATTTCGGTAGGACTTTTACTCAAGCATTTTCATAAAGTTGACTGTGGTTTTTAGGCCCATTTTACAGATGAGCCAACAGAAATTCAAGGAGGGGGAAGTATTTGCCTGAAGTCAATAAAAATCATCTGGCACTGAGTGTGTTCCTTCTCTTCTGGATCGCTGCTTTTCTGGCATGTGAGGCACCAACTGACTGTGGGTGTAACTTGTCTGTCTGGATAATTGTTTGATAATAAATAACAGATCAAAGGGAGATATTTCTCTGGATGCTCAGAGTCTCTGGGAGGGCGTTAGTGGCAGGACGTAAACTTAGAGAGGGTATAAGCAGTTGCAGTATTAAAAAAAAAAACAAACCAAAAATAAACCCTCAGAAGCTGAAAGACAGAGAAAACTGGATTTACACAGGCAGTTCACATTCAAATGCAATTTTATCTCATGCAGTAACATGGAGGTGGTGAGATTGCCCAGCTCCACTAATAGGACTTGCATGACATCTTACATACATAAAGTATATTCCTTAGGCAGCGCTGCATAATAAGTGTCTAATTATTATTATGATTACACTTGGCATTTTTAATAACAGCTGTAATTGGGTGATGTTGATGGCCTCATTTTAGGATTCTGTATTTGGCCTGAAGCTCCCGTCATTAAGCACTGGCTGAGTAAAGAACAGCATATCATGAAATGTATTTCATGTCCTAGATATCTGCCAGACTGGAGGGCAAATGCTGACGGTGTCCTTAATGCTGGGAGGAGTATATGTCTTTTAGCAAATACTTAAGACCTTAGTGACGCATGGTGATTTCTCATGGTAGCATACTCAGGTCACTGAGAAAGCTAATTAAACAGAATACGTTTCACTTTGATCAGCTACTTACAACTGTATTGCAGTGATAAGATCAAATGAAGCTCTGCTACTATCATAATGTGTTTTAAAATGTAGAAGGGTGTGGTTGAGTATTATAAGCAATAGGACCTAATGGTTTAAATCCTGGTCTAAGCCTTGCAAGGCATGGATCTAAATCACAGAAATCTGTCTGGATATCCAAATAAGAAATGGAGGCTGCAATTTGGCAAAGAATTTTAGCAGATGTATAGGTTGCCCTTAGAAAAGCACATAAACGAGCAGTTGACTTGAGCCAGATGGGATGTAAACTGGTACTTAAGGGTAAACATATGCTTACATGCTTATTAAATGAGAACAGGTTGCAGAACCAAAGCCTAAGAAAGTAGCTGGTGTGGTTCGTGATTCCTACAAGATATTTAGTGAAATAAAAAAGGGAATGGCTCTTCTCTCTAGCCTGGTTTTTAGCAGCTTGCTACTCCCCTCCCATCTCCCAGTAACTTTTGCATTTTTACCAAATGTAACAGAGATGTAGAAACCTGAGACCATGTTAAACTCCTACTAGGTAGGTGTAAATCAAGGTCTGGGCAAAAATAAAAGCCCAGATTGGACTTCCATGCCCCCAAATTCCCTTTGGATATATGAGGAGGAAGAGGGAGGAAGTGGGAGGAAGGAGGAGGAAGGAGGAGAGTATTCAGGCAGTGTCACCCATGAATCTCCAAGTGATTAAGAATGCAGCAACACTGAATACCCACTAAGGCACATGCTAGAATTGGGTCAGTATTAATGAAAGGCCAATATCTGACCTACTTGGAAGCACCGATGCTTAGGGGTGTGTTCCTGAGCTCCAATCCGTAACCACAGAGCTATCATCAAGCACAGATGCTTCCAACCTTGAGTAAATTATCAGTACTCTACTTAGCCAAAACTCCACCAGAGGCCACTGTTGTTAAATATATGAGGGGATTTTAGGATGTGCATTGCACAGATTTGTTCACTCCCTGCATGGCAAATACAAAAGACATTTCCTGAGGTTTTAGGGTTTTCTTTCCCCACCCTCTCATTTTAAGAAACCAGGTAGATTATTTCTGAAATACACATATATTTCTCCCTCTTCTTCACCAGCCAGCAGATAACAATCATGATTTTTCAGAAAGCACAGCATGTACTGGAAAACCACTATCCCTTGGCACAGAAGCTTAGAGAAAATATAGAGTTATGTGAATATGATTTTTATAAGAATAAGAACGACAGAAGGTACTTGAGTCTTGATTTGTTGACTAGTTTTAGCAAGTCTTATTTGAACAGATTATCTAAAATAGGAAGGTCGCATACGCTGCGTGATCGTACTAAAACAGAGCTCTCTTATCCCCCATCATCATGATTCTGTGATATATAGCATTAAAAAAATTCTCATAGTAATTTCCTTTTGTAAACATCCTGGAGCACTCAGGGTGATTAATGGTATAGAAATATGATTAAATAAAAACACCTTCATGAAAATTCATTAAAGACCACCTTTAAGGAACATAGTCTTCCAGGGATGACTGTGGGGTTGCAGTTTGCCTGTTAAAATTCACATGTTAAAATGAATGTCATTCACATGGACCTGGCAATCCTGGTTAGGTACCAGGGCTGGAGGAAACAAGGTTCCAATGAGATATTTAACTCGTGACTAAAAAGAATATTTTTGCAAGAAAAGTGGGGCTGACGTAGGGCTTATTCCAAGCAAGTATTTGAGCATGGAAATTGGCATAGGGAGAGGAGATTTTTTTCCCTAACATGAGACAGTGCTGGGGCAAGCAATCCACTTCCAGTTGAAGCTTTCTCTTCTGGAAATATTTAGGATCACAAGAAACAAAATTAGTGATTAGTCCTCTAGCTGGTAGCCTAAAAGCAAGTGATTTTGTTTTGCTCACCTGTTTTAAGTCTGAAGCCTAATAATGACAATTTAGACACCAGGATTTATTTAAAGCCACTTCTCTGCTTCTAGCATGTGTAACAGAAGGAAGTTGGTTTTGCTCTGGGGTGTTAAACAATGCACTATAAATGACACTGTAGATGGAGAGCTGTGAGTTTGAGAGGGAAAGGTATTTAATTTAACATAGAGTCTGATAAAGACAGCAGCCTGTGTATTTCTATAAGATAACAAATTGGTATTGACTAGGCTAACACATTAAGGGTCTTTGAATTCTCCAGGATGCAATATGTTTAATGCTGCAAATAGCTGGCAGCTCCTTTACAATCTTAACAAACTGCCTTGGACGATCTGATGGAATAATCTGCATGACAGAGTTCAATTTCCCATCGGCTGATGATGAAATCATTCTTTCAGACTGCTTTTCTGCTATTTGACTAAGGATATTGCTTCTTGGCTACCCGGCAGCTTCTCTCTAGTCATCAATAAGCATTTTAATTAACAAAATAAGATCCTAAATTTGAATTGAATTTTCTTGGCAGCTTGAAATCCTGTCTGAGCAGAAGATCTCATCCAGGGGTGCAGCTCAGCACTAGAGGGCAATCGAGACACACACGCCAGTCCAAATATTCCCTTCTCACTACCCTTTTTTTTTTTTTTTTTCCTGGGGACAGGTGAAAAATTGAGCAGTGATGTCTGTTTCAGCCCAATCTCTACATGGAGAACAAGCAAGGCGGTCCCTCGGCAAGGCAGACATCACCCAGAGCCCAGCCTGGGAGACCAAGGGGGGAAAATGAGCTTTCCAAGGAAGCAACCCCAAGTAGGACAGAGGGAAATCAGGATGGTGACACCACAGCTACCAAATGCTTCAACTCCTTCCCGATTACCTGGAGAAGATGTGACTAAAACAGAGGAAGCTGTGGCCTTTCTCATACAGAAAATCAGAGAAACAGGTTGTGTAGGGTATATGCAGTCTGGGGACAGGGACAAGCTCCTAACCTGTGCCTAGATGCCAAGCTTTATCCCTGTGGGTGGTGTTACAGCAAGCTGCAGCTTCCCCATTATCAGCCTGGTGCAGGGCATGATGGTTTGGTATGGGACAGACAGGTATCAGCCAACAGTGCACCCCTCACCCACCCCATCCTGTCAGCCGGCTCAGGGCTGCAGCCAGCCTGTTCAGGGGGTTCCTCAAGGTGGATGGCCCTGGACACTGCTGCAATAAAAACTATGAATTAGTAATAATAATAGCAATCGCTGCATGATCTACAAGCCCTAAAATCTATAAATCTCTGACGAGATCTGCATTGTAGTAAATCCTTCTATAACATTCTCTGGGCCACCTTATTTAAATATTTGCTTAGTGCAGCAGATAACCCTCGTAAAATGGAGTGATCTGTCAGGAGGAAATAAATGTAATTTCCCCCTCCTCCAGCCACCCAGCTGCCTGCACTCCAGCCTGTGCTTTAAGCATGGAAAGTGCTGTGCAGCATTAAGAAATTCTGTGTATATTTTGGTTGGAGGGGTTTAGGCCCAATACTGTGGCTATGAATTCACAGCATCTTCACCTAATACACATGGACAACCCTGATTTCCATTACGTCCACCTGTCAGGGGTTTCTCACTGGTAATTGCAGAGAATCCTTCTCCGTTCAGTTCTGACCAGAATAAAAATAGTTTCTCTTTGCATTTCCTGTAGTGCTTATTTTTGTGTAAGTGTTCCAGTCAAATCCATTGCTGACGAGCATTTGGGAGGGAATAACACATTTGAATTCAGTATGCCTGAATATTAATGGAAGTTAGTGGTGCAATCTAAGAAATATGCAGTCAGCCATAGCACAAATCAGTGCTATTCAGCCAGTGAGAATTAGTTACTGCAGCCTAAAATGTATGATACCTTGTATAGCTACAGACTCACTCAAGTTCAAGAATGTAAGAAAATGATTCTCAGCTGCTTTTAAAGAGGTTTCACTCTGCTTCAGCAGCAAGCCGCCTGCCTAGCTTCAGAGAGTAGTTCCTGTGGGCAGCCCAGAGTCAGCACGCAGTGTCTTTGCTGTTCCTTTCTCACAGGTTTTACTGCAGATTGATTAGATCTTTCTATAAGTCCTGAGATCTAATGCATGATGGCATCTGTGGCTGAGTTATCATATGCACAGGGACAATACAGGTGGCCCAAAGCTCCCAGAAATTACTTCAGGTGATCAGATTCATAGTTCTGCAGTGATGCTGCGACTTAGTGGATCATGCTGAGCATCAAGCCTGTACAGCATGTAAACTATGTGCACTCATTGCATTCGTCAATGGTAGTTCATATTTCTTGGTACAGCTCATCACATCTCTCTGCTTGCAGGTCTCCTTCTGTAATAGGTTCTACCATTCTCTCAAAATAAAATTTAATGCTTAAATTGCATGGCCTACAAATGAGTCAAACTACACGATGTATTTCTAAGTTTGAAGAATCCTGTGTCGTTTGAGTATTAGTATTACTTTCAGAGTCCTTGTGAAGGAGTTGCTGACTAGCACTCTGAAAATAATTGAATTTTCCTTTGCATTGGACTAGGGGCACACTTCCAGTCAATTACCATGTCCCATCCAAGTGATGGAAATCTGTAGTAATGAGCAGTACCGCTTAAAACACAGTAACTCCTTCATCTGACTATATCCTGGAGCACCTAATTTAAAAGCTATTAGGTCCTCATGTGAAATATAATGTGTTGCACATGCTACAGGAAACAGAAGCTCCCATATTCCATGGCATTCGTTATGCCTTTGCTTATCCATCTGCTTAAACTTCCTTGCTCTCCCCATCAAGTCAAAACCTAAGTCCTCCGTAAGCAGTGTCACGGAATGGGGCTGAGAGGCACAACGCTGGAACTGCCTTTGCAGGGCGGCTGTGAGCTGATCATCTCTGACAAGCTCCCCTGCCACTTTCCACAGGAGAACAAGTCATTAGTCCCAGTGTCACAGCCAAATTCCAATCTAGGTCATTACAAGCAGTTTAATTTCCCCCAGTGGCTTCATTTGGACACGGTATTCATCACTCTTCTCTGAAATAGTTATGGGAGCATTGCTGCACATTGATGACAGAGGTTTTTTCCCACATTTGGCTGCTTGTCAGTGACACAAAAAGCTTCTCTAGGACAGACAGACAGACACACTTTGCAGAAATCTTTGGCATCCCTTGATACTCCACACAGGGGAGGATAATATTTCTATAGAGACAGCAGCTCCTCCTTTTTGACCGTCCTGTCTGCACCATGAGCTCAAGCTACATTAAAAAAGCATCTTGTAAGTGGTGTGAACACAAGACACGCGTGTACATGACGGGCCATGGCTGCCACTCAGAGGGACTGTCATACCCACCGCAATGCTTTCTGGGGGGGACAGTTCATCTCCACGCCAACTACACCCCTTCCCAAGGCTTGCGCTGTCAGTGGCTTTGGCCCGGGGAAATGTCGGATGAGCCATAAAGCTGTTTTTAATCACAGTGTGTATTTTTGGAAACTGAATGGAATCCTTTGCCCTGCTGAACCTTGTGTCCTATTTCCTACAAACAGTTTCTCCATCATCAGCAGCAACCTTTTGGCTCTGACTGCTTAAGCAACCTGCAATTTATGAGGCTTTCTGGTGCTTCAGACAAAGAATATGGAAAAGCAAAGGGAGCCACCATCCCCTCTGAACCACGAGCCCCCAGAAGAGAACTCGCTGTGCTGTGCGTTGTGGGCAACTTCATAAATAACACAAAGCATTACATACACCTCAGTGGAAAGAGAGACATAGTTTTTTGGAGAGGTTTTTGTTGCCACCATGAAACACAAGAGACTATATACAGAATCCTAGCCGATATATGATGCTGTCTGCACAACATGTAATTATAGGTAAAGCTCAGAGAGTGAAGAGAGCTACATTTCAGCCCTGTGTTGCTCCCTCCCTCCCAGCTCTGCAATATCTCACTTACTCCATATGCTTTTTCACAAGGCCAGGAGTTTCCAGGAGACTATGCAGAGCCTCAATTAGGAAGCATTTGACCTTGATCAATACAGAAATCTTAATTCTTGTTCTTCCTGATGTGAAGTGAATTGAATCCCTCTGTCTGAGCTCATCTGTTATTTGGGCTCCTGGATGCTTGAGAGCATGAAGTCAAATGGGGCTAGATTATTGTACTCTGGGGTATGCAGGCAATGTTTTGCTCCTCTGAGCTCATGAGTGGAGTCAGTTAAGGGACGTGATTATTCCTACATAACTTATACAGCTGTTCCTACATAACTTTCTCTCCCAAGCCGTAAGGATGCAGGATTGTCATGCTGCAACCCATTTTTGAGACTGCATAAAGTAGACAAATGTTACATGCTAAATATTCCATGGTTACTTCCTCTGAGGTTGCATCCTAGACAGATGCCAAGGAAGTACAGGACACACATGTTAAATATTCCTTTGAAAACTTGTCAGTGCCAATACCCAAGACTATGATCAATGGAAAAGCAGCAAACCTCCTGGCATGTGTATATGTGGCTCTGTAACTACAGCCTGTTGATAGCAAGCTTTTAGGGCTGCCTCTTCAAAGCAACCAGCACCACTGCAACTAAAGGTCACCAGATATAAAAGGCAGAAATGATGCCCACAGGAAAGAGCAGATACAGCTCCCTTCTCTTTAGGAAAGGCAGTTTCTTTAAACAACTTCTATGAGTATTTGTCTTCATGGAAGTAATTGTCACCTCTAAGCCCTAAATGCAGAAGACTAGCTATATATATAAATATGTTCATGTATATACATGTGTATGGCCTAACTATGTGTACAGCATTAAACCACACAGACAAAAACAAGAAAAAATCCCTGTATCTGAATAATTTGCTTTTCCCATGTATCCTGATGTTTTTGTTTGTTCATCATCTTCACCCCATCTCTCCTCCTGTCCATCCTCTTCTACTCTGTCCTCCCAAATCCCCCATCCCGGCCACAGCGCTCATCACCACCATACATCAGCTGTGGTCCACACAGCAGTGGGTCTCAGCCTGAGCTGGAGCATCAGGCACAGTTTGTTTGCTGGGTGAGGGCTCTTCCAACACGTAATGTAACATACTGGATTGTTCCATCATGTGTTTTAAGCAGCACTGACAAGTTTGAGAATTGTGACCCTGCAGTGGAGGCGGGGTTGAGCCTCCTCCATCATCACCTGTACACCACTTTCTTCATTTGGGCACTGGACAAGGTTGGTTTTCCCTCCCTTAAGTGCAACGTGTACATGAGCACAAAGCAGCAAGAGATTTGTCCCACAGACTGACCTCTGAGGTGCTCCAGACAGGCTAACAACCATGCAGTACTGATAGCATTTAATTCAGCCTGGTGGTATTTTACAATCCAGTATTTTCCCTTTTCATAAATGAAAAAAGTCACTGGGATGGAAAAAAACAATTCAGCTGGCAGGAGAAAAAGCTGGAGTTGCCGTATCATACTCCAACATGCATATTCAACTTGGGAGTAGGTTGTGCTCATCTCTGCGTGTAGGGTATGTCTAAGGCATCTCTCATTTTTCTTTATTGGCAAAAATATGACTTTGCCAAGTCTTGCCCTGCAGTTTCAGAAGCAGGCACAGTCTGCAAATAAATAGATGCCAACAGCGTACAGTCACCTAGAAAAGCCCCCTTTACCTTCTGTCTCCATAGACCTCAATTATTAGAAGCAAAGCATGTTCTTTGCTGGTGGCTGAGACAATGAGGACAAATAGCTGGTGGAGTCCCCCAGACCTGGCTGCTACTCCATCCCCACAGCACTTCCTAGTCCAAGCTGTTGACTCCCCCAGGGTGAAGTCAGAGTTTTTCTGGTGGCTTTGTTTTAAGCTACATCTCTTGAGAAATTGCAGGCTGTTTTCCTTCTTTGATGAAGTTCTGGATCCTGCTGCAATGCCTTCAAGAATTGCTGTTAGAAAGAGAAAAAAAGGACATGCCTGGGCAAAAAAAAAATCTTTCTGCTGAGTAAAATACCCCATGAAAATAAGTTTCCAACAAAAAATGAAAAACATTGCTACATTTTTCTCTTTTGTTGAGGCAAAGCAAACCAGAAATATGGACGCTTTTCTGAAATACAAAATCATATCCCCTGGAGAGATATAGGATCATGTTTCCAGACCAGCATGGAAATGTCTCATGAGGCTGAGATGTTGCCGCAACTGTACAATTTACACTTGGAAATGCATGTTTCATGGGAACACTGTTGCACTACTAGACCTCCTTACAGTTTGGTGGTGGTTTTTGTTCATGAAGGGTTTGATGTTTCTTTGCGGGAGAGTAGGGAGTCGCTCTAAGTCAGATGTAATCTTGCTGATCAAGGCTGCACGGCATGAACATGTTCTGCTTGGGCATGATCCTGTCTCAGCATGTAACAATCTGCATCCACAGAAGATGTCCTGAAGGGTGGGTTGTTGAATGTTTCCATCTGCTGGCACAGGAAAGACTGGTTTTGTAATGGGGATTTATGTGCTGTCTTGTGCCTTTATTCACGTACAGAGTCACAAAATAAAGTATTTTTTTGTTTCAGCTGATTTCTGCAATGGAGAGGCATTAACTTTAGGGTGGAGATTGCAATGGAGATGGCTGGGTTTAAGCCATGGCTGCTTCTTGCTCAAAAAGGATAACGCCCATAATACTCAATTTCAAATCTCCTCAAACATGAACGTAAATCTGCTGCAGGGAGCTTCAGATTCACAGTCCTAAGGGCATCTCAGAAGACTCAGAAAAGAGTTTTAATCTTCTTTTCCCCACCATTCTCTGATTTGCTCCTGGCAAAGACCCCTGTCTTTTTTTTTTCTAATTTCTCCTGGCTAAATGCTGAGAAAGTACTGCTTGGCTAGATGAGAAATGACCTTTTTTTTCAGAAGAGGAAAGTGGGACACGCTAATGATGCAGGATGAAAGAGTAGCATCAGTATCAAACAAAACATTGGACTTTCTTACACCCAGCTCCTTTAGGAAGTCATTCCCTAGAGCCACACAGAGAGATAACATGTCACTACACAACTTTTTTTCTGGTGCCAGAAGACAAGCAGCTCAATAGTTAACACCATTTCCACTCTTGAAGGCAAGTTTTTGTTGTTCAGAAGCACAGAACAAGTAAAACATTATTGTCTTTGAGTCAGCCACAGTAATGAAGTAAAAACATGTCTCATAGTTTATGAGCACTCATTTTTGAAGAGCTTTCCCAGTGTAGCTCTTTCTCAAACTGTCTTGCTGTTCAGGGTCCCAGCTCCCTCAGATGAATCAGGCAAGGAGAATTGCCATTTCCTATGTTTGTGAATGGACTTTGACATTCCCTCTCTGTATCATTAAATGAAGACCTGGCGAGTTCTGATACTGCTGAAAGCTATCTATTATGTCATTCCCTTTTTAATTGCTTTTCTGAAGGATAAGATTGTCTCCTCTTGCAGGATCGCAGTGTTGTCAAACAGAGTCAAGGTAGTAGAAATTGTAGACTTGAAAGACCTTACTTTACATCACAGATTTTGTTCATGCATTATTACGCTTATTAATGTCTATCACCAGGACATATGGAAGAGCAGTTACACCAGTCCTGTTAGATCATCACTCAGAGATTAGAAGTGAGTAAAAACTGCAAAGCGTTCTCCATAAATATTCATTGGAATCATTTATAATGCAGTTACTCTGAAGAGAGCCAGGCATCATGGCTGGAGGTGTTGTATCGATTTTCTCCTACAGATAACAAGATTAAATCTGCTCAGTGTACCAGTCAAGAGATTTTTTTTTTAAAGGAAGTTCATGTGGAGCCAATCAGGGATGTCTCTGATTAATTGAGCCTTCCAAAAAGTGCTGAATCACCAAACCAAAATGTTCCTAGAGATCTACTGGATTTTATAAAATGTTCCTTTGGAGTGTTACTCACAGCCAGGCTGGAATTTCTTATCACACCTAGAGGAGACACTAATTTAGAAATAGCTTGAAACCTGGAGATTTGATCATTAGCGTAGAATTTGGTAGAGCTGGATTTGCTGGGACTCAGGTGGGATCGGGTTTTCCTCTTCTGAAGTGAATTATTCAGTTAGTGATTGGGGCAAGGAATTGAACAGGAACTAATCCTTGTTGTTTGGACAATGTCTTTCACAAAATGAAATTCTCATTTTCCCCAGCTCTGTTCTCTACATCTACTCTTAGCTCAGATTATAATTAATATTTCTTAAGAAGACTTAGAAAGACTGAAAAGTCACTCTAGTGATGTAAACTGAATATGTACACCAGTTTGGTCAGCGATCTTACTTCCCATGCAGTAGCTGACCTATCTTTTATTGCAAGAAGCAACGACAATCCAATAGGGAATATCTTTTGAACAAGATAATGAAAACAATGAAAATACTAAAGGACAGTACAGTATTTTAAACAAGTCATAAACATTCAATATCTTTCTTTCAGCATCACCTAGAAGTCTATCTGGAGAGGGGATTCTGCTGGGCAAGGGGCTGTAAATACACATCTGAGATCAGTGAAACAAAGAAATGGATGAGAGGAGTGAGGGGCACAAGATAATGGGGACACAAGATCAGTGCAATAAGCAGCAGCACTCTCCGCATACCATCTGCCTGGTTCTCTCCCCTACCCCCATTTCACATCACACAGATCAGCTGTCTGTTTTCACCCGCCCCCCGAGTGACAGTCTGACTGTGTTTGACAGAATATATGTTTTTTTTCCCACCTCCTCCACAAGCCCTTTCCTTTGTCCTCTTTTCAGCAGTTCTGGTTTCTGCCAGCAGATTATGCCGACAATTCAGTGTGAAAAGGAAATTAGAGATGCGCCAGTGTTCCTCACATGAGCAGAGTCACAGCTTGAATGGAAACATTAATTCAGATTAAAACTGAATCACTCAGCAATTCATCTTTTTAGTGCAAGCGTGTGTGTGTATGTGCTTTGTGTACAACAGGGATGTTATTGTGTTAGGTCTCTCTATATGATCCACCTGATTAATAGAACGATACAGCCTGCCAATATAATTCCTACAGCTAAATCAGTGCATCATACGACACACAGGTCCCCAAGGAGAGGAAGTGTGCTCTAGAAACTCCAAGAAGGAAAAGCTGATTTCTAGGCTGTGCCTTACAACTGTCTAAGAGCTATGCTGGAAACAGCTCAGCCTGACTCCTAAACTGGCTATTAATGGTCTCAAGCAAGCTCTGCTCCCTCCAAGCACCAAACACCAATGACCTCCTGCTGCATCACCTCTGAGCTGTCCCAGCCAAAGCCAACAAGTGAGGAGCAGGTTTTGAGACGTCTTCAGAGAGGCTACCTACCCAGAGGAGCTGGCTGCCTTTCAAACTCCCTTACCTCACCTCCAGCTGCCACTGTTTCCCTTCCATAAAGTGGAACTACTATGAAATCCATCTAATGGAATTATAAGATATAATTTCTAAAGCTTTATGTGATCCTAGTGTAGAAAAAAAAATGCCATATGGTAAGAACATTTGCCAACTAAAATCTAGCTGTAAATGCAGAGTACATGATACTTCCTGGTGTGGGTGAGAATGAAGTGTCAGAGGTTCTAGGTTGCAAAGGCCAGAAGGAACTAACCCTTTAAAAAAGCAGAAAAATCTTTTTCTAAGGTCCTTTAGAGAGTGGTTGGTGTAGAGGGGAGAAGGACTTTCAGGTTCCTAAAGTCTTACATTACAAATGACCTGCAATCAAGCATAATGAGGAACAACTCCATAGCATCCTCTCAAAGTGTGTAATGGTCTGTGCCACACAGCCAGGAGTAAAAAAGAAATGGAAAGAAATAGCAAAAGCAGGACGGGATGGCCTTCAAACTGATTAGTCAGAATGACAAAATCGTAACACAAGCCCATGACTCACTTCAGATTTTCTGTTCAAAAAAGTTGCATTTCCTTAACTGTTGCAATGGACATCCCACAGAGTTACTCCAAAGTCAACAACAACAGAATTACACCCAGTGTGCCAGGTTCATTTTAAAAAGCAGTATAATTAGAAATAAATTAAATATGATCAGTTGGTGGGGCACTTCATGTTGTCCATGAGTAATTAAGGAGAGCAATCACATGGTACTGCAGGCAGCAGACGGTCAAATAAAAAAAGGATGATCAGAAGACAAGGACCCAACCAGAAAAGGCAGTACGCAGAGGAAGCGACAGAAAATCCATCTGTCTGCTGCCTGTTGGATTCCACCTAGAAGATTAGTTCCTGTAATGTGAGGCTTAGCTTTTTTCTTCCGAGTCAATAAAATTTCTCTGTACATAGGAGCAGGAAGATTAGCTGCAGTCAGGACAGCACGAAGGTCGCCACTGCCCTGAGTCCTGTCTCTGACATTTGCTCCTCCGAGATTTTGAGGAAAAGGTTCAAGCACAGGTTAAATGAAGACTGATCCTTTCCCTAGTCCATCTTCTCAGCTTACTGAGGCTGTACCCATCCATGGCTTTATCAACCCCTTATCACAGAATGACCATGGTACACTTTCCCTGCATTACTTTGTCTACTCATTTTTAGTGTGAATGAATATGGCATCCACAATATCCTGCAGCAGAGTCCCACAGTCTAAAGATGTCTTGTGAAGGAAAAAATTTCCTTCAATTTTTTTTCAAAATTTTTTTGGTGTTTTATTTTATGTGAGATCTACAGCTTCTCATATAATGAGAAGGAATGAAGATTCATTCTTTGTTGATAGCTCTGGAGCTTCTCAATGAGGAAGCTGTTTTGTACTTTCAGACATCGTCATTGCCTTTCTGTGTGTTTTTTCATGTTCTTCTAAATCTCAGGGGAACTAAAGCTACACACAGATTTCAAGCTGTCTGAACAGTAGTTAATAACATTTCCTGGTATGTTCTCTATTCCTTCCCTAATAATTTCTAAAATTCTCTGCACCTTCTGACTCATTCCCACTGAGCCTTGAGCTAATGTTTTCATAGTACTGTTCAAAGCGAGTCCAAGATCTCTTTCCTGAATGCTAATAGCTAATCTACAGCTCATCAGTGTAGGTTATAATTACTGTTGTTTTTCCCAATGGTCATTATTCCGCATTTCTTAATACATGAATTTCTTCTTCTGTTTTATCATCTAGTCCCTCAGTACCATGAGAAGCTTCTGTAGGTCCTTACATTCATTTTAGCTTTCTCTGCCCTGAGCAAACTCATATCATTAGGAAATTGTATTACCTCAGCTCTTTGCATACTGTTTGTGAACATCTTGAATAATACAGCCGCAAGCAGAGGTCCCTGTGCAGTGGCATAGGGTAACCTCCTTACAGTGTGAGGCCACTGTTCCTATCTTTTATACACTCACCAAATCACAAAAGAACCTCGTCTCTTATCCCATGACAGCTTAATTTTCTTAAGAACCTTCGGGGAGAAAAGTTGTTAAGAGCTCTTGAGAATCCTAGTGTATTGTAGCAACAAGATCACCCTTACCTACATACTCACTGACTCCTCAAAACCACAAAAATATCTGAGGCATAGCTCCTCTCTGCAAAGCCTTGTTCTTTCCTATTTTGTCATCTTTATCCTTCTGTCTTCTAATTCCATTCTTTAGTATAGTTTTTGTCCTTTGCACCCTGAAGTCCTGCTAGCTTGCAGCTTTCCAGGCTCCCCATCCCTGGGACCTTTAAAAAAACAGCACACCAGTTGCAACCTTCGCTTCCTCTGTGCTGAGGATGATGTAAGCCACAGATTGGCATCCCTCCATTAACTGCTGAGCAATTTCGTATCTGAGTTCCCTTAGAACTTGTGAGTGAAGCCCATCTGCTCCTGGCAATTTGTTATTATTAATCTTACTGATTCATCCCTAAACCTCTTCTACCAGCAGTTCAGTTTGAGGCAATTCTTCTGCCTTGTCTCCCATAGAGAACAGCTCTGGTGAGGTACCCTGCTTCAACTTCAGAGCTATCAACATTGGTCTACATAATTAATCTTCCCCATGGGCTTCATTGCACTTACCTGCCCTCCAGACTCTCAGAAAGGCTTCCGGCTCCTGATATGCTTGGAGCAGTTTGTATTATTTTTTTTATCCCTTCAGCAAGCTGATCCTCAAAAGCTGTCTGAGGTTTGCCACATTGCATGCTTACTTTTCACATTCTCGAAAGTGGTCATCTTTTTCTTTGTTTTCCTCACTGGGACACAGCTTCCAGTTTCAACATCCACTTAGGTAATGCAAATATGGAAAGTGGACTGCATCCATTTCATACTGAAAGGAGCCACTGTGTTTCAGTTGACCCTGCAATGTGCTCTCAGGGCTTTGCTCACACTGCTTTAACAAAGAGCTGAGGCTGTCGAAGATGCTACTGCAGTGACCAGGCTGGGTACCCATATCTCCTGTCCGCCAATGTCTCCTTTGCACCCATGCCTCTTGTTCTTTGTGGCTGAGGCTGGTAGTCTGGTGGCTACGAGACACATGAACATACCATAGGTTCAGCTGACTCTGCAACAGGAGCAGTAGAGTGGTGGTAACTCATACACTGAGGGTGGGAGTTTTGTCTCTGGCTGAATTGCTAGAGGCTGCTAGGGACCATGATGCACAGAGTGAGGGGCTGACAGAAACTACAGCTGAGCAGAGAATGTGAAGAGATGAAAAACTGCCAAGGGTGACTTTCTGCATATCCTCAGGGTGATTAAAAGAATGACTCCCTCTATTGCCCCTGTTCAAGGCTAGCAAGTCCATAGGCTACCATTATGCAGAAATCCTTTTATGTACTATTAAATGCAGCCAGCTCTGCACAAAGCAGAGCTGTCCTTTATATCCATCAATACTATAAAAGACAGGAGCTGAAATGAATATCATTTCTAAGAGAAATCATTACAATTCTAAACAAAGAAATCTTTTAAAGTGCAAAAAGAGCAGGATAGATAGAGCAAAAAAGAGAAAAATCTAATTATATTTGTAAAAATCCTGCTAAGAGGGAACTAGTACAGTTAGAGTTCATCTTCTGTCCTTGAATTAAAAAGGCGGGCATGGCTAATCCATGAAACTAAAGTCTCCTTTACCTTGCAGTTACATAAATTATTCCTTCATATTTCAAGGTGCCCTTTTTATTTGGAGGAGGGGGGAAAGCTTAAAAATAAATATGGTTCAATCCTTTTTTCAAGGTCTAACCTTTTAGAATATACCCGAAAGTCAGCAGGGAGAAGGGCAGTCTGAAACACACGTGGAAAGCAAGAAGAGAAGAGAAATATGTCACTTCTGCTCTTGGAAAAAAACTTATTCTTTCTAGCCATTTTCTTAAATTAATGATGGAAGGATGATACACTGTTGTTTATAAGAATTAAAGAGTTAGCATTTCGTGAATAATGAGATACTCTCAAGTGGCAGGAAATTCTATCCTTACATATTTCAGTCTTTAAAGCCCATTCTGCTATCCTTCTTTTAAATGTCTTGCTCCAGTCTCAGGTCTCTTTTGGGAGTACACATCTTTGATCAAGGGTCCCTCCTGCCTTCTGAGCTCCTGCTGGCAAAGAGTTTCAAAGCAGCTTTGCTTATCTGAACTCAACCAAGGCAGCATGTCCCCTTCCCACATTAGAAAATCAGAACCGTTGACTTTGGTGGGGATGTGTCATGTGTGCAAGGCTAGCCTCTCCACATTTTCTTGTGACAGGCCAGCCTGGAAATTGGCTTTTTATGGTCCATACACAGCCCTAGCTCTAGGTGTTAGGTCATTATTTCAGTAGATTTACTCACATGCCTAGATTTAGTTGACTTATGGCTACCAAAAATCACCTTTTTTCAGCATGTGTGTGCATGTAAGTACATGTATATGAACAACACAGATAAACAACACATAAACTTCACCTACCAGCGAACCCGCTTGTGTGTAGACAAAGCAACTGAAACACAGAGAAGAGAGAATGTATTAATGTACTTCTGTGACTTGCTGTACTTCTGTATGTGAATGCTTCCCAATACTTAATGTATTTTTAATGAATCTGAGTGTTGGGAAAGGAGACAGAAACTTTCAAAATCTGTTGACCAGCATTTTCTTCCATGCTCATCTCAGAGGAACTACTGCTGAATGTGGTATTTGGCGATTTGAGGAATGAGATCAGTCTGGCCTATTGTCTCCTCTTTTGCCTGAATTTAGATGTTATTTACTGAGCATAAAATAGCCAAATTATGACACGGCAGAGGAACAGAAAATGTATCTGCTTAATTTTAGTGATAGATTTTCTGAAGCTAATTTTATTCAAATAAGTGCTGTGTTTTGGGTGCATGACCACACGTTATATACATCAGCAATGCCAGGTTCTAAGTGGAGGTTACTGTGTTCCAAGTGAAAAACCATCATCATCCACTCAAAAATGTGATCAGATAATGAGCAGCTCTGAAGTGGATAATTTGACTTTATTCAGAGATGGCTCAGCACCAGATAATACCTGACCCAGATCTCTTTCTAATTCATCTAAAACCTACTATTGGCCTGATTTCACGCACTGTTTCTTGAGGTGACCTCTGATGGGCCAGGGGCAGAAGAAATGAAATGAAACACAGTGTTGACACTCATTAATTTCAAAGTCCAGACATAAACCTTCATTTTTCCCTCCATGAGGCTTGCGTGAGCATTTTTCATAAGGAAATGCTGATTTAAAAAAAAAAAGAAAAAGTGTATGTAAACGAGAAATAAAGGTTTTCACAAAATTTCTGTATATGGCATATCTTAAACAGGAAAAAAAAAGGGAACTCCAGTGCCCATTGTACACAGATGAAATTTATAAACCAATAAAATTAATTTAATCCACAAAATCAATACTGGGAAATGTTACCAAAGAACCATTTGTTGCCTTTCCGTTTGTTTGTAGACACGTTTCTGGAATAATAATGGCAAGTCATTACTCAGACACCGGTTGGTGGCTACAGAGGCATTGAAAGTCATGGCTGTGTTTGATGGTCTGCATTCCTTTGTCAATAAAAATAATGTTTCTCACTCAGAAATTGCCAACATAATTAGACCTCCCTAATAATTAAAAACTGTAGGCTTTCTGGGTGGGATCTGCAAAAATATTCATTGTGGATGTAATTCAGCCACCAGTAAAATCAGCAGGAGATTCACCAAATACATGACGGCAGCAAAATCATGTCAACCCTAAGGGCTAAGCAGAAACCCTAATTTATGTGTTATTTAAATGAAACTTTAGCAACATGGAAAAGGCATAGGATCCTTCCAGCATCTCTGGTCATCTTGATCTTTCAGTGACGCAGAAAGATTGTGCTCCTCGTTTAATGACTGATTTAGTTTAGCAATTCAAAGCAGTCCATGCCTTACTGATGGGATCAACGGGCTGTTACTCTCCATAGCTGCTCTGGGAAGGTAGATGCTGCTGCTTCATCTTGCATGGCACGTAGCCACAGGGCACATGCTGGCTCCTGCAGCCGTCTCCAGAAATATCCCCCAAGCTTCTCAATAGCAGGAAGGCAGAGATGGATTGACAGCTCAGCTTTGGAAGTTTTGTGTAGGTTGGAAACTCAGCCTGAGACTTGCAAAAAAAATCCTTTCCTTTTGTGCTCAAGTGCTATCTAAAAGGATTTTTTTGTTTTTTTTGTTTTCAAGGTGGTTTTAGTTTAATAGCATCCTATCCCTGGTTTCGTGAAAGTTTATAAAACCAAACTCAGACTGTCTTTAGTATAATTTTCTCCTTTTTATTTATATTCTTTCCAATGTCCTGTATCCCAGTACCATTATCCCAATTTCTGCATTTTCCCAGACATTAAAACGCCTCAGCCCATCATATGAGCAGTTCTGAATGGCTTTCCTTGCACCTAGTTAAAAATTCAGCTAGGTAAACTCTTTGTTATGGATAATAGTATTTACTTATGACTAGCACATTATTATAAATCAAAAACCTGCTCAGGTTTTGCATATACCTTATTCATACAAAAAATAAGCTGAGGAAACAAAAAGGCTTTGAGGTGTTACTCAAATGCCATATAAATCTCAGTAATAAATGTATCTTTCCTCTGTTACTCTTTCTTTCGTCAAAATTAAAGTTTTTAATGGTGTACAAGAATCTAAATCAATTCAGTGAAGAATTTAAGCACATGCTTATCTTTAAGCAACCAAGTAATTAATCAGCTTCAGCTGTTATTCACTGGCTTCAGTTAAGACCAGTCACACAAACTTCCCTCTGCCTGGTAGCTTGCTGCCACGCAGCCCCAGGGATGAGAGTGCAAATAGTCTTGACCGGAGAAAGCACCTTGAATCCATTTTAAAAGAAGATTGCAATCATGTCTGCCACCAGCCTGAGAGGGCTCTGTGACGGGCAATTGCTTCTCTCTAATGTATGTTTGTCATCCAGCGACTCAGTTGAGAAGATGGGCATTGGGAGCTCTCTGCTTCCTGATGCAGGAGTGGATCATTTCTCATGAAACCCACACATCACCATATGTGTCTGAAGACCAGAGGGCAAAAGGGTAGAGTTATATAGCTGGCAAATAATTGCAATGTGTCTGTTTAACATTTACAGCAAATCAGCAGCAGCATTTAGAAGGGCTGCCTAGAGGCCTGGAGCTGTCAAGCCAGATAATGGCCTGAAACACTGCTGGCTAATAATAATACCGGGCTTCACTGCACCGTGTTTAAGTATAAACTTGAGAGGGCTTTTTCTCCCCATTTTTTTCCCCTCTCTGCAGCTGTTGACATTACATTTTCCAAGGGATGTCTTGAGCAGATCCAGTCTGTGACCTTCAGAAAACACAACCCAACGTCTCCAGTAGCCACGCATCACAGCTCCACCAGCATAAGGCACAGCTGTCACTGGGGCACCAAAAAAACCGCAACACATAGCCAAAGGCTGATCTGGCCACCTTGGTGAGTGGCTGCCCATGCCATGGATGACTGTCACACTGCAAACACAAGGCAGGGGTCTTGGGCACCATGGTGCCAAGTACAATCCCAGTACATCAGGATGGGGTAGCTCTTTCTCTGCCTATGTGGTCTGCATGGTGGTAAGCAAGAAGCCAGTGGAGAGATACTGGGTGAGGGTACCCAATTTTACCCTACTTACAGATTTGTTTCTCCAGCCAAGTGCAAAAATAACCTGAGAGTCCTAAAGACCTGAACAAGTTCTCAGACCACCGAGAGGAGAGGTTTTGGCTATTTGCTCTTGGTGTTACCCTACTGTGACAGAAGTGAACTATTGGGTGGAACTTTTCACTCCGAAAAAAACAGAAAGGGAAACACCTACCGTTCAACACCGTGAAGCAAACAGCCCAACCTCTATTGAACACAGTGAGGAAACAATCTTACGCTGCTGTGAACAGCTGTCTTTTGGCATTAACCAAGCTGCAGCTTACTTGAGGGGTGAATCTGGCCTCTATATTTGTATTTGGAGACATCTTCAGCACTGGAGAGGAAAGGGTGTAAAAGCCATAAAGTACCGTGCCCAATTAAAACTACTTGGGCGAAGCCTCAGCAAAATACAAACATGCTCAGCACTGCAAATTTAAAGAAAAAAAAGCTTATTTTTTAAAACCACTATTTTTAGCTCCACTCACCTTGATCCATACACAGCTGGTGAGCATGAGGATTTTATTGTACCTTAACCATGTCTGAAAGCATGGAAAATTACAATTCAGACACTAGTCACATCCTGTAGTTAAAAAATCAGGGAGATATGAGTGAAGTAGTGGAGAGAACCCAACCGCACAGGGATAAAGGAGATAAATCAACTCAAGGACCTGTGTTCAAACTGCTGTGAAGTATAATGGCCTTCATCTCTATCTGAATGCTCAGACTATAAAGGTACAGCAAGGAGGTAATAGCAGCGCTGAGTGTAAAACATCACATTACCTGTAACTGCAAGATGGCAGCATTGTGGGAAACAACTGGCTTGGGGGAACTAAAGGTAAGCAACGTGCCTCATCATTCACCCGGTAAACTGCCTGGATTTATGCCAGTGCAGTGTAGCTCCAATTTATAGTAAATTAGGACATTTCTAGTGTCCACTAGATCAAAATGTTTTGTTTGAGAAATGGAGGATTTAACAGAAACATAGTTTTCTCTCTGGCCAGAGTGTGGAGGGAAGGAGGCACGAATGACAGATGTCCCCACACAGCAGCAGTGTCATGGGGCCACCAGGAGTGTTGTGGGTCAATTTTCTTCTCCATCTCTTTTTTCCTAAATACAGGTACCAAGAAAGGACATAGCGGAGCTCTTCTACTGGCTTCAGGCTCAGCTGAAGGGCTCAGGGGACTGAGCAAAACTTCATATGTTCCTGAAGTGTCCCCAAAACTTGAAGATATGCTACCAAAAACAACTGGTCTATTTTTTCTATCAATTTACTAGAAGGCTGAAGTAGAAAATTGTGGTGTAAGGTGTTTTCTTATTTACACTAAGGCTATCCAGCAGCACATAACTGAAGGAAGCAATAGTGGCCCATAAGCTCAGTTAATGGTCAATAAATTCTGGCTTATATCTGTGTTCTCCCACTGTACAGGCTTTGCCGTTTTAGCTGGAAACCTACAGTACTGGTACCACATGCCCTGCAAAACATGCTCTTCCCCTCAGTTTTCTATTTCCATGTGTGTATATCTGATAAAATTAATCTTTCAATTAAAAAAAACAAGCAACACCCTCCACCCATATCCCCGAATACTGCCCATCAATTTAGGTCTTATTTCTTTACTTTCCCAAGCACAGGACCTAATTTATGCAAGATTTCATGTTTGATTTTTGTCGAGTCACTTAACTTCTTAGGAGAAAAATTCATCTGACCTGACTTCAGCTTTCTAAATTTCGGTGTCTAGCCCAAGCTTTCTGCTTAGGCTCCCACTGTTGTCAGAGAGAGTGACAGAGTCTTTAGAGAGTGCTTCATCATCTCCTGGCAGAGGGGCCCTGGTCTCTGCTTTGGCAATCATTAATCTTCGATCTGTGCTCTGCTGCTTGCGCAGCAGGACACATCTGATCCAGATCAGGAGTGATTTATGCTGGCTTTATGCACAGATAAGCTCAGAGCCAGCAGATCAGGGCAGCTGTGAAATGAGGATAATTTTTCCCTTCTCTCATTCTTTTGCCTGTTCTGTCCATTTGCATTTCAATCCAGCAAATATCTATCCATGTTTAGTTTTAGGCAGATTTGTAACAATAAGCGAGGCACAGAGTTTCTGCAGGACTGGGGTGCAGGACTGCGAATCTTCAGATGAAGGTCTGTTTCTCAGCATGTTTTTGAGCAGCAAGCACCGTGCAGTTCCAGCTGAGACTTCTAGGTCCTGAAGTATTAAATCATCGTCATCACCAGTGGCCCCAGCTGACAATCAAACATCTTCCTGCTGCAGACACAAAGGAATAGGTGGTGTTTACAAAGGTCCCCTCAGCCTCTTAGCCATTTGCCTTACAGACTAAAATTAATTCAGAGCAGTCTCCCCTCAATGATGCGAAATTGAAATAAAATCATGGTTTTTATCAGGGTAATGCTTTCCAAAACACACACCAGCATGTCTCTCTGATCTATCCACAAAGATCAGACAGATAAAGGGCTTCTAACAAGTAGGAACTTTTCAGAAGCATTTGGACTTGGCAAAACATTAACAGGCAATTAAAACTGTCCTGGTTTCATCAGGGATGGAATTAATTTTCCTCTCAGTGTTTTGGATTTTGGATATGAAGAATGTTGATAAATACACTCATGTTATGAGTTGTGCTGATGAGATCAAGGACACTTTCTGGCTTTCCAGGTCTTGCTTATGTGCAGGTGCAGGAAGCTGGGAGGGATACAGACAGAATAAGTGACCCAAACTGGCCAAAGAGAGTATTCCATGCCATAAACATCATACTCAGTATATAAGTGGGGGTTGGCCAGGGGAGGCACAGCTCCCTCTTGCTCCTTTGCTTGCTGCTCAGTTTCGTTTCCGTGATTGCTGTTTGGGATGGGCTGTATCGGTCATTAGGACATTGGGTGGTGAGAAATCATGCACAGTTCATTTTGTATATTTTAGTATCCTTATATTCTTTACTATTGTAATTTTCCTCTGCTCTTCTAGTAAACTGTCTTCATTCCAACCCAGAAGTTTTCCTTTCTTCCCAATTCTCTCCCCCATCCCACTGGGGAAGTGAAAGGTGAGCAAGAAACTGAGTGGTGACCAGGGCTAAACCACAACAAAAACCTTGCATGAACCCAAGTTTTGTCTCTGCTTGTTTGCAGAGTTAAAACATTTCCTTAAAAAGAAAACAAAACCAAATAGACCTCAGCAGCTTAATGAGAATTTTATTATACTACCTCTTATTTACTGGTATGGAAATGCTCAGACTGTTCTGTATAAGTAGCAGCCTGCTTCTTTTTCCCTTTTCTTAGATTTTTAAGTAATCAGCTTGAAAATGCATTTGCCATTAATCTGATAACCACAGTTTTCTTTAGCAATGATCAAACCCTGTCTTTCAGTTTAACTTTGTTTGAAGATAAGATGTGGTTCATTTATTGTATCTTTTTAATTATGAAATGCAATTTAGGTATAATTATCCCATTTACTGAGCTTAAGGGGAGTTCACTATTCACCCTGGCCAACACTCAGGCCAGTTCTCTGTACACAGTCTCTTTCCAATTTAGATGATAAAGTGACTGTATTGCTTTGGATTTTCATTTTATCATTTTTTTTCATGGAAACCCCAGGAGTCTTAAGCATTATAATCACCATACGTATACACAGACTTGCCCACAGCAGATGGATACCAGCCCTAGGAACCCTGTGCGTGAGTCTTCTCACCTCTCATGCAGATATCTATTTCTGTGCTACCTATTCAAGATCTCATTCTCCAGGGGGAAAAATAAGTGCTCCCAAATTGTGATTTATCTCTTTTTAGTGACTACCATAGGATGAGACAGCGAGTGCTGTAAGTGGTCTAGCTCTTTCTGCAGTCTCCAAAAGAAGTCTTGACAAAGGATTTGCATGTAGGTTTCTACTACAAACCTCCGCATGAAGATGGATATATCCCCTTCTGTGTGGAAAGGCAGAAAAGAACCTAAAAGGCCCAGGTTTTTGAGCAGAAGGCAGATCTCTTTACAAATCTTGCAGTATTATGACTCCTGCTATACCTGTGGCCCAGCCACTGTGCAAGCGTGGTCGTCACATGCACAGGGCAAGAAGAACCACTGGAGGACAGTGGTACACACACCTCAGTGGATGCTGTACAGAAGAGGAGTGTAAAATTCAAGTGTTAGAAGGTATCTTGTTGGCAAAACTTTTAGAAGTGTCTGCCTGTAATCCCTAAGCATGGCATTATCTGAAAGTACTGATAATTCTCACTAGGATGTTCAGGTGCTCATGTTGCATTTGTAAACTGAAGTGGAACTGCAACCGCCCTGTTAGTGGGATGCAGCACTGAGCTCTGCTTCAATGTCACTGCTTTTGGCAGCTGCCTGTTCTTAGGGAACAGCGGGTTTCTGGCTCCGTGCAGCTAAAGTTCTGGTTTGATCTCCAGCCGCTTTTAGGGTAAACAGGAGCTGAAACATGGGTGTATTTCCCGGCCTCAAAGATGGGAAGAGAAAGGCAGGTTCAGGTACTCACCATTACATTTCAAGTAATTCCTGACTAATGGTTTCCAGGGAGCATCCCAGCCAAAAGGAGCCTCAAATTGTCTACTCTAAAAGGGATTTAAGACCTTCTAGCAGTCAGCTCTGTCCTCACCACATCTCCGTGATAGACATTGTAGATGCTGTAAGTTGTGGGGGGAAGCACCTTTTTGTTCTGATGAACTGAGTCTTGACTCTCAGGTACACTCTTCTGGGCACTCAAAGCGAAAAAAAAAATCTTCAGCACACAAAAGTGAGTGGGTTGGATTGCAAAGGCCCATTGCAATACCTATTTACAGACCTTGTGTTCTGCAAAGCTTGCTTTAATTTGTTCTCCTGATGTTCTCCTGGTGACAAAGGAGAAGAACATAAAATTAATTCCCAACTCCAAAGCAACATGGGAATGACAAAGAAAGTGTTAGCCTGTGTAACTGTCAATGACTCTGCTGCCATGGCAGTCTGGTGAAATAGCAGTTAAATACTGTACTTAAAAAATTGCAATCTGCATGGTATTCGAGACATTTCATGGTATCTGCAGTGATGTCATTAGCCCACTCTTGAAAAAATAAGCTTTAATCTTCAGTTGCTATGACCCTGGGAAATTCATCAGCACAGCTGGGTTCTGAGAAGGCATCAAATCACATAATACATGGGGATAGTCAGCTTACCCTTACCTGCATTTAAAAGCAATTTTCTTGTCCTTAAATAATCTACACATGCTAATTAGAAGCTAGTAAAGTAGCTTAAATGGTGTGAAATTAGAATGAATTATTCATGTCATTTCTTGGCTGCAGCAGTTGCATATAGTGTTTTTGTTTTGGGCAAAAAAAGACTTAGATAATGAGAAGATGAAAATTCTTATTAATTTGTTTTCCCAGGAAGAGAAGCCTTTTCTGTTGAACAGGGCTTCAGTTTAGAAGAGCACTTCAGATGAGGAAAAAACAGCCACTCATTTAGCTGGTACACGTTGACCGATCTTTAATCACTGACTAGCCTCGAACTACTTTCAGAGATATCAGTGATGAAAAAATAGCCTTTTGCAGGTTACATAGCCCATGTTCTCTGCCCATGGCAAAATGTTTCCTGCAGCAGGAAAAGTAATTTAGAGGTTGCTGATTTGGGGTAGAATCTTATAAGCTTACCATTTTCTAAGAAACCTTTCTGCAAGGAGTGGAACAGATGGGTCTGTTTCTCCTTGAGAGCAGAGGCTAGCTTTGGTGATGTTCTTTGAACACAAATGCGTACAAGTGACCCGTGATTCACTGACTCTTTCTGAGAAGAGCTGCAGACTTAGATCTTTCTATGTCTGCCAACCTGGGGCTGAAAAAGTAGTAGGGACAGAGATGAAAGGCAGAATTTAGAAATATTAATTTAGCAGGTTTTGACTTAGAGCAACTTTGCTAAAGCAAAATGAATAAGATTTAGATAGAAATATAATGAGCAGAAACACAACTAAGCTATCCCAACAGGAACCATCTTCAATGTCTCAGCCAGAATGAGCTGTTCGATCTCACCAGGTAGAGCAGTTCCAGTATCATCCAAAGCATTCAGCTAAAGAAAGCACATCTTCATTTATCTGCTTGAAAACAAATTTAAAATCAAACAGGGAAAATATCATAAGACAGTGAACATAGAGGAGGAGAAATTCAGGAATAAGAACTGAGGAGAAGCAATAAAGATGCTGCAACTGCATTTGTCTATATGGGTCCAATAGTAGCACTTTATGGTACCTGAAGAAGCAGGACATTTCTTTACCCCATTACAAGGAAATATCCTTCCTCTAAATGTCAGAGATGCCATTCACTGTTTCAATGACTTTATAATTTTAAAATTTATATATAGCTGCCCTCAGGATCCCCAGGAGAGCCTGCATCCTCCCTACCTACTTCCCTTTCCTCAGCCCCTAAGCCTACATACAGTGAGAGATTTTAGCCTGGCAGAAGGGTTAGCAGTACAAATACAAGAGATGGAAAGAAAAGGGATGCACAGAGACCCGAGACAGCTTTTCCAAAAAGCAGAGGAATTCAGTAGCCACATTAAAAAGCTCCATGTGGGGATATGAAACTCCAGTGCCACAGCCAGCCCAGGGCAGTAACCAGCTGCGGTACCTCTCGATGAACACTGAGCAGCAGCCCCTGCTTTTCATTAAAAGGTTGAATTACTTTGCTTTTCTGCAGGATAGAAGTTTATTTTTGGGGCCATTACTCAAGAGTAGATGGCATATGGGAAGTTCACAGCTAAGGGTATCCCATAATAATGTGTTCATGTTCCTATTCCCAAAGTCAATGGCAGATACAGGAACAGACCCAGCTTCAACTCTCAGTTCAGTGCCCCACTCACTAGACCACAAAATTGTTTTTCATATAGACAGACATATAAAGATATGGATGGATGGCTCAAAGCCTGATTTTATTGCCATATGGACACCTAAAAATTAGCATTTAAAAGTGCAAAGGATTTTAGCTGCTGCATATTAATGAGTCCAGTCTTCTACATTGAGGCAATAGTGAAATGACTTATAAAAGCAGTTAACATCAGTAGAAGTGAGATCAAACATAGCCTCAGTGGTTAAAGCCCTTCTATGACTGCAGAGGCAAGCACACTTTCCCATTACAATTTGCCACCCTATACAGTGCAGCCATCTCAAATATTATGGAACTATGTCTAGGTCAAATATCTAACACAATGCTGTCCATTCATCTAAAATCCTGATCTGCTTTGTATCATCTCGTCTTGCAAAACTCCTGCACCTTAAGGGGAAACCTCACAGCACTGTCAGATTCAGATCTGGCACTTCTGTGTGCAGACTGACATCCTCAATGAATGCATTTAAAATATCTGTAGAGGACCTTTTCCCCACTCTGCTAAGATTTGTGATTTCCCATTGGGTCTTAGTGTTTTCACACACACGCCCACAGTGTGACAAGGTACACTTCATAAGCTATTGTAGATATTCCTTGTGACAGCAAGCGAAAGATGGAAAAGATGCAAAGGCAGACCATGCCATCAAGCTCACAGCAGGAGAAATGAAACGTATGTCTCCAAGAACATAAAAGGCACTGGGTGAAGTTTTCGGCAGTGGGAGTCCCACGGATTTCCAGGAACCACAAACACAATCTTTGTGCCTTGCCAAGCACCCCAGATATGCAATCCATTCAGGGGAATGTAACTTTAGATTTGTCTTATTCCTATCTTCTCTCCGTTTATTTTAACTGCTGCAGTGAGATGTAACATGGCAAAGAATGTCCCTGATGCTATTATATGTAAGTCTTTATGCAATGACACGAAAACTGTTCATAAACCTGTTGGGTACTTGGCAGAAATGATAGTGCAGGAAACATGGTTGTCACTTGCATTTGCAGATGAAGTCCTTCAAAGTCTGGAACCAATAAAGATGGTGCAACCGCAAGTGGAGTAAGTTACAATAAGTTACAAGAGCAACTTGAAGTTTTGAAATCTATTTCCCTGGAAATTTGGATATGTCAGCATTTCCAGTGAAATTAAAAGTCTATAGAATTTTGCTAAAAGAAAAGATTGCATGCTAACCCACAGACACTGACAACTTTTTTTTTCTCTAATTAATATACTTCATTGCTTCTTCAAAGTGTTAGGCTATTTCATTACAAAATCAAACGGGACACTTTGATCTCAAAAATAAGATGTTTTAGATCTCTGCTAATTATCAGCTGTCCTTAAAGATTTTTACAATAAATTTGATGAAAAATTACGTTATAATCTGTCATAAAATCCTAGAATGGTTTGGGTTGGAAGGGACCTTTAAAGGCCATCTAGTACAACCCCCTGCAAGGAGCAGGGACATCTCCAACCAGATCAGGTTGCTCAGAGCCCCGTCCAACCTGGCCTTGAACATCTCCAGGGATGGGGAATCCACCACCTCTCCGGGCAGCCTATTCCAGTGTTCCACCATCCTCAGTGTAAAAAATTTCGTGCTTACATCTAGTCTAAAATACTCTCTTTTAGTTTAAAAACCATTACCCCTTTTCCTATCACTTCAGGCCCTGATAAAAAGCTTCTCCTCGTCATTCTTGTAGGCTCCCTTTAGGCCTGGAAGGCCACTATAAGTCTCCCTGGAGCCTCCTCTTCTCCAGGCTGAACAGCCTGAACTCTCTCAGCCTTTCTTCATAGGAGAAGTGCTCCAGCCTATATTGATATTGGTGGTTGCCCCAACCCATGTGCAGGACTTGGTCTTATTGAACCTCATGATGCTCGCATGGGCCCCCTTCTCAAGCTCGTCCAGGTCCCTCTGGAAAGCATCCCATCCCTCAAGTGTGTTGACTGCTTCACTCAGC
The DNA here is from genome assembly GCA_009806455.1 of Tetrax tetrax. Classification (NCBI taxonomy): domain Eukaryota; kingdom Metazoa; phylum Chordata; class Aves; order Otidiformes; family Otididae; genus Tetrax; species Tetrax tetrax. The sequence goes on from WHYT01017351.1 coordinate 502,945, forward strand.
TTGTCATCTGCAAACTTGCTGAGGGTGCACTTGATCCCACTGTCCATATCATGTCTACTATGTGCTGAGTATGAGAAGATCATAGAACATTTATTTGATGTGATATGACATATCATCTAGACATCTGTGTGTTGTATGTTTTGAAACAAAAAAATTAGATATATGAAAGTGAAAATAAAATAAATTCAATCTAGAACTCATCCAGAAATAAGACCTTACTATGACCAAGAATGATATTTTTAAAACACAACCTCCCTCCATTTAAGAATAATGTGAATGGAAAATGCAACTAGTTTCTATGTAATTTTTTTTTTTGTTTTGTTTTAGAAAACAAAATAACTTTTTTTTTTTTTCTGTCAGTAGCAAAACATTTTTGGAAGGTTTTGGTTGCAAGGACCTATGACCCTGCTGACACAAGGAAGGTCTTTTACTGTGCAACAGGCCCTTTAAGGAAACTAGCTGCCCTCCAGCTCCACCCTACAGCCTCTGTATAAGCCAGCAAGGTGGCCCAGAGCAGTTGATGAAAGTCTGAGCTACTGCAGGAGCTGCTGTGGGTGATGGGTTGTTGCATTACGAAGACTGCTAACCTGTGTGAAGAAAACTATCAAGACCAAAGGTATTGCTGGGGTTATCTGGATGGGGAGGGGATGGGTGGTTGAAGCCCTTTGGCTTTTGGAGACTTGAGATGCAGTGTACATCTAAAGATGGAATGGGTGGCCCAGTGGTGTCTTGGTGGAGGAGACTGAGAAGTGTGTGGCTGGAGCAGTGTTCTAGAGCTTGGGCTATGTCTGGTGAAGTAGTTGTGCTTTGTGTTTCTGTAGTGATTAATCTTCAAGTGCTGCTAGGCAATTTCTGTCTTTGGGGTGTTAGGAGGCAGTGTGTGACTGGCTCCCTTCTGTGGGAGGGGAGCTGAGGTCTGCCAGGTGTCTGGCATGCATCAGAAAACAAATCTGAAATGCAGGATTCTGATTTTTCTGGCCTGTAGCTGTGACTAGGGAGTTGTGGTCTTCTCATTTCATTTCAGTCTTGATGAGAAATACATCACACCATGTTACTTTACATATTAAAAAATGTGCTTTAAATGCCTTGCACTGGTTCTGGCAGTTGTCTGCAGTACTTTTTATTTTAAGATGCCTGAAGTATGAATAATGAAGACAGAAGGAGTAGGTCAAGGGATCAGGCATTACTTATCCAGAAGAAGCAGGAAGGAATAGCATTTGGAAAACAAAATTATTTCCTTGAGTGAACTCTTGACATGGATGAGAATTAACTTTGCCAAACCCAGATGGTGCTGCAAGGAATGGGGAAGTTAATTCTTCCTGTTGCTGAAGTGCAGTGTGACCTGTTTGTCCTTTATCTGTCCTCGTTATGTGGTGATGAGATCAAAGCTGACATCTGGCTGCAGTTTTGCTGAAACTGGGCAAGTGATACTCTCTACTGAATTCATAAAGAGAAAATACCTTGGAAAGAAAAAACTACTGGAGCTGCCTCCCAAAAGTTTTAGTGTTCAGAAAGTATTTTATGTAATGTAGTAACTGCTGCTTCCTGTGATGCTGCATTACCCTAAAACGCAATGGATTACACATGAATGCTATGAAACATTCATCGTCTCAGCCTTGTTGGTATAATAAACTACTGGCCAATTTTCATGACAGTCTGGTGTTTAAATCTGTGAAAAGAGATTATAAAACACAATTGTACTTCAGTGTTACATAGTCTCTGCTACGCTCCAGTTGCAGAGGATAGAGGCTCCTCTGATTCCAGCTCATTCTCATTCTCCAGTGCAAGCTGTTGTGATGCACACATTTAATTCTTGAGGGCTGCAGTTCAATGTCAGTATGTTGCTCTTCACAGATGGATTGTACCTAGCCTAGCACAGCTGCGTTAAACACCACTTAAAGGTATGTAAGAGAAAGGGAAGAGGACTGAGTACATACTGTACCAGAACAACTTTTAAAATGTACTTTGCTTGTTAGAAATGATTCTTTAGTGCATCCTCCAGGTGAAGTGAAAGGGCCTTGCTCTGGGGCAGAGCCAAGTTCTGCAAGAGCTGGGAGTACTGGTGGGTTCTGCGATGTGACATTTCCTTAGTAAGGGGAGCATTTATAAATGTGAAATACATGATATTCAGCTTTTGAACAGCACCTTTATTATTTCAGTGGTATTATTGTGACTGCAATGCCTGTGGTTACTTGAAGCAAGGGTCTTGGCACTTATGAATGCCAGTCTGTCTCTAGCTAATAAGGACTTGAACTTTCATGGGTTCTCAAATACTTAGTGGCCATGGATTTGCATAGGGCTGAGTGTGGGCACATCTGAGCATCTGGATGATAAGCACCATGCATTGTTAGGCAGCCTCCTTAAGATGGTTGAGAAATGCTGTTGCAATGACAAGTTTAGTATTCTCAACTTCTACATAAATTTCATTTATGTTAGAAAAATTGGTACTGCATAACAAGCTTCAGATATGCGGATATTATATATTTTGAGTATATGAATAGGGTCTTAAAAGATCATTTAAGAACTGCCTAAATGTCTGTTCCCCATCAGACTGAAGTTGTCCATAGGTCTGAAGGTGGTATAGAGCACTTAAAGCCCTCTTAATCTGGGACTTTGTTGCTTGATCTCACAGAAGGTAATTCCTGGAAGGCAGAATGGACTATTAAAAATGTCATTTACTGCTGTTCTGCTTTGTGAAAGGTGACTGCAGTGACTATACAATGTGAATCTGGTGACTGTCCTTTATCTTTAGAACAAATTAAGCTAGTGGGTGTGTAGACGGCACACAGCTAGTGGGCCAAATTCTTTTTTGACTTACCAACAGAAGCACGTTGCTTTCTGTGCTTCTCTGGCAACAGTAAACAGCAGTAGGAGAAGCAATGGTGTTTTATTTAGCCCAGGCACACTTCATATGGAGATTTAATATACTTTATTAGGCCAACATAGTAATGCATATTTACTTGTTTACAAGATGTGTTGACTTGGAGTTTATATCACTTCCCAGGACAGAATAACCCAAGTTTGGGGAATTGGTGACCACAAGGTTATTTTTCCTCTTGCTTCTCCCTCCTCCTCAGATCTGAATTCATAACTTTGATCTCTACACAAATGACTGCTGTTCTCTCGGAAGCATTTCAAATATTCTGTGAAATTAGTGAAGTCTCAGAACAGCTCACTGAAGTTTGCCAGCTTTCTTGGAGTATCTGCAGATGATACCAGACAGCCTCAAGCTGAATTTAACACTTAATCTAGGTCTGCAATTTGTGAAATATCCATCTTCCAAGTGAGACTGGATCCCAAAACTAGGCTCTACATATCTCAGATTTGGAAGAATGTGAAGCTGGAGCTGTACTTTGACTTAAAGGTCTCCCTCTGGTACAGATGTAAAATTATGTTGGGAGGAACATAGTGAGTGGTCTAAGGAATTTAAGATCTTTGTTTCTCAGCACTTAAACACATTGAAAGCATTTTTGGCTCTCTTCCTTCTCTTTGGCTTTCATAAGATCTTATGATCCATTGTAAAGAGAAAGCAGTCTTTCAGTCCTTTAAAACAGCTGTTTGAAGAAATGCAAGCAAACAGCGAAAAAGCTTTGTTTGCTCAATTTTCCACCTTAAAAAAAAAAAGTTTGGCTCAGTTGTGATCAAGTAGATGTTGAGGATTTGCTTTGTGTGTGTTGAGACCTTTGCGGTGGAGGATGATGTGCTGTGGGTTGGAGGATGGTGTTGGGGTAAAGCTGGCAACTCCTGCATTGGATGCCCGATGTCGGGGAACCTCTATTCTGGTGTCAGTAGGCTTCTGGTAGCAGCAGAAGAGGAATATTCAGGGCTGTAGCTGCCTCAGACAAATGTAACTAAAATGTGAAATGTTTCTGTGTAAAACCTCTTTGTGAGGAAACTCATGAGTCATATCTCTTCTCCTGTACTTCTCCTGAGCTTAGGTCAGTGTGTCCTAAGCAGTCTTTGCAAATATTTTGTCCTGTCTATTCGTTGTTCATTAACTTTGAACCACAATGTTGCCTTATTTATTATGAATGGGCACCTTGCCTTTTAAAACTGTCTGGGTTTGGTTCAAGTCTTGCTTTGCCTTTCTGCATTGAGGTAACCCCACCACTGACTCAGGTGCTTCTCTTGTCTTGTACTTGTTTAATTGAGATCAGAAACGAGCCCTCAAAACCCAGAGTCTGAGCATCACTTGAAAAACAGTTTGATATTTACTTATATTCAGGTTCAGCCAGAACAATCCAGTAGCTTTCTGAGGCTGTAGGATGTGCCTTGGGATGAAGATTCAAATTACATAAGTATTTCAACTAGCTGCTTTGCATTTTTCAATGGTAAGGAAATACTACAGAAGAAACTCTTGCTGTTTCTTACAGCTGGATTATCGCAGAGAGCAAAATTTTCCATCAGGTGTATAGGATACATATGATCATTTAAGAACAAAGAGTAAATAAAAATAATAAGCAAAAATAAACTGAGAATATGCCACCTTGTTATTTGTCCTTTAATGTTTTCAAAGCATTTGCATTTCAAAACACTAATCTGTCCACTTTGATTTATTTTTATTGAAATACAAATCAAACTCAAAGCCCAAGGGAAGGGGGATATTTTTTTTTAGCCTGTGGCAGGGAAACAATTTTAATTTCTTTTAAATGTATTCTGCACTCCTTTGTTCTCGCTCAGTCAAAACATATATGGATTTCAACGAGATTTGTTCAACCAAGGAGTAACTGAGTACTGCAAAAGAAGCTTAGTGAGTGTGTTTGTAGCTCAGCAAATCCCCCCAGGTGTTGGGCAAGGTCAAGAAACCATCGTACTTCCATGATTACATGGAAAACTACATGTTTGTGGAAAATGGGGAAGCCGAAGGGGAGAAGTTCTTTGATAATTACATGACAAGCAGAGGATGCTAGTGACTGGGCCCTTTGCTCCAGGGAAATGCTGAAGGACTTCAATTAGTTGGCTCCAGGCTATTTTTGGTGTCTGCATTGCGTACAAAAGCAGCCAGTGTCAAGTGCGCAAGCTCCTTGTAGGTGAAGAGTGACTTAGCAGCAAACTGCAAAGTCCCCCACAACACTAGTGAAAGGAGCTGTCAGAAATAAGTCCTATTTGAACATCTGCTTTCATTGTAACAAACTATCACTTTCCAAAGGGAGGGGGGGAATTCTTTAAGAATTCCTGATCCATTCAGTTGACCCAACTGGATTTCAGACAAGACCCTAGGAGATAAAGAACTGACCACCGAACTGCATCCCTTGCTGAAAAGAAGGCACTGGGAGGCTGCTGTAGCAGATGGGAAGATCAGAGCATACACTTTACTTGCAGTGATTTAGGGGTTCAGAAGGAAACTCCCTTGTCGTTACATCTTCTGGGCTTTTCCTTATGTTCAGTGCCTTCCAAGATACTTTCTCTGGTGAAAGATGAGGTTTGCAGTAAAAGTCTCCTGAGGTCCTTCAACTAAATACTGCTTGAGTGCTGCCAGAACCTAGCTCTGGGCAGGATTGCACTGTGATGCAATGGATGAAATGGAAAATGGCAGAAGATTCCCAGGTATTTAAGGGAAAAAAAAACTGCAATGCCTTTTAAATATCCTTTCCCCCTTACTGCTTCTTTTCTGTGAGTCAAAAGCTTACCTTAAATCACATTTGACTTAATAGGCAGATAGCATAACGACAGTCATGGCCACTGCCTGTACTTCTTATCCCTGTGGATTGCTTCCACCTATAAGTTGGAACTAGAAGACTGAATATATAAAAAACAATTTATTCACCTCTGCCAGGAGAGTATTTTCCTAAATTGCTAATGCCCTTCCCTATCTTTTCTCTTACCTCTTTGCACCTGACTTGCCTGAATACATAATATGTGAGCTGGGGAAAGATGTTTTTTCTCTCACCACAATATTCTCTGCATGCTGAGAACACTAAACACTTCTCAGATCAATTAGTATTTTTAGCACAAAGGAGACTGGTAGTTCTGTTGTCTTCAGCTATGGATGGAATGGGAATTAGTTAATTACCTAATTAGGAATTAGGGGATGGGAATTTAGGGAATTAGCCTTAAGACTTTATTTTTGGCTGTTGAAGTCTGGTGTTTCTTGTTACCATCCTTAATTCTCTTCTAATATCTTGTCCCATGACAAAACACCTGTTACCTAAGAAAAGATTTCCAGAGCAAGAGTACTGTCTCCAGATATGTTAAATGTTGAGTGTAGGTATGTTAATTCCTATGTGCATAAATTGGTGTTTAGCATGTCTCCCTTCAAATTGCTCCCAAAGGGAAAATGCAAGAACATAAGCACTGGTGTGAAAATATTTGTCTTTGTGCATTGGTATGTTGCACTGTGTTGCATGTGTGGAAGGACTTGTGCTTTATTTTATGTATGTGCACCTGGAAGCACATGCTGTGCCTGTGTACTCGGTGGGCAGTACACAAGGAGGAATGTGCAGGGAAGATCAGCAGCCAGAGCACATGTTTCTCTGAGGAAGAGGAATGGTGGAAAATCTGAGTGGAAATTTCCAGTTGCAGCTGGAGACACTTGAACTGTTACAGTGTAGCCTCAAAAACTCTGGTCTGGAGGATGCTGCAAAGGACTAACCCATTTCTTCTTTCTAATGAATAATGGAAAAGGCACTCCAACATCACTAATTAGGATGGATTTTATTCTAGAAGAGTTTAATAAAGGAGTACTAATAAGCATCAACTTAAACAACATTTCAGGAGCATGGAGATGTGCAGAGGAGCTTAAAGGGCAGAGCTCTGGCAAAAGGAGCCAGTGAAGAAAGTCCAAATTACTGCATAGAAAAGAAGCTTGTGTTGCTAACACAGTCAGTGTTTACGCAATTTTAGTTGCATGGTGCTTTCCAGGACTGGAGCATGAGTTTAACATTTAATAAGACTAGTGTCCCGTGAAAATAAAAGTATGCCAAACAGCTCTGTTCAGACAAGGCACAACTAGAGAGCAAGTAGTAAAAAGGGCACTTGTTTACTACCAAAGAGCTGGTAGAAAAAAAGGGCACTTGTTTAATCAGTGAACTCGCACACACAGAGGTGATGTGCTGCATTTGCAGCATTAGTACTTGTTTGGGTCTCGGTCACTTGCATTAAGAGCAGCATTGGTCACTGTGGTGCATGTACTGTTCTCTTTCCACTACTACTCATCACAAAGTAAGCATAATGTAATCCCTTTCATGTTAGGTCTTATCTTCTAGAGATTGTGTTTCTCTTGCAGTTTATCTGAGGCACACTCCTATGAAAAAAAAATTGCTGATCAAACTACAGTTTGAAGATAAAATATGGTCTATTGAAATGGTCTTCCAGGTAGCCTAGCTGTCCTAATGACTTTGCCACCTGGGTGACTCACTTCAAAAGTGTGATGACAACAGGCCTTTTTAGACTTTTAAAGAAATTAATGTAAGTTTTTAGTATCTTCCAGTGGGCCTGGGTCCTAGCCCAGGTTTTAGCTCCAAAGATGACATTTGTGCATCTGTGTAGGTGTGAGGAGCTAGATGTGTCAAAACATGGCAGCTAGGTCACTGTACTGAAATGGATGGGCCTCTTGGTTATTAGGGTGATTACTAAAATAGCGTTTTCTACTTTTCATGAGTCATTCTAGGACTCATGTGAAAAGACTCCACAGAAGTAAACTAGGTCTGACTTAGACACCGTGCACTTTTGGGGCTAGTCACTTTTAATTGTACCTATAATCAACAGAGTGGCAGACCACTCATCTTGGGGGTCTCAAGTAAATCACATTGACTGGAGGGGCTCAGTGTTATTGGTGAACTACGTAAAGAAGCAATGCTTTGACTTAATATTGGATTTCCTTATAGCTATCACTGGAGAAGACTTTCCTATGGAACAGTACAGCTTAATCAAACACAGACCTCCAAAGCAGGCTGGAAGTCTGCCCTCCCCAGTCAACTTTGTAGATGTCTAAAATTAGACAAATGAGTCCCTTCACTATGTGTATCTGTACTGCTTCACAGTTGCTGCTGTTATAACTTGGCAGCAAGGTGCCCTTGATCCTACTTATTCTGCATTTATAAATAAATATATGGTGTGTCAGTGGCTCAAACACATTGACTGAGGTGGTTATCTGAGGTTTGAACTGATTTCTTATCCCTGGCCAGTAAATGTTTTTCTAAGACTTGCCAATTGTCTACTGCTTAGGAAGCTCATCAGGCTTTGTTTGAGTCCTGGCCAGAATGAGAGCAGTTACGTCAGGTCCCACATTCTGCACAAGACCTAGGGAGATGCAATCATCAAAATCTCTGGAAACTCATTTAGGTTTAAAAGATATCCCACCTGATAAACTATCATGAATAACCACTTTTTGTTCACAAGTCCTACCGGCAAGAATCTTTCCTGAGCCTGAACAACTTGAGATAATAGATTTCACTGTAAACAGACTAGAGATTTTTCTCCATTGAAGATCACACTTCTGTGCACCACTGCTGTTCGCTTGCTGTAAACTGAACCAAAAAAAAAAGTTTATATAAAGAAATGGGGATAGGAAAGTATTGTGGTCATTATGTGAGGTTTCTTTTTGCTTCAAGCCTTAGTCTTATTGAATAGCTGCCTATCACTGAGTTATCAAGTTTAATGATGAAGAAAGGAATAGAAATGTGCTTTTGGCTGGGCTGCTTATCTAAAGGCTGTGACTTTTGTCAAGAAGATTGACAAAGCTTGTATTCATGGGATTTATTTATGCACACTGATATGTACAGTCTGGGGACAGGCTTCTTCTAATGCTGCTTTCTCAGAGACAGATGTCAGTGCTGTTCAGAGAAAGGTGCTGTTGTGGACTGCAATGCCCTGACATGCTGTCCATCTTGTCATCTTGAATATTCCTTTCCCAAATTAGCTCCGTACAAGGTACAGCCAGGGAGCTCTGCTATTGTGTCTGTATATGGGCTGCACTATGGTCTCCTGAAGGGAAGAGGTGACCACTTCCAAGCAGAAGTTGTTGTAGCCACTGACCTAATATTGTTCTAAAACCTGGTGTCACTTCAAGTAGGCCATCAGGACCCAGGAGTCAAAGGCTAGAAGGAGTTAATATCAACCTGACACCTTGTTTCAGGATCACTGGATTTAAAAAATAGCAGAGGACTGGAGAACTAGAGGGAGCATAACTAAACTGAAAAAGGGCAAGTCAGTCACCCTGGAGGACTTCCTTCTCCTGAGCAGGGTAGTAGAGACAGAATTCAATATTTTGAGCCGACAGTGATTCAACTACAGGCCAAAGCTACTTGCTTCCAGCCTGGCCATTAGCAGTGACTTGGCTCCGTGTTGGCAAGGTACAGTGGCTTCTGAACAGCCACCATGACATACCACTCAAAATCCAAATTCATTGACCTAAATTTGTTAGATACCAAACTGAGTAGCTTCAGAAACAGGAGCAGGAAGGCAGATAAGGGTTTTATTATGGTCCTATGGAAGCAAATTGGATTCAATCTCAGTAGGTACCACTAGATGTAATGGTCTGGGTTGTTTTGTTTATTTTGCTGGAGGGAAGTACTTTACTCTCACTGGTCATTAATCGTGTTTAAAGAGCCTGTTTTATTAGTTACTCCGCTACACAGATTTTCCCCTCTTGCAGGGTATTTTAAATAATATGAATCCACATTCAACTTGAAAACATTACAACACTTGGCAGGGAAATTACCAATATGTGCGTGAAAAGATATAAAATGTAGGATCAATTTAACTGTAAAATGCGTTACCCATGTAAGTCCTAAATAACTGCTGAGTGTGGGAAGGCCGGTGAAAACAAACAAATCACTAGAATTCATTAACTGGGAGGCAATATGGTCTAGCAGAAAGACCACAAGGATGGGAATGAGTCCTCTGGTGATTTCAGCCTGCACTTCAGGACTGAATAACTAGGTATTTAGGCTTCAGTTTCTTTTCAAAGTTGTCTGAAGGATTTAGGTGCTCACATCAATAGGACTTAGATCCTTAGATGTCTTCCCTTTGTCTGTCTGCACTACAGATAAGAGTATCACTTAATCATTGTACTTCCAAAGTGTACTCAAGGCAAGTAGTAAAAAATCAAAGGCATCAAGGGCTGAGAATTTGAACTGCGTTCCTGTGAAGGCAATGGAAAGCCCCCACCACCCCCTTAAACAGAAGCAGAATGTAGTTCCATCTTCAGCTCTGAAAAATTAATAATCTTCAAAATGGCTGTTCCTTAGTTCAGTTTTCACTAAGAAATGCAGGTAGCTGCAGAGAAATCCTTGTGTTCTGCAGGATTTAGTGCATGCACCACTTGCAACAGCCCTTTAGATGAAGCCTGCTCTGCATTTCAGCTCCCTGAAAGTGCCCGGTTTCTATGAGGTTGACAAGGCATACTGGATTAATCAGAGTACCTCCCTACCAAAGCCAGCATCAAGAGAATGACTTTTGCATCCCAGCCATGGGACTGTGCTTTTGCAGAGTGCACAGATACCCAGGGGAAGCATCATCATAGCTGAGTGAAAAGCTATGAGAGACTTGCCTATTATATTGACTTGTTGCTGAGGTTTTCTTATGAGTTTGAATTTTCATCTGGATTTTAAAGCCTTTGTAGCTTTAGGCATAAGCTTTCAGGGAGTGTAAAAGCGTGACCTATAGTAGTGCTACACTTGAAAACCAAACTAGTGAAAGATCTCATCTACTAAGCACTGTCCTATGTATCTACCCTTTTTTCAGTCCAATCTTTTAAAGGAGTCCTGTTTCCTCACCAACAACAAACCCCTTTCCAAAGTGCTATATCCTTCATGCTGTGTTTATTCACTCTGTTCTGATAGAAAACCACAGCCTTATTAGGGCTCCCTGCTTTGTGTGGGAACCTTGTAAGAAGAAAGAAAGGTGAAGGCCAGGATCTGGTAGGGTAGAGTTAGGGAAAGATTAAAACAGTGATAACGTCTAAATACAAGAGAGTTTGGAGTGGCCTAAGTGGAACTGAAGTAAATTGGACAAATCATGTTCCACAGGCTGTGGGTCCAATCACCCAGTGGTAGGTAGGGTAAAGAAAGGCAGCAAAAATAGAGTTTTACCAGCAACAGGAGCCCATGGACTTGAAAGAGCCCAGAGCTGAGTATCTGCTGCAGTAAGAGTGATGTGTCTATAGACAGTACTTAAAAATTTACAGGCAAAACTAGCTGAGCCATCAGATACAGACAGTGGGGGAGTCTGCTCCTTGAATGCCAGGGGAAGGTGACACCTGCCAGCCTGCCAGTAAAGAGCATACTTAGTGAATTAGAGCATGAGCAGGCCAAGGCTGATTTCTGGATTCACGGTGTCTGTGCCCTTTACAGGGAAGAGATGAGCAAGGGCTGCTCGAGGTTTGGGTTGGCTAAGGGTGGAGAGACCTGCAGAGATTCAGCCAGATGTTCAGTCATTTATTTTTTTTGTTAGCTGGTGGATCAAGAAGGCCTGTTAAGTGGGAGCTTTCATATCTTGCATGTGGGGCTAATCCTATTTGGAGGGGGTAAGTGAGGGAGGAAGAAACTTTTAATCAGAGATGGCAGAACAAAGTGAGCACGGCAATGGGAGCAGCCTTTTCCTTTCTGCCACGATGATGTTTTGTGTGTCCACTTGCCCTACCCCAGTCCATACATGAGCAGAAAAATGGATTTGATAAAAACTTCAATCATCTTCTCTGAGCTAAAGATCAAAGGTAGATTTGCTTGGAGCACTGAATTTTGAATCTTGAAAAAGAACTATATTAGCATCAACAATGGGATTAATTAGTCTCTACTTGAAGCCTTTCAAACACAAATACACAGGCAGTTGCCTGTAATTTCAGCTTTCCTTATTCTTTGCCAATGCCTTACCAGTCCTGCACCCCCTCTGAAAAAGGTATGGTGTTTTCACATCAACTTGAGCTCTGTTTTGAGAGAGGGAAAGGAATAGGTAAGCAGGCTGAGCAACTAGGCTGTGTAAAGCACAGATAACAGAACAAGCTTTTGACAGTCTCCTTTCAAGCTTTTGTGGAAACCAGAGATAACAGCTGAGCAAACTCTTCCTAGGGAATATGTAGCATGCCGGGATGGAGTGAGCTGGTTCTCCGTGATGGATGTCAGGAGAGGTGTTCCCTGGGTGAGTGTGCCCATAACAGGGCTCTCCACTCAGCTCTGCATCTGTTTGGATTCTTTCTCCTGAGTGGTTTCCCAAATGCAATTTCTTCAAAGGCTTTACTTATGCATATCTTTCATCAACAGGCTATAGCAATTCTCTAAAATAGCTACTGAACTATGTTAACTATTTTAAAGACAAAATGTCAATTAGTCTGTGTAAAGCCACACAATTTTACCCCAATTTTTCTAGGGCTTGTGATGAAAAATTGTCTTTTATTAAAACAACATTCACTCCTGAGTGTTCTCCAGTACGCAACGCTTCTGTGCGTGAGGTAGGAGTTTGACACCCAAGTTTAACACACTTCCATACAGATTAATGCTATGAATTACAAAATGCACACAGTTGTGTGCAGAATTGGCCCAGTTTCAACTCTGACACACAGGAGTCAGGTTGAAGTCTGAATCTGCAATATGAAATGTAATATTTTCTATTAGGTAACTTTTTTCCAGATAATAAAGTTGAGGGACAGGGAGGCAAAGTTAGAGATTTTTCTTGGGGGAAGGAGTGGGGAGAGGGAAGTGATACAAGAGGTGTCTGTCCTATCTCTTAAAAACCTATTTTAAAAAGGCATTTGACTTCCCCTCTCAAAATGCACCTTCCCCTGAGACCTATGTAATATGCACAATGAATGATCATCTCCAGAGACATCTGTTCAAATCTTATCTTCAAATTGCAAATTTAAAAAGTCTTGTTTGTGTTATCTAGTACCCATGTGTGCTTCATAAAAGCAGCAGATGACCTGCAGTCTGTTCAAGCAACCCTTGTGCCTGCGACGAGGTAGGGCAGAGTTAGGGCAGGTTATGATAAGGTCTGCTAGTATGCTGGCAGAGCCAGTGCTATTTACTTGCTCATAGACCCTTGACATGAATAAATAGTTTTCTATTGCTTGTTTTTGTAGTTTAACACTGCAGCTTGTCTTTTACCCATTTTTTTTTTTTCACGCAACATGAAAGATCTTAATATCTGAGACCTCCTTCCATTTGCTTTTGGGGACTTTATAAAAGCACAGTGGCATAAGCCTTGTTTTAAGAGAAATGAGTTAAACAAAGGTAATAAGCTTAGTATTTAAATACAAAGTCCAAAATTTTAGAGCTTTGGAAAGAAAGAAGGGGAGGGAAATGCATTTCTAAAGATCATACCAGGTGCATTAAAAGAAATGCAAACTGACATCAGTTTGCATTTCCTTGACGTCAGAATTTCTATTAGAACTGAGGTAACTAACATCAGTGCCCATATTAAGCATAATTATCATGGCTGAGGCTTTTATTCATTGCACTTGGAAGTTTTAGAATTTACAAGTGGCTTTCATATAAAATAACCACATTCATTCTCTCTCCATACTTTCTTTTAACCTCCAAAACAGACTCAGATGGTGAGTGCATAGCAGAGATTTGTGTGATCTACATTCTGGTTTAAGCCAGCTTTGACTTGGAGGGGAGGTTCATCTTATTCATGAGAAAGAAGTAAATACTATGCAGTGGCAAAGCTGCCAAATGCAAACTGCTGCTCTCCTTGTTCATCCTGCTCTGTTCAAAGGTCCCTTCTGTAACACTGACCTTTGCTGTGTCTGAGTGGCATCGACACTGAACTGTCTTGCAATCCTTATATTAATGTTCTTGACTTAAGGATGAAGGTAGATCTAATTCTGTAGCACTGTTCTGGCAAAGTACCTGTAAGCACAAACAAGTTTATCTCCATTAGGTAAGTCATAAAGTTCATTCTTAAGTGTTTTGTTTAATGAGCCCTAATCACTTTGCAAAAGCTTCCTGTGTATATTTGGGTGAGCCAAAAATAAATCCAATGTGTCTGGATTCTTAACTGTATCTCCCATCAGATACTCTGTTTTCTTTAGTTTCCTTTAAAGCGGGTGCTTTGAGAGCACTGTATTTCTCACTGCTGACTCTCTGCTAGTTTTACAGCATGCATGTTTAATAACTGACCACAGAATTAAATATGTCATCAGTTCAGCAAAGCCTGTTCTGCACCTCATAAAATACTAGCCTCCTGTTTAAAGTATTTTATGAAGAATCATTTGTATGGAAGTATAATCTTGTAACCCTGAACACTGAAAAAAAACAGAGGAAGCAGAGAGCCAGTAAAATGTGACTAAAACAGCCCTGCAACCATATGCCTGTGTTGCTCAGATGCATGTGAGCTGCTTGTGAGAACCAGGTGTCACTCAGGTGCCCAGATTTGACCTCAGTTCCAAGATCTGTCTCAGAGAGACTCCATATGCACAATATAAAGATTTTAAAGGATTTGTTTATATTGGAATTTAAAGACTTAATGTGGAAAGGTCACATATAACCATAACAGAGCTTACAAACTTGAGAAAAATCTTGTACAGACCAGCTGAGTGATTAACGTGTGCTGTAGAGAAGATGCTGTACCCAGGCTCTGGAGCTTGAGGAGTGTCTTGGTTCCTCTGCAAAAGGGAAGTCTAACTTCTGCACTGAACTTGTCTTGTACCCCAGGGAAGCCTCCTTTTATCTTGTCAGTAGTTCAAAGTTACTTTATGTGAAAGGCAGGCAAATCCAGGAGGAAGCAAATGAAGTGATAAAAGAACATGGATGATATGATTCAAAGGGCAGGCTAAGAGCTCTTGCAATAAGATTTGGAATTACATGCACTGGGCAGGACTGTCTGTGCTTGTATTAGTTCAATCAACTCTTTGATCATGACCTGGTGTGATGAGAATTTCACCTGTAAGCATGGATAAGAAAGAATCTTAGATACTGTACAGATTTAAATTAAACCTGGTGGTATGGGTCAAGTGAAAGCCCCTCTGAAAATGTGGCCAAACTGGGAGCCTGATTGATGGGCAGAATGGGGGTTTTTCATCAGGGACGGAGGAAAAGTAGTTTTTTTTTGTCAATCTCTGCTAATGATGCATTGTTGGCATCAGCTCCCATGTCCTGATGGCTGCCTGGAAGAGCTATGCCAACTCACATTTCAGGGAGGAAGTCTCCTACTGACTTCAGGGCCCTCACTGGCATTTCTGAAATCTGTTTGGAAGCTACTTGGTGCCATGGAAACATTTGTGTACTTGTAGCTACTGCAAAGGGATGAAGGACTTCCAATTTTTCTTTCATTATTGCAATGCTGATTCAATCAGCAGACTGTGCTGTAAGACACCGAGTCCAGTCAACAGCCTCTCAAACTCAAGGTGACTGAGTGCTCAGAGTTGGCCAAAGCATACTTGGCTCCTGAGCCTGTGTAGACCTGGCTGCCCCATCTAACTTCTTTAGAAAGCAATTGTATTTGCATATCAAAAAAAATAATTGTGGTTAATGGCAATGACAGATACTTATTACTTCTCCTTTCAAACACAGAACTAATTGTCTTCGGTCCCTAGTAAGCAATTTAAAGAAATGCTGGTGCAGGAAGAATTAGATAATGAAGCTCTTTTCCTCTGACACTTACATGTAATTTACTTTTAAATCAACTCCCCTGGGAGGTGGCACAAGCTGTGACAGTGCAGAGAATATTTTAATCATTTTGGCAAGAAGTCAAAGCAGAAAACTTTCTGTTTTAGTCCCAGGACCCTGGTGGCTAATATTTCAAAACAACAGGGCGTTAAGGGGCTGGGTTGTTAAATGCAAACTGAGGTCACTGATCAAAAGAAGCTGGTGGGGACAGACTCATACATCTTCAATACCTGCTTATTATGTACTTTTACAGTTATTAATAATAAAAATGTGGAGAAGGTATAGGAAGAGTTGGCCATTGGTTGTCTCTGTCCCAACTCTAGGAGAAAAGAAAACTATTTCCTTCAACATATCAATACTTAAGTTATTGCTTTGCCATATTCTTCATTTTAACATAGTCTCACGGAATCCCATTATAGAAGCCAGTCTTTTGCATGATGGTTTAGGCCAAAATGGGATTTAAGAAGAGTATCTGATGCCAAATAGTAAGAGATGAGTCACTTAATCTCTCTCTACAATATTCTTGCTGTGTTAAAACATTTAAGTGTTCTTCAGATGAGCTGGAGTAACAGTTGCTACTTTGCAAGCTAAAGTAACAATAATGCTTAGTAAAGAAATAATCTTATTTGTCCTGAGACCTTAAAACATGCCTTGGAGGAGAATGGAAGAGATGAGCCTGGCCCTCAGTGAAGGCTTTGAAGAGAATGCATTTGCTGCATCTGGAAGGCTCTTGTGTTGGATGTTTTCTGTGTCCAAAGATATTTCACTAAGAAATGGTTGGTCAGTTCTAGCTTCTTGATTTCTGGTGGTAAGTACAAGCAATGGGAATTAGTCTCTGAAATTGTACAATGCCGTCTTCCTTTGTTACAGTGCTCCGTGCAGGCTCTTAAATCAGCCTAATTTCATTCAAGTCTTACTCTGCAGCTGCTGTTAAATTGAGTCCCTGAAGAGAATATAAGTTTGGAAGTATAAGAGGGCAGAACAGAGAATGTTTCTTTAATTGTTATTATCCACCGCTCGGAGTCACTAGTGTAGAGAAGTAATTAGGGAATTGTGGTATATCTCAGTAAAAGCACCACTTCCCTCCCTCCCCTCTCCTTTTTTGTGGAAACCATATTTCAGAGTTTGTCACATGTATAAGCCCTAGCAAAAGTCTCATATGCAATAATCCCAAACTAATCATATCTTAACTAAGTCCTTTCTGCTGAGATTTATGGTGACTGAAAGAAGGCAATAGTAAATCACCATAATAGCAGGCACAGTGAGACATCGGGTCTGTACTTCGTGACTTTTTTAGCTAGCACCCCTTTTGCAGCTGGCCTAGGAACAATTGCTTCTTTCTTCACTGCTACCCAGGAGGTGAAGTTCCCAGTGCTCTGCAGTAAACAGAATTGCTTTGGGATGACCAAAACATATGCACTGTTTTTACCACGGTAGGGGAGAGTGCCAACATCACGCTGAAAGAACAGACCGTACGAAGGGGCTGAAGGGTACAGTTCCACAGGTTGCTCCTCACAGGCAGAAAATGCATGGGGCAGCTGGAGGGAATACGATTCAGGCAGCCTGACAAATACAGTGTGCAATAATTTGGGCTTAAAACATGGAGCTGATATTATTACTTTTTGAAGTACATGTTGTAGAAGGAAAAATGCCTGCATGAGTGGGTACTCTCCAACCTGTTTGACTTGAGTGATCAGGTGAAAAACTTATACTGCATTGACCTCAGGACAAACTATTTTAATTTGGCAATTACAGCTTTGAAT
Source organism: Tetrax tetrax (assembly GCA_009806455.1). NCBI lineage: Eukaryota > Metazoa > Chordata > Aves > Otidiformes > Otididae > Tetrax > Tetrax tetrax. The sequence goes on from WHYT01017351.1 coordinate 520,253, forward strand.
TATCATTCTTTGTCCCATAAACTCTCTTCGAAAGGCAAGCTGCAGGATGCCAGCAGAGATGAGGGAATGACTGGAGGGCAGAACACCAAGGGGGGAATGCAGCACATGAAAGGAATGTCAGTGACCTTTAGTTTCCCAGGTTGAGAAGAAGGAATATAGCCATAAAAAGATTTCAATACAAATTTTGGTATCATATAGTTCTACTTGCAGAACATGTGTGAATTACTCTAGGCAACTTAAGCATGTGGCTGTTACTTTATCTTCCTTTCTAACGCACACTGTAGACACTGAGCGTCTGAGATGAACATGTAAGGTGCCTTCTCACATGGGATGATGGCTGATGTTTGCCTGCCAGCATGTACATCAAATCATATGCAGGGAATGGCCAAGAGGACTGGGCTTTGTCCACTTACAGGTGCTGCCGAGCCATACTCCTGAACTTTGGCTATTTTGTTCTATTTCAGGCAGAGCAAGGGGAGGAAAATAAACTACTTGTTTCATTTTCTTTTCCTCTATTAGTCTGAAAAATATCAGTTATGTTCACAAGTTGAGAGACTCGTTGCATAACCTCTTAATTTAGGGAAAACAGCACATTTCAGAACTAAACTGAAAAGGTTTTATTTTTTTTTTGCAAGAATTAATTAGCCTCAGTTTCCCTCACTACAGCCTCCAGCAACAAGCAGATTAGGCAGAGCTGCCACACAAATGCCTTTTATCTTGCTACGCACTGCTCTTTGCAGCTGCTTGTTGGACTCATGCTGTTGAAAACTGAACTTTTTATCTTCCAGTTGGTAAGAATTAGTGGTTTTCTGCTCTCAGGCTGCACAAGAACTATTTTCTCTGGGCTACCTTAGAAAGACTGAACTTCCACAGGATCCGTGTGTAGCTCTGATAAACCCCCTATCTGTGGCTTCCCATCTGTTAACTGCTGCTCAGTCTGGATATCCAGCTCCGTGTTTGAAATTGATTGGATAGAGTTTTGTAGTGAGCAGACTTCAAGTCACTGCTGCTTTGCTTCTTGAATTTGATTCAAGAAATAAGGACAGTTCAAGAAATAAAGAGCCTCTTACAGTTAAGCATTTGTTACAACAGAAGACTGCTAAACATGTCCAGTGGCATGAGGCCTGATTCTTTACTTGTATCAGTCCCATGCTAATGTAAAGCACTTGCTGCATTTCTGACATAGCCCTACTTAAATCAAATGTTTTAAATAAAGTATGGGTTATTCTGGTACTTCCCTGAGGATGTCGCTTGCAAGGAGAGATAGATGGCAACAGCATCAGAAGGAAAAGGCAGAAGTCAAGGTGGACATCATTCAGTAAAACCCACTGTCCCTCCATGTTTGGGACTGGACCCTCAGACTTGCATGTCCAAGCTCCTGGAGCTGGATCAAGGGATACAAATGTACATTGAAACTCCTCTAGACTCCATGTGCCCGCCTTACTCTGGGATCCAGGAGATGCAGAGCAACACAAAGCAGCTTGAGGTTGCTCATGTTATATCTATTTGCAAGAGGAGAAATGAGTTTAGAGTTGACAGAAAAGACTGTTCAGCTGCTGGATGCTGATAGACCCTGAGTGCCTCCAGACTTCTTGGAGGAAGAGCTCAAAACAGCTTGGACTCTTCAGGGTCATCAATTTTGGAAATATCACCTGGCAAAGCAGTGTGGCTGGAGGGACATTGCTTTGGAAGGTGTTCTGTTGCATGGGCATAATAGTGAAGAGCATTGTCTGGAGTGGAAGAATCTGATAGGTATTTAATTTTTTGCCCCACAGAGCCAAACAGCTGGGGTGCATCAGGTGGGGTGATGCCCTGGGAGCCCTATGAGAAAATTGTTTGAACTGAAAAAAATAGCCATTTTCAAAACCTACAGGTTTTACTTTGAAAACCTGCTGCTTGTTTCAGAGATGGTTCTACTGTTGCTCATCCTTCCTTTGTGGCTTTTCATTCAGCTTTTCTTCTAAGATCCAGTGTAAAGTCAATGACAATTTTCCTCTTGACTCTGATGGGGCTTTATATCAGCACTTAATTGATTTACTAGCTCTTTTCCTAAAGCAGTGACATATACACATTATTAGATACACCTCATTTAATCATGCCCTCAGATCACTACATCTAGATTCCTTAAGATCTGGGTGAAGTCATGCAAAAAATGTAGGATTTCAGCTATTTTAATCTCCTGTGGCTTGGGAGAGGCCATTTCCTCGCCTACAGCAATAGAACATTTACTGCGTGTGGTTTTGCCAGGTTTTTTTGCTTTTATCTGTTGAATGCAGCAAACCTACCTGGTTACATCAGTCGCTGGGCATGTAGCATAACAAAGTGAGAGGATGAAACCTGCCTTAGTATTTATCTGTCCAGTAAAAGTGGCTGAATGCAGATTTCTTGTAATTTCTCCTTTGTTATGTATTTAGAGATCACAAAACAAAAACCTTTCTTGGTGTACCAGCATCCCTTTTCACTTCTGCTCCTAAAAACATTAAATCAGCACTATAGTTTTCTGGAACTATGTTTTACCTTTTTACTGTCTTTCCTCCAAAAATCAATAAGCCTTTGCAGCAAGGTCTTATTTCCAAGTGATAAGCAGACGGTAGCTGCAAAGCTGTTTGTATTCAATGATGCTTAGGAGTTTTGATAAGGTGGTGCTTTCTTTTGAGGGAAAGGCAGTGAAATCTTGAAAACCCTGAGGTGATTTCTTTCTGTCAAGCAATATTTGAGATTCAAGATGTTATAGCAGAATCAAGAGTTTCTGCTGAATATATGAACTTAATAGATATTTTTATGCAGAAAAGGTGCTGTGCAAGTCCTCATTGAAAAATTACATTTTCATATCATCAGGTTGCACTGGTGGACATTGTACACAATTTCAGTATTTAAAACCTTTTCAATGGTGGTTAATTCTTCAGTCTTTGATTTGGTGAGTGACTGCCATTTTAAAAACCCTCATGGAAAAGGAGAGGGAAAAGAGAAAGCATGAGGGGATGGAAAAATAATAGTGTCAGGATAATGTGAGAAATGCCCTGGGGAGGTGGCAAACATTCCTGCAATTAGTGGTGTGAAAATGGCAGATTTGTTAGCAATCTCGATGCATTATTAAAAGCAGCAGAAACAAGAGCTGCCCACTGTTCTCTCTCCTGATAGCCTGATAGGGATAGTTTCCTTATTTTTTCCTTGTTTTGCTTCCCAGCTGGTCACTTTCTGACACACTGGCTATGTTTCAAGACTGGCTAGGAAAGTTGTCCTGGGCCCTCACTCTGAGCATCAGCAATTTTTTTTTTTCCTTCCCAGCCAACTGCTTGGCAGCCACATCTGAGACAAGATTGCCCCTGCCCCAGCCCAGATAAGCTTAATCCCCCACTTGCCTGGCAGAGCTCGGGCTTGGTGATGGCTTCAGGTGCTGTGAGAGATGGCTGTCCCACACCTTTTCTGTCTTTTCTATATATTACCTTAATCCTTCAAAAGCTTGCCCTCAGCAAACTCACACAGAGACAGGAGATGTGGGTGAGCAATAATCTTCCCTCCTACTCTCATAGCCAGTTTGGCCTGTCCACATTATCTCCCTGCTGCAAACAGAGATGTTAATATATACCTACCTCCTGCTGGAAACAAGGCTGACCATATATCCCTGCCTGCCTCACGCTTTTCCCTGTGCTAGAGCTGAACCTGCTCTGAAAATATTCTCAACTCCCCTTTTCCCCTGAAACCAGCCAAGCACCAGCCTCTTTGTGTGAATTGCAACCTCCCTATCCTCCCCACCACAAATCACTAAATTCAGTTTTTAGTCCTCAGCACAAGGGATCCAATATTGTACCTGCTGCACTCCACACTGTACCTTTCCCTCAATCTGGACTGCTTTGAAGCACAGCTAATGAGAACTTAATAATGACACCATCTGGGCACTAAACTGCATCTTCTCACACAATTTGTCCCACTAACAGTGCTGGTATAAGAAAGTGATATGTGCACAAATGTGTCATAAACAAAAATTGGTTTATTGCTGTTACTTGTTATGCTGGTACAAAGAAGATCCTTGATTGCGGCTAACTGCTCTCACACCAGAACAATATTGGTATGTTAGTAAATAAGCTACACAAAGCACAGAAATCTTAAGCTGTAGGGAATACTTGGCTAGGAAAGACCTTGCTGAATTTTCAGAAGACCACAGTAAAGAGCTGTCTCTGGGCTACATTTCTGTAATGAAGCCTCTCTACAGTAATCATCTAGAAAGAAAACAGCTTAAGCCCAGTCCTTCCTCTGCAAAATACCACCTGGTGCAAAATGAGGGTCTGTTCTAGCCTCCCACTTCAGTTCCCTAATGCAGCTTTGCAGGGTGGGTCCCAAATTCTCTGGATGGATTGGGAAGGAGCTGATGTGAAATTCAGGTTTACCAAAAGATGGGGCTAGAGACTTCCTTCCCCAAGAAAGATGCTGCCCAGCTGTCACCCTAGGTATGTGCCTCAGCCCAAAGCAGCTCCAGAGTCCTGTTTGCCAACAGATAGTGCTAGAAAGCTTCACATTTTCAAGCTGCCAGGCTTCAAGGAGTATTCTGTTAAAAGGCAAGCGTGGACAACTGTAGAGCTGTTGTACTTATACTTCAGCAACACAGGACAAGACACATTGGGCCTCCTGGATAGATATGTTTAAATTCTGATTTATTCAAGCAGAAGGGGAAAGCATCCTTTGTGCATACTTATTCAGTAGCAGCACAAACCAAAAAAACTAATTAGGTGATTTCAGCTCAGCTCAAAGAGGAACTGTAATTTGCTAGCAGCTCAGCCGTTAAAGTAAAAATGAGTTTATTATGCTAGATGAAAACACACTACTAGACTCACCCTGTACAACTAGACCTATATTGCTGCCAAAACAATGTTTTCTTGATTAGTCCCACAGATGCCCAAAGGCAGGTGTCTCCCCTGAAGTCCTTTTACAGCTCTGCAGTGTAAGATGCATTCAGAGACGTATGTGAGAACAGTCTGATGGCTCCTTGTCATCTTGCATTCACAAGGGTCCTTGCATACTGTTGATTTTTAGGTTTTTTTTCTCAGAAAGGAATAAGTGTTTCTTGTCACAGTCCAGCTCCTCCATCTTCAAAGCACCTTAGCAGCCTCAAAAATCTAGCTGGATTTGTTCTGAAGTTGGGTAGATTTGCCTTCTGTCTGTGTAATATGATTTATCTGCCGAAGTGGAGATGGATTGACTAAACTGCTGTGTGGAAGCTTTCTTTAGCAATGCTTTTGCAATATAGATTTTACAAGTTGACAACAGGGCTTAATCTCTGAATAAGCAAAGTTAAGTCCCAGGCAAGTGTAGTTTATCTTAGTTCACAGGTTTGTTGTCAAACGTTTTACAGGTAGGCTGTATTACAGCAAACTAGTAAAGCTAGCAGCTTGAATTTTCAGGGCTGTCTGGCTATGACACATACTCTAATGCAATGCTAAGTTGTTGGCTTTATATGCAGCCCTTAAAGGCAAGCACATACATGAGCCCTTGTAAGATCAGTTTGAGTTAGGCCTCCAGCTCTAGTTTTGGTGAGAATTGGGCACCCACTGCTTAAGCTGCTTTCAAAATCCTATCAGCTTCTGTATTCTCTATTAAGCTGGTGAGACAAAAAACTGATAGCAAGATATATCTGCACTGAACTCTCTTTCATGATGTACGCGTTTGCATTCAGAGCTGTTGAGATATTCTTAATATGGCCACTCTGGTGTTCTGCTAGGTGCAAATATCATCACTGCATTGTCACAAGCAAATATGGAAAGAAAAGCTGGCGTCGGCTTTAATTCTGTATTTCCTGGAGGCTTAAATTGGTTTAAAATAGACCTTTCACACCACTGGCGTGACTTTTGGATTTCAGCCTTCGGGGAGAAAAGGTCAACATGAGTTTTACAGCAAGTAATTTATTTGAAAGAACGCTGTCAGGGTTCATAGACCCAGGACTTGAAATATTCTGCTGTTTGCAAAGTCCACATAATTCTTTGTGTGCTGTTTCTAAGCAAATCTATCAGAGCTCATCTTCCTAAAAATAAACCAGAAGATGCAGCCCAATATGTCCGAGCTCCTCTAAAATATACACTCAGTACACAGTATCTGAGACACTTTACTGTGAAGACCTGGGAAAACATGTCTTAGAAGTGTTTGTAGGCATCTGAGCATATAAAATCTGGTAGTCTGTGAACCTTCACATTGAGGACTTGAATCAAGATGAGCCTTTCTGCTGATACTGATGGGCTTGAATCATAAGTGTCTGCACAAGCAATAGATGTGGCTTTTGCAGAAGTCTTCACTGACTGCATGCAGTTTGGAAGGATATTAACACTTCCTTTTAATTTTTATCTGGCTTAGTCATGTTCATTTGCAGATAATTGAGGAAAAGAACTTTTACCTGTTATTAAATGCCAGGAAGCAAAGACAACATTAAATGCCTCGTTGATCCTGGACACAGTAATGAATGAGAGCTGGTCACTACTGAGGCGAACCAGCTCACAAGGCATGTGGCAAATTCGGTGATGCCATCTACTCCAGAAAGGACAATGGCTAAGAATTGAATTCACAAGCAGTGTGGAGAGTAAATTAAAAGTAGAGGCAATTTAGGGATGGATGTAAGCGGTATGCTATGGGCAGCCCAGGCAGTCTTGTTGCCTAAGGAAGCTGTGTGGTCATGGGTAGGAGGACATTCCTGCCTGGGCAAAAATGTGATGTGCCCCCACATTGAATCTGGAAGTGGTGAAGAAAATGAATCTGACCTTCTGGGACACATGATAAAGGGAGAAAAACACTTAAGGAGGAAAACATATTAAAAAAAACCAACTACTTTAACAGCATCTGTTGATAGCAACAGCACTAGTTCTAGAGAAAATGTAATAAACTACAAGATTAAATGTGTATCATCTTTGCACTCTGAAGGAGGCTGAGATTGCTTCCAGGGTGCAGCAGAGACTTGCACAAACACAGGAGTAAAGGCAACCTTGTCTGTGCTTCAAGCTCAATTTCTGCTATTCAGATACATAAAACGATCCAAATCTTCTCTCACAATTGACAGGCACCAGGACAAGGTCAGTTAATCAGAGGAGTGGTAGAGGAAGAGAAGGGTTACTCTGATATATACAATTGAGAAACACAAGAGCAGGTTTGTCAAGGTTTCAGCTGATTGTTGTTTCTCCTGTCTCCCAATGTTAAAAGCAGCTCTGCGTGGGAGACAAACACAGAGATGGAGCCCTGGCTTGGCTAGACTGCAAGGCAGAGGGCCATCATCAGGTTGAGTGAAGATTTGCTTCGCTTGCAGGAAGTGAAAGAATTATGGTGACTAATTGTAGGGTCCTGAACTGCAATTTGGACCTGAACCATGTTAAAGCCAAATTCTTCTAGGAGGACAGTGATCAACCCGTTTGGGCAGAAAATTCTAAAAACGAAGACAGGTGAGAGATAAAAAAAAAGGTCTGTTAGGATGTAAAAGCCTCAGAGGGAGAAGAAAAAACCCAGATAGATAATAGAAGCATGTATTCACCTAAACTTTGCACTGTTGAATCTGATAACCACACAGACAGTTAGGGCTGAAAAGGCTCTGAAATGATGACATAATGTATCTTCCTACCTCAAAGCAGGATTGGTTATACCTCTGTCACTCCTGGCAGATTTCTGTTTGAAGGTCATTCAGCAATGAATCCTTCACAGCCTCTGCGGGAAGTCTTCTCTGCTGCTTTACCACCTATTGAAAGCTTTTCCTAATGCCTAATCCAAGACATTCTGCAGTAATTTGAGCCAATTCTTGTCTTAGCTAGCACAAATACAAATAGACTATTCCTTTGTCATTGCAGCTGTATTCAATATTCAAAGACTGTAATATTCTCTCAATTTTCTCCTTTACACGCATTAATCTTTTGTTAGAGATCATATTTTTCTAGACTTTAGACTCGTCTTGTTTGTCTCTGCACTCTTTCCACTTGATCCATTTCTTTTATGTTAAGTCTAGCATGCAAAACTATGTGAGCATCGATGACTCCAGCTGCAGCTTTTCTAGGAGTGAATAGTTGTTCAAGGTTCTTGCAGACTCTTTTGATCTATGTATCCCAGTTTGAGGTCCGTCTTTCTTACCATGGTGCAGCTTTATTGTTTTGTTGTCGTCAGCTATTGCTCCCCAATTCTTTCCCAGCAGAATAACTCTCTAGCCTGCTGTGTCTATCAAACATAGTGTGCTCTAGGAAGAGAAAAATGCACATCTCATCACTTAGTGGTAAGGACAAGGTATCTGATTTGGGTCTACAGGCACTTTTTCCAGTAAAGCATAGAGTCCTCTTCCATCAGACTTTTACTGTATCACCCATAACATCTCTAGTGACTAATTTAAACAAGTTCTGTGAGAAACACATACCTTCTTTAAAACTAAGAAATAGGTCTTCTGCTGATTATCTGAGTTTTGTGGTTATCCCAGCTGTTATCCCAGTAGGAGATAAAGCCATTCCTGTGGATATGCACTGCAGTGGGATGGAAGGAGGATTCATTGTGTGCAGCTGCAGCTATCGAAATCTAGGGATGGGTGTGGGAGACCCCATCTTCCTCTCTACCCAATGGAGAGAAAACCTTTTAAGAAGGTTGGAGGCAGTTAAGCCAGGTAGTTTAGCCAAGCTCAGCTGGCTATGGTGGTAAGCAGCATTCCCCCTTACTACTGGAAGCCTTCCGTTCTGTGTGGAATAATTTTCAAAGGACCTAAGTCACTAAAATGCCTGAAGTGCCTGGGACAATAAACAGAAGCATGTGGCCATGTATACTACTTGCCAAGGCAGATGGATCAGAGGTCTGTTCAGTCTTCTCCCATGGCAGTGTCTGGTCCACAGCAGAAGCTCCTGGAGGTGAAAACCCCATACAGCACATTATTTGGTGTTTTCTGGACTAAAGAAAATAAGGTTTTGCTCTTGCCCATCCCTATTCTTTTTCCTTCTCCTCTGCAGGTGTTCACCTGTCTCTGGTCCAAAGCATGAAGGTCAAGAGCTGCTGCTTCTCTGTCCTTGTCAGTGGCTTTGTGCAGGTGCTAATCCAAGACACATAAATGCCTAATCCTATTTTGAGACTGACAGTTAGCCCTTAAAAATATAACAGTTCAGAGGAATAGTTTAGCACACTAGCACACTTTTTTTGGTGCTTGTTTTCATGGAGCTCTTTAAATAACCATTCAGCTTTGACAGCACCAAGAAGAGGCAGCAGCTATTTAGAAATAAAATGAGGAGATGGGGAAAAAAAGCAGAGAGGTTGTAAAAAAGCAAGTAGTAGGGCCCAAGATAGCCAGCCTCTCTTTTGAGATCAGGCTGCCTTTGGGGAATCCAGTGCTTGCTCTCCTGGCACAGACCTGTGACAGATTTCACTGATTTCCATGGTGTTTCTCTGCCCCCAGTTACTTTGCTGTTCTCACTTCTGTGCAAACGCACAGTAGGAGTTCCTGCCTCAAAAGCATGAGTGCAGTTAAGGATAGGCCTAAACTCACTCTTAAATTTAGCTTTTCTCCCTATTTTTTTTTTTTTGTGCTCACATACAGCTGGGCTGGATTTCTGCTGAATGCCAGAGCTCACTGGAGGCTTCATGTCCAGCCTCTGCATCACCCACTGGGCTCCTGTACCTGTAATTGATAGATTGGGTGTAGGTACCGCCCCACTTCACTGCCTCATTACATAGCCAAGACTTAGCCTTGCCAGTCACAGCATCATCTTATTTCCCTCTGAGATTTGTTTTATGTTCACTGGGAGGCTGCTATAAGGTCTCTCTGGAACATCCTCTTCTCCAGGCTGAGAGAAGGCTTGTCTCAGCCTGTCCTCACAGCAGAGGTGCTCCAGCCCTCTGATCATCTTCCTGACCTCCTCTGGACTCATTCCAATGGGTCCGTGTCCTTCTTATGTTGGGGGCTCCAGAGCTGGATGGAGTGCTGCAGGTGGGGTCTCAGGAGGGCAGAGGAGAGGGACAGAATCCACTCCCTTGACCTGCTGTTTGTCTCCTTTTCCTGGTGCACTGCCCTGCGTGGGGAGCTCTGCCAGGCAGAAGCTGCTTTGGGAAAGTCCTTACGCATGGGCAGCTGGAGCAGCCGTGTACTGCACATAATGATTTCATTGTTTTTTGTTTGGTTTTTTTTTTAGCCCTCTGTTCTTCTTTGCAACACACAGGCACACAAAATATATAGTCTTGAGGTTGATTTGGTTAACAAGATTGCCTTCAAGAAGTAATGGGCAAAGCGTTATTAGGAATAGCTCTCTGAGTGCAAACAGATGCACAACACAGGTAGCAAACGCATAAGGGTGGACTTGGACCTATTAGCTGCTGCAAAAACATTCTTTACTTAAATGTTGGCAATTTATCCTGTGCTTTCTCCTCTCTTCTCTGAAATAGAGGAAAATGATGGCTGTGCCTCTGAGTCACAGTGCTGAAGGATGCTCTGTGAGTACATCTATGTGCAGGTAGGCAGTGCTGCGAGGCTTCCCGGGCTCTCCTCTCAGCTGCAGGGCATTTCTTTGAGCAGCACTGGGTGGGCTGATGGCTCAAGTCTTTTGCCAGCTGAAATGAAAGTAATTGGACAGGACAGGATTCACTGCTTTTGATGTCTGTGGAAAACGATGTTAAAAACAAATTCTACATCTCCTGGAAAACAAAGATGCTTGCAAAGGTAAAAGGCCAAAAGCAGCTCACCCCAAAAGCAAACAGAGGCAGGATTAAATGCCTGCAGCCTGGACTGATGAGCAGAATGAGAGAATAATGGGAAGAAAGTATTAAGGGTTAAGAAAGAAAGGGGGAAAGAAGTCCTTTAGGTATTAAAGGCTTAACCCAGTAAATCTATCTTTCTCTTATTTCTGGGATAAAAATAAGACCACTTGGCAAGCTTAAGGACTAGATTTGAGAAGACAGCAATGAGTGTAAGGATGCTCAGACACAACTGGGGACTGTAGAAATCCCTAAGCTGCTTTTTCTTAAGAAAAAAAAAATTACCACTTAAGAAAAGTTTTATGATGTGCCTGCATTTTCATGTGACTGCAGTTTTAAAAAATGAACTTATAGTGTGCTTTGTTTACTTAACTTCAATCAAATCCTTCACTGACAGGAGCAAAACTTGAGGTGCTGCATCTGTACTTGTCACATAGCTGCTTTCTGTGGTCATCAAAAGTACCTGGGAAAAGTGGTCTTTTCCAGGGTAAAATTAGTGTCCAAGGATGATTAATGCTCTGGAAGAGCTTGCCTCTCCTCATAACCACTATGGGAAACCTGTCCCACTGGCTCAGATGAATGAGATACTAGGTTTCATATAGGTAAAAATGAATGCTGCCCTATGTGAGTACCTGAAGCTTGTTTGTGCCAGCTCTAAAGTCTTGTTCTGCAAAACTCCTCTGAACTTTCAGCTTTCAGGTTTGAAGTGGAGAGGGGCTTAAAGATTAGCAAACCTGAATCCCCTCAAACTCTGAGAAAGCCCAAATAGATGGAGGCGTGTCCTAGACTCCTAAATGGGAACCATTGCCAGCTCCAAAATGGCTTGGCCATGAATTCAAACATCTTAAAAACTAGGCACAGGTTCCCAATGGTAGTGGTACTTTCATTGCTTTCCCAAGTGGATCCTGTAGAGAATCTGTTTTTCTATAAAATCTGTTCAGTTTCTGCAAAGTTCAGATGTGAGCAGAGCAAACTGAGTGTACACTGTACAAAATCTCAATGCATCTTGCTTTCCTGTGTTGATCAGAGGATGGTTCCTGCCCTCTGTAATGTGAAGCAGCCACTAAAATGTAAAGGCAGAGTGAAATGAAGATTGAGTCCTGAGCACTCTTGGCTTTCAGAAGTGTTTTCCCTGAAGCCAGGTTCTCCTGCAAAAGGAGATTTGGATTAGGATCTCTCTCAGCAGCTTTCACACTGTGGCTAACAAGGGCAAGAAAAGGTTCTCATGCGGCTGGGGCTGCGTTTTGCACCCTGGAGCAGGGAAGTCAAACTGTGCTCTCGACTTCATGTTCATCATCTTCAACATGAAAAATCCAGGAATCAGACCCTGCCTGGTGGGGCTTGATAATGTTTGCGTGAGCCAGGCTGGAATATAGCTTTGCAGCTCTATTAGATGGCCTTAAGAACCATCTTTCCCATTAAAGTGAGAAAATGGAGCTGCTCAGGAGACACGCGCAGAGCATATACTGATGAGCTGTTCTCAGACTCAATTTTACGGCCAGAATCGCATTTGAAGCAGGTTCCTGTTAAGACAGGAAATACTGTGCTTACTGAAGAAAAAAAAAAAAACAACCCACCAAAAAACAACAAACCAGGCCTGTTCTGTAATGTACTTGGGGTTATCTGCATTTTATGCCAGCTATAAAACACAGCAGATTTACAGGGAATCTGGCAACCTGATTATTTGCCTTAAAATTTTACTTCCCTCTGCTGCTTTGTAATAAGCAATAAATGAATAAACATTGTTCCCCAACCTGCACCCGTGCCAGTAGATATAGCCCAGGATGCTTCTCTTGTAGGGAGAGGCTGAATACGAAAGAGGCCTCTAGATCAGACGTGCTGGTTAAAGTAATGTTGGGCAGAACCTTAGCTGGCACTAATGGCAGTTCTGTGTCCTCATCCAGAGGAGATCGTCACTCAGGACAGCTGAGTCGATGCTGGGACAGTCATGGGTCAGTCACCTCATCTGATCAGCTGGTTAGTTTCATAGGCTGATATAATGCTTATAAGCTGCAAAATGCTCTGAATATTCCTGCTAAAGAGAAATCATTCTTTCTTGGAACACAAAAATATAGATTTTTCTTTTAAGAACAGATTTTCTTTTTTTTTTTTTAGGTATGATGTAACATTTACAGCAGTCCAAATCTAAATGTTTCTGGACTATTTTTGTTATTGCAATTAAGAAGTCACTATCGGTCATTAGTATTAACAATTTTGTTAAAGAACATTTTGTGACTTAGAGATGAAAAAAGATTCTTTTTGACAAGAGGACTGATCTTTCTCAATTCCTCCCCAAAAGGAAGATAATTTTGAAAAGTGGGGAGACTAAGGAAAGATACCCAAGAAAATAGGATTTACTTTCAAGATCTGTGCATTACCGTTTCCATATGCAATGCTCCCATAATGGACTGTTAAATAAAAATTAGATCATAAAAGGCAATTGTAAGAAAATCAGAGGCCACACTGCAAAAGCATAACCCCAAGCAAAGAAAGACTCCTTGCACCAATGTCTTCGTAAACAGCACTTAAAAATTAATTCTTAGTATTCTATATGTATATAAAAACTAGCACCTGTGAGTAAATCCAGAGACAGTTAAAATGACTGCATCTAACAATATCTGCACAGACCTGCATCCATCTCTACTTTGGCTCTTTGTCATCCTTCCTCCGACTTAGCTGATCAGGTACAAACCATTACTGCTTGGGCTGGACACTTGGTTTCTGAAGGACAGCTGAGCAATCTAGGGTTTTTGTCTCATAGTAGTTTCACACTTCAGTATGGGAAATGGTCTTCAATGGAAGTCATTCATGTGAGCTAAGAATTAATATTGGCACATCAGTGTTTGCGAATTGATTTTCCTTCATGTCTTTGCATTCCAGAATATTCATGCAGATTCTTCACAAGTCAAAATTACATGCAATATTTTTCAGCCTCAGTTTTATCACTAATCTCTGCTCTCATTTCATCCTGTTGAAGTTTGAAATTAACTATATAGGCAGTCACTGAGGTTAGAGAGCAAACATATTCCACAAATAGACCTGCAGTGAAGTCTAGTTTGGTGATGTTGAGTTTAGATGCCAGCTATTTTGAGATGTCAACTTAAATGCCCTTATATTTGGTAAAATGAGAACATGATGAATAATTTAAACTTAATGCATGTGCACATATATGCCTTGTTTCTCTTGGAGTTCCTGCTGCAGGGTTTGAGAAGTTTTATCTTCAGCTCCAAAGGATGACAGCCTCCTGCTGTCCTTCCCTCTCACTTTTTAAAGATTTACTTTGCTAGCATATTGGGAAATCATCTTTAGAGTCCTATGCTTTCCCTGCTAGAAGCCATTCTTCAAGCAGGTAAATTAACTTGCAGGGTAGCTTCTGTTATAGAAGTTAGGTGACAAGGATATGCGTATGATAAAACTTTAGGATATGAAAGCAAAATGGGAACTAAATTAGCCTGAAAATCTGTCAGACACAAGGTACAAATATACAAGTTTATATCCCAGTAACTAAAATAATTTCCTGGCAAAAAGCTGCATGCTGTTTGGGACAGGATGAGTGCAAGCAATGAGGTTCATTTGCACATATTGTGTGAAAGGTGGTTCAGACTTACCCTGCAGTCTGAGTCAGAGGAACAAGTAATTGAACTAAAAATAGTTCAATAAGTCTGCAAAAGGTAGTCTGCAGTTGCTATGCAGCTGAATGGCAAATATAAGTGAATGGGACATCTTAATATCAACTACTCTTACATCCTGCAAGGACTACTGAAAATGAATGTGATGGTAGTGCAAGTATCACAGCTTGATGTCCCATCTTCCTGCGTCCTAGTGCTGAGCATCACATAAAAGCATAGATAAATCAGTGTAAATACCAACAAAATGATTGTTTTCATGAAATTTCTAATGTGTTGTTAGGACAGGCTGTTCTGTGCTTATTCTAGCAAGAAGGGACATCGATGTGGTATATTCTCAGAAATGTGAAACAACACAAACAGGGAGAAAATAATGAAGTTGCTCTACTTGCATCACAGAGAGGGGGAAAGAAGGGATAAAGTGAAATGGGTAGAGATAAACAAGCCTCTGAGAGATAGGAGTCTGAGATACCAAACAGATAGGAGTCACATACTAAATGAGCAACAAAATTAAGTCTCCAGCAATAAAGAGGATAAATGAAAAGAGACTGAAGAAGGGTGAGAGACAAATGAAAGTGTGAAATGAACCCAGAAAACAAAACAAAGATTGAGTCAGTCAGTGTGGGTGTGCATGCAGGTGCCTGTGTTTGCAAGCACAAATATAGAACAAGAAGATGCTGATCAAATAACAAGAAAAGATTTAAAATCTGCAAGACATTCTGAAGGTGGAAGGATAAAAAAGTGATTGAAATAAGAATGTGAGTGGAGGAAGCTGTAAATTAAAGCAGAAATGGGGAAGAATAGCAATTGAAAGATTACAACCATTTGGGTGGTTTCATGAACTCCAGTAACAATGGAGAAAAGCTCTAAAATCTGAAAACCTGGAGGTTTAGGACCATATTCTGAGAATCTTTTGCCTCAAAAAGGCATGAAGGAACTGTAGACTTTCACAGCTCACATGGCTCAGCCATTTCCATTGCCTTATTCTACCAGCAGAAGGCTACTGGCAAGATGAACAAGCCAAGTGTCACCAGTCTGTCTTCAAACCTCCTTGCTGGTCAGGTTGACCCTCCAAGCTATTACACCTGGCATCCATGGATGCGCTGTGGGTATTGTACTGGTGGTGCTGGGACGTACAAAGACCTTGATTGTTCCATCTGAAGAGTTTTGTGTGTGAAGATTTTTGAGCCTTATTTCATGGATTTGCAGTCAACTACCTGTTGCACTTCCCAAGCACGCTAAAAGCAATTTATGGCATTTCCCAGGCACCAAGGAATGGAATGAAAGCAAATCCAGAGCTCAGCTTTCTCCTTTGCAGTACATCGTGACAAGCTTCTGGGGTGAAGTGAGCCCTTTAGCTCACTTGCATGGCTACAGTGAGCTATAAAGCTCATATATATATGTGGCTTGGTGAGTGGTTGGGGTAAATAGAGGAAGACAGCACAGCCCTTCAGGGACAGTCTTCTGCCTGACTGCTGTCTCTGTCATCAGATGACACTGCTTATCATTGCAAGCTGCTCTGTCTCTCTGGTCCCTTTGTAGGCTAGTTGTGTGTAATGCAGCCTGAAGAGGAAGATGTGTCACACTGAAATCTATGCAAGAAATGCAGAAGTAAGCAACTGCATGAACGTCTCTGCTTTCATGAGCATGTTATTTTCAGGTTGGATGCCCTGTCAGGAGCTGCTCAGTATCAGCTTGGCCTAATTCATCTGTTTAGGCTGTTGATATGAGTTAGAGAGTGGATCTGCTACATGACTCAACTCTTCAGGAACTGACAGACACAGCAGCTCCCCAACTACCTGAATTATTTTCAGATGCCTTAGCAGAGTTCAAGCACAATACAAATTGTGACACAGGAGATCTCTTTACAAAACAGTGAGCTCAACCTCCTCCTAGTGTATTATACATCCTGTCTCCACAGAATACCCTTTGAGATGGTATAAATCATCCCGGGAAGCTTACTCATGTGCCCATCTCTGATTCAGAGGAGCAGCCTGAACACCTGAATTAACACAGCCTGGTTGTAATCTTCTCACTGTTTTTCACTGTGCCAAGTCTCTCTAAGCAGAACTGGAAGTGACCCATGTCTAAGGGAAGGACACACACCTATGTGTGGAAAATGAGGATGCGGCTGAGCAGAACACTTGCCTGTTCCCACTTCTGTGCTGCAGCTCACTGTCACCTTGCTTTTGGCAGCACAAACTTACATAGGGCTGTGCTGTGAAGAAGGTCACTGAAATGATCCAGGCTAAAAATAACCTGCCAAGAAAATGAAGAAATTGCTCTTCCTCTGATCGTTTTCAGCAATGGGGTCTCCTAAGAAGCAACTTCTTGATGGAGTCAGGCATGCAGGAGGGCAGCTTTTAGGCATACTTGCTGCCCAAGTGAGTCTCTCATGTGACTGCACTCTGAGCAGCCACCGCTTAGTGTGCAGTAATCCCATCTGCAAGACCTTTCTCTCTCTGCGTGGTTCATTAAGTGACCTTCTGAAGCTCAACAGGATGTGAGAGGATCGCTATCCCCAGTCACTAATTTCAGTTCTCAGACTGATCTGGATAAAAACTGCCCTGGTTCCCACAGTACCGGAAAATCAGTGTCTCCTGACATCTTTCCACCTTTCTCCCTGGGTTTGCTCATGAAGTCCTGTCCAAGCAAAGCCATTAAGTTTCCCATAGAATGGCTCCTGGCAATGAAGTTGTCCTAGTCAGCCTGCATTCTGCATTGTTACATGCCAGTTGTAATTTCAAGGGTTTATGGAGTTCTTCTTTATTTCTTTTCATGAAATGCCCTGAAAGAAAATCTATATCCTGCCTTCCATCCAGCAGATACTGAATTTCAATGGAGAATTAAGTGATTCATGTCATCTCTACTGAGTATAAAACACTGGGGATCTGTCTGACACAATATAATCAAACTGTGGACCATCTGTAAGATGTCCAGAGGGACTTCTTAAGCATTAGACATCCTTTGGCACCTCCCTTTCTCAGGTATCTTTGATCATCCTAGCAAGCAATCCTGTAGCATTAGGCATATGAAAAACTTAAAAGTTGAGTCTCTGTTTCTCAGTGGGCACCAAGAACTAGTTTTCTTCATGTCAACTACATCAGTTTCCAGCATTTTTTGATGTTGTTGCTGTTTGTGGGGTTTGCTGAAAGACCATCCAGAGGAAAAAAAAAAAAGGAGAAACCACTCTGCACTAAGCAATACTTTGGTTTAAATACATTCCTACCTAATAGTGAAAAATGTAGAGTAGGTAGGTAATAAAGTTCTTGCAGCAGTTGTATAATTGTAGTTGTCTCAAAAACAAAGCAAAAAAATAAGGATACATGATGAATGGCTTAGTGCAATGAATACAAATACCAGGCTATTATGTATTGAAGTTAATAGCAACCAAATGTTAGCAAGAAGGCTCAAAAGGAACAAGAGTAGAAATGTCTGATAGAGTTTAGATATTCATCAAACAAATGTGAGTCATTAGTGGAAAGTGTCACAAAGAAGAATAGGTGATATCATGCAAGGTGTAAGGTAAAAGTCATCATCAGCCTCTGATTTAGTGCTCATGCAAAGCAGCCTTCCCACCCCCCTGGCAGTTATAAACCAATATATTTTGTCATCTTTCAATGTGACATCCTACATCCTGCTTTGATGCAACTTGCTAATGTAACAGACCAGGCTGAATATCATCTACATACAAACAGAGGATGAAGCTGTTATCCTGTGCTGAAAGGGATTAAGGCTCTTGGCTCTGGTTGTATAATGGCAGAAACCTTTGGTAAATGCTATTTACACAGGCACCTTCCCAGTCCTCGCTTTGTACTCCAGCATTGCCTGTCCCTCTGTGCTGACTTGGTGTTGCCACATGTGCCCACCTGCCTGTTACCTGCAGTGAGGAGCTCTTGCAATTTCTTGTCCCACTGTATGACCCAGATTCATGTAGTCCTCCAGAGGGGTGTCTGCCTTGACAGATCATGTTTTAAAGAGCTGTAGGGTTTTCCGTAGAACTGGGGAGAAAAGCCAATAAACATCAGCACTCAGTGGAGCAGAGGTTTTAGAGAGATGGTGGGGGTTTTTTGGGGTATGGTTTTTCTGCACCCTGCTGAGCACAACCGAACTTCTCCTTGCACCTTAACTTTTGTAGGCTAGTTCTATCCAAATGGAGTCTAGCCAGATTCACAGGTCCAGCTGAGATGCAGCACAGCTAACAGAGAATGGGTGCTGCTCTCAACAATGTTTTTGGGGTCCAACACTGGGTGTTCTCCCTTTCCCAGAACAAGCCTTATCTCTCCTACCAACACACCTTGTCCTGCTTGCTTTTTCACCACCAGACTTGTCCTGGCAACTGCGTTCCAGTTCTGACACTGTTCACGACCACAAAGAAGTTTTGCAGGCGATTTTCCTGGTGATTTACAAAGCCAGAGGAAAAGCTTTGCTTTTTCATTGTGTGTTGATGGGCACAGCTTTGAAATACTCCTAAGGTCTAGAGTTTAGATACAGATTCAGAAGTTCAGATACTTATCTGAATAGACTTTAAATTGACTATATTACTCACTTTCCTTCCTGCAAGCAATGAAGAGACATACACAGTGGGGAGGGGGCAGGTAGGAGGAAATGACAAGACACAGTAAAAGTTTTCACAAGGTCAAAAATTATTAGAGTTGACTAGTTCTCAATTTTCACCTCCCACTTTAAACTTTTTGAGGGAGGGCAGCTGGTGTCAGCCAGATCCTTCCAGACTTCACATCGTGCTGTAACTAAGCAGCCATCCACTTCAATGGTAAGGGATGATAATTGCAGGTCCTAGGCTGCAGACTGACGTCAGCTCTTCAGAGGAGGATGCTGACTGCTTAATGAATATCAGTAGACACTGTTTAGCTACTGCTTGAAAAAAAAAAAAAAAACCCCACAAAAATGGATTTTAGGGAGCAGTCAGCATCCATTATCTTCTTTCTGATGATAATTTTTTTTTTTTTTTTCCCCTTTCATTTCAGAAAAAGAGGCTCTAGTAAAAGTTCACTTCCAGAGCAGCAACTTCAAGTATGATTATGTGGCAAAGAGAACAAGATGACATACAGGTCTAATTACTGGGTCCTTCTCTAGGAGAAAATTAATTTGTATTACATGCTCAGCGTGGTATGGGTAGTCCCATACTGATTCCTTGCAAAGCCTCTTTATTTCTATTAAGCTTTACAGAGGGAATTACAAACAGTATGGCTTAAAGGTGTGTGCCCCCCCTACCCCGACACCCACCCCCCCACCCCCTTCATGATGCTGCTTTCCCCTCATTTAAGGTTTTTGGAGTGCTGGGCTGCTCAGGCAGGGTGGAGGTGGGGGGTTGTTTTGTTTTTCTTAGCATGAAGAGATGGAATTGATGGGGGTCCTATCTCCATGTGTGTTTCTAAGGTCTTACTGTTACAACCTTGGTACTGGGGACATTTGCATGTGCAAATTCAGAACTCAATTTTTTTTTTTTTATAAATCCTTGAAGCAGAGGAAACAGACCTGCAGGGCATTGCTTGTTTCTGGTATTGCACCATTCCTTCATTCTTGCCGCCTTCCCACCACCAGCTTCTCTCACAGAGAGGTCATGAAGCCAGCTGGAACAAATCTGACAGCAGGGAGTTGTCTTCAACTCAGTGGGCTGGCTCCTGCCTCTTTGTAGTCTACTTGTGATGCTGCTGAAGCACAGAGGACAGAAAATCGAGGAGCATACATATCTCAAACCTGGGCTGTATTCGTCATGATGTAGCTCTGCAGAACTCAGGTATTATACCTGGGGATGAACTTGGTCCATTAACTTTTCCTGAATGGCCAGCTTCTAGTGAGGATATACTTGCTTTGAGGTCTTGCTGGGGAAATTAATTTAAATTGCATCCTTGAGAGGGTGGAAGAGATTTTGGAAACCAGAAAAGACCAGAGAAAATAAAAGGCTGAAATAAGAAAGCTAATAACTGTTATGGAATTAAGCTTTGTTTTCACTACTGCAGTATGCAGCAAAATGCATTTCCCAGTGTTCTTCAAAACATTCCAGTAATTTGTCTTAATTAGCATGATTTAGGTTGTTGTTTCTAGCCTTTGGAATTTAGCACAAGGTTAATGTACATAAATGTATGATGACATGTAGAGAAATTATAATTGTCCTTAATATGAAGTGTTCCAGCAGCATGGAATAAGTAAGAAATTAGCTGAGTAGGTGGACTTATTTCTGTTGCCAAGAAAAAAAATATAATAATACACTGAACTTCAGGACTGCAGATATGTTATTCATAGGAGGTTCAGTAGCAGGAAAGTAGGGGTCAGAAGTTCCTCTGAAAATGCTTTTTCTGATATATTAGAATGAAGGCTGATTTATTTTTAAGATTGTGGTTCTTTTAAAACCCAGTGTTTGATACCCAGCAGTTACCCGTTTCTTAGTGAATTAAATTTTATGGAGCTGGGCAAGCTCAAACTTGCCTTTGAAAACCAAACTCATCTGTACTGAAAACCTGGTAGTGAGGTATGGGAACGTGAGAACTTACTGGCCAGGGACTTGCAAGGTCTTTTGCTTTTCGTGAGACAGTTGTTAGTCTCTCTTTCTGTTCTGTCAGCTACATGTGCATGTGAATGTCCTTTCCCAAACGGCTCTAGAAGCCCTTTGCACCAAAACTTATCCTCAAAGGAATTCTTCTAGTCTCCATTCATAGGAGTCTCACACCCCTCTGCTCGGGCCTGGCAGACCGGTCCTTGTTGTTTCCTCTTCTTCAGCAGCGTCTGGAGGTTCCCGGAGATTTACGAGCTTCTGCACATTATGTTGCATTGTAATACACTGGGCTGGGACTGACTCCAGCCTTTCAAAAGGACGTCTTAGGGTAAACAGCCCTGTTCTCTAGATGGTTTTGTTCTCTTTCATTCTGTCCTTCCCTTTTTAATGGTGTTCATATGCCCCCACCCGTACACACACAAACACATACTGTCCAGTGCTGTCACAACCAAAAGGCCAGAGGGAGTAAGAAGCCACATAATGGTATGTGCCCAATGAAAGGCGGTCACACTGTATGGAGGAAGATCTGCAAGGACATTGGGATTGTAGCTGCTGTGCTACAGTTGCTCACCTGCTTTCCTTTCAGAGCTGTGAAATAGCGTTTCAAGCCACTCAAGAGCTTTACCCTCACACACCACCACAGATGTATCAAACTGCAGAGTTTTTCTCCTATTAAAGGAAGATTGGATGGGCAAAAGGAGGGGAGATCCCAGTCAGACTTGGCTTGGCCTGTATGTGTTGCGTGAAGCAGGTGAATTACATCCAGAAGCCAGTCTTCTCCCTGCTAGAACTTCTCTATCTAGTGTCTCCTCTGCATTAACGTGAGTGATTTTTCCTGTTTTCTTTTGAGAGGTGATGCGTTGTGTTGCATGTCATTGCTTCCCTCAGAAACACCAACTGTGTTTCCATGGCTGTTCCATCTTGGAGATAACGCGAGAGGTGTCAGCCCCCACAAACTCCATACGTGGTTTGCTTAGTATCAGGAAAGAAACATCATTTCTGTCTTCCTTTGCAAGTGACTGGAAAGTCTCCATGGAAACATTTGTTGTTCCACAGCATCAGTTCTTTAGATCATCTTCTTCCTTTATTTTGATCCTTTGCAAGGGAATTTGTGGATGCTATGTGATTTCCTGGTGCATCAAGATGAATGGATGGCTTAGGTGGCAAGGAGTATATTTAGTGTCTCTCCCTTTATGGGCAGAGCACCATTGGTCATTTTTGCCTCTCAAGCTCTGCTGCAGCTATCCAAGCTGTGGCCAAGAAGTTTTTTTGGAGCAGCATCTCATTTGTATGGATAGAATTCTGTTACACAGATAAAGTGATAATCTCCATTACCAGAAGATAATTAATTTCATTCTTGAGTTTTCTTTGAGGTACCAACTGGAAATAAAAGGACTGAGAGTGATAGAAGAAAAAAAATAGGGTGTTAAGTTCTATCAGATCTTCTTCAGTGAGTTTATTCTGAAGGAGAACAACCTCTTTGCAGAATACATCAGAGCCATGTCATGTTTAAAATGCTGAGGTGATGCCTGAAGAATAGTTAATAGTACTGGAAAAGTCTGTATTATGCAATGAAGGAGGAGGCAAGAAATCAGGGGAAAAAAAGACAAGTGAACCAAGGCTAGATATTTATCAGTGTCATTTTCTCCAGTAACTTTTTTTTTGCACAAGTGCACGTTATTTGTGAGCATGACCGTGCCATGCATGTCCATATCCACGTGTTGTATGTTTAGTCATTCCATACTTAAAAGTTGAGGCTGGCAGAGGTGCAGACTGCTTGCTAAATGGCAGGTGTATGTTTAATTCACTTAGGTGTGACTATGTATGTCCCATAGGCTGATCACAGACAATCACGCTATTCAGAGCATCTTCCCAGCATGAGTAAAAGCAGCAAGTCCTTTTTTTTTTTCCAGATGACTAGAAGTGCCTCAGAAGGAGTATACAGAACAATTATTTGCAATCTAGGGGGGGAGGTACCATTACCATGTACTCTGAACTTTTTTCTCAATGTCTTATCTTTTCTTTACTGTCTTGAATAGAAACTCCAAGGAATATCCCATAAGGAGTGAAAGAGGAAAGCTTGTTTCCTCCTAAATCCCTGCACCTGCTCCTGTAAAAAGACCTGCAGTGCTAAACACATCGAGCATACGTTGGGCTCGATTGATGCAAATCACTCCCCTCACTGTTAAGGAGCAAAGCGGGTGCAGAGCAGTGTTGCGGGGAGGTACCCTCCAAGCCTGGGTCTCGGTCCGGGCTGTGCAGCGGGAGGTTTGTTAAGCGTTCTGCATGGGCAGTTTGCAGGAGGAGGCAGGGCTGCAGCATGGAAATGTCAGCCTGTGAGCCTGCGTTAACCTACTTCCGCCAGAGAAGCTGAGAATAACCCGGGCGTGCGCGCTCCCTGATCGCTCCTTGAATTTGTAAGCCATGGCTGAAGAGAAGATTTATTTTCTGTGGATTGGAAAGTGCGGCTGAATGCTCGTGGGGAGGGTTGGTTTGTGTTTTGAGGCTGCAGCTCCCCTGCTGTATTTCATGTTTACAGTTTATGATACACTGAATACTTCTGTGCCTTGTTCTCAACCCTGCAATAGAAATGTCACGAAATCCATTGCAGTGTGTGCTGTCTCCTGATTTTTCCAACCACTTGCTAATGCCTTCAATAAAGTCTAAATCACAGCTCCCCCGGAGCGTGCTGTCTCTCAGCTCCGTCAGACATGGCTGTGGGTTTTTCTCCCCAGCACTAAGCTGCACTAATGTCAGCCAGCCTTTGCCTTGGGTCCCACCAAAGCTTGCACACCCAGCAGCAAGCATTAGCAAGGCAAAGGCATGGGTTTTGGTAAATGTACGTTTCCTGTTCACCCTGTCCAGACCCCTCATGAGCATATTGTACTACCCCTCAGTTGCCTTTCTCCAGGGTGGAGTGCCCCAGTCCTTGCAGTTGTTCCTGATTGCCCCTGGCTTGAAACATAAGGAGGGTGTGGTGGTTTTGCATATCCCTGCAGGTACTTACCTGTTTCTTCGGCTATCCACATACCCTTATAAATTGATAACGCGATGCAAGACTTAGATAAGCAATGGATTTATTCCATCATGTAAGCGTGCAATATTGACTCTTCTCCGCACAGCAAAGGAGACTCTATCAACATGAGAGAGATTTCTATGTCTAAAAGACAGCAAGAGAACCAGAAAGCTCCAGATCTCTCAGAAAATAACCTAATCAAGGAACTGGTAATTCTGACGCAGGCTTTCCCTACTGCACTCTGACCACATTCTTGTTTCTCAATGGTCTGCTGTTCCAAGGGTTATTTGCTCGTATTTCTCTCTGGAAAAAAAAACCTGTTCAGGATCCAGGAGAAAGGTGGCACAAATATGTTTTAATTCGAAAGAGAAATATTAAAATCTACCTGGGAAAGATAGTAGGGGAAAATTGCGAGCCATCTCCTGGATTTTTACTGGTTTATAGGGCTGCCTGGGAGTTTCTCCTCCTGCAGCACTATGTCACTGGAATAATGAGGCAGCATGTTGCTTGACTGTGCAGTGGCCAGATCAGCAGGGATTTCAAGAGATAAGTAATTCTATTTGATTTTGTATCCAGGAATGATAATTTACATTCCTTTCCACCTTAGAAAAAGACAGACAGTCTGGGCTATAATTAGGGTTTTTTTTTCCCCTGTCTCCTTTGGTCCTTCTTTCCTCTTATTGTCAGGCAATGGTGGCAGCAGCTGCCTTAAAAGCAGGGAGTCATGACAACTGGCTCTTCCTGGAGCAATTTGGGTTGTTAGAAGGAAAAAAGAAATATCCCTAAAGCACAAGTGCCTGAAAATTAGATCACAAAACTGTATGAAGCAGGAAAATGACAGCAAAGGGCTGGGAACCACCCATGAGTTGGGAGTTTGCTAGCTATGTGTTTGACTTCTGGGCTTGGTCTTTCACTGGTAAAGAATGAGTTGGATTCATTTATGTCATCTGAGGGTCTGGCCGTGTGCTTGTGTATGTAGACAAATCAATGCCCACCCAAATAGCTAATTAAGTGCAGGAGGAGTGTCTTGCATAAGAGCACATTAATGGCTTTGGAGCCCCGTTGAATTTCACAGGGTGAGATCTCTATCAGTTAATGGTTCGGGATAGTCCATCTGGAAGCAGTACGTCTACGCAGCACCGTACATGAGTGCTCAGTGCCTACATTTATCGCAGGCTTGACTAGATGAATTTGAGCTTCCAATTTAGAAAGTTACCCCTGGCAGTGAAACACTTTACCCAAATCTTAGATTGCAAACAAAAAAAAAAAGACCCACTTTGAGGTTTTGAGTCTTCTGCATTGCTGTGACTGGAATTCTGCTTAGCGCGACAGGGGATGTTTCATTAATCTCTACCCTTATTCTTGTTATCTCTCACACAATAACAAAACTGTGTAGTTATCCCCAGCTCTTTGCAGATGAGTTTTTTTATTGTTTGCACATGCTGATTAGGTGAATCAATCTTTTGAGTCCCACAAGATATGGTAGCCATGTGGTTTTGCCATCTCACAGACACATGTTCTGCTGTGGAGAAAGGAAAGCCCTGATCCATCTGTGATTTTCAGGCAACTTCCTTCCAGATAGGTACCATTGTCTTCCGTTTCAGTAGGACATCAGCATCTGTGTGACTTGCATATGGTTACAAAACACATGAATATGGGGAGCCAGGGCTTCACGCTTCTGTTCACCTCCTAACCAGTGGATGATCTAATGCCTCCGTGCAAATCAGTTATCGTCGTTTATTCTTTGAACTAAAGTTTAAGTTAATAAGGCTTCCGTTTTGCCCCTGTGGTCCTCATTCTTTTGGCATAGTACTATTTGTCTGTTCAGTATGAAGGGTGTTATGTGGGAGATCCCATATTGAAAAAATCTGTGGTTTCCATAAACATCCGATTTATATCCTACTAAAACCAACCAGAAAAAAATATTTCAAGAGCAACTTTGTTTTCAAATAGCTCCAGATGCAAAATGCTCCATGGCTGCATGTCAGGACTGTAGAAAAATGAATAGAGCACAGTGAATTAATTTTGCTAATGAGCTTTGCAACCACATGATGCACTTCAGTATCTTCTTGCAATTAAACCACAGAACTAGACAAGCAGATCCCAAATGCCACCCTTTGTCAGGGCACCTCAAGACCTTCCAAAGTGTTATGTCTCCCCCTCTCTTTAATTTCTTTCCATTACAAAGAAAAGAAATATACAGATCCGTTGTTTCAACAATTGAAAAACTGTGTGTTATTAGTTGCAACAGTATTTTTGTAGCTCTCATTTATTCTGCTATCCAGACAAGAAAGGCAAAGCAGTAGCATTTTATAGAGCAGAGAACATTTTTACACAGTTCTTTTAAATCTTTTTAGCAGCCCTTGAACAAAATATTTACACTGTAAACAGAATTTAGTAAACGATCCACAAGACTTATCATGACAACCTGCCTGTCCCTCCTGAACCGTTGTATTTCTATCCCATTCATTCCTATTGTGCTGTGGCTGACCCTCTAGCCCATGTTTACCCAGTTATAGTACTCTCTCTCTGCACCCTTACAATATTTCCTGTTGATTTACATCCACTTCTCTTCCATTGTCTGGTTTTGACTGCTGGATTTTCTGGTTTTGAAAAGAGGAAAAAAAAAAAAAAGTAACCGGTTTTCATTGCTCATGACTAAGAACTGGGTAACAATGTGAATAAGCCCTGTACAAATGGCTATGATCAGACAAAACCATGAGTAAGGGATATGATGCCTCCCCAGAGCTCTTCAGCCAACAGCTAGCAGTACTGCCGAGCTTGTGGAGTCTTGTTCATGTGCTCTCCTATCACTTCTCCTGACCTTCTGTGCTCCAGCTCCTGCTTTGCTGCATGGTGGGTGTGGCCCAGCCAGAACTCACTGCCTGCTTAACAACGGAGTCTTGGGCTCACGAGTTCTGTGAAGTCTGTGATTATTAGGTTGGTATTCAAGAAGAGCAGCAAGGGTAAGCCTGAAAAGCATGCCAGAGGCTTACAAAAGTCAAGCTCTGACCTTAAGTCTCTCAAAGTGAAAAGTTTCACCTTAACCTACTGCACAGTCAAGCTGTTGTAGTAAGAAAAGAAAACTCATTTCTCTTTTTTTTTTTTTTTTTTTTTTTTTTTTTTTTTT